>OX637657.1:8467977-9067977 GCA_951802225.1 Euspilapteryx auroguttella | reverse complement strand
ATCTAAGTTAAAAACGCTCACAAAGTGAGTTTATGGTGATAGCGTAGCAAACCTCCGCTGCGAAAACTAATGGGCGGAAACGTTGCGTAAAACCAGCATTAAAGCTTGCCACGGTCATTCCTTGTTGGTCATACAAGCTACCATTTGGTGACCCCGACGTGATATTCATATAAAATCAATTTGTGTTCGTTTGTCTCGCTAAAACTCTATAACGGCTGCGCCGATTTTGGTCTTTTAATGTTTGTCGTAGTCCGGGAAAAGAGTATAAATGTGTGTAGCTTGGAGAACAGATGGCCGCTGGGGTCGTTCTCAAAGTTCTCGAGAGGCGACCGGGAACCGGAATACGCAGATAAGGCCTCACAAGGTCGTCAGACGACCTGGTGAAAGCTGCGGGAGTAGACTGAATGAGACATATGAGGGAGACATGCCCAGCAGGGGATGTCTTTCGGCTGAAATGAATGAATGAAGGTGTGTTTGTGTATTAGGTACCTACCTCCTTCTTATGCATCATGGTCTGGTGCATGGAGAGGCCGAGCCGGCTGACGAAGGAGTAGCCGCAGTCGCCGCAGATGTGCTCCGAGGGGTGCTTGATGCGCAGGTGGCTCAGGTACGAGGTCCAACGACTATCAATATTATAAGTTTTAGCTTAAAAATATTTTTAACCCCCGAACGAAAAGGGGGGTAATAATTTTAACGTGTGTATCTGTCTGTCTGTGGCATCGTAGAGCCCAAACGGCTGAACCAATTTCCGTTTAGTTTTTTTTTGTATCAAAGATAATTTCAGGCCGAGTGTTCTTAGCCATGTCTGATGAAGATTTGATCAGCGGTTTGAAGATCATCAGCTCTTTTTTAGGTGATGAGGGGATCTAACTAGCTTCCATATGTCCTATCGATTTTAAATTTGGTACCATGTTACTTAAATGGTATTGAAAGTATATGGCAAGGCAATAAACCATGATATTTTTAAGATGATTAGCTCTAGTTCTAGTTAAGTTAATGAGGGGTCTGACTGGGTCGGGGGTTTTTAAATATTTTAATTTGAGTTATTCAAATTTAGCTTTGATATTGTTAAGCTATTTTTCGAGTTATTCTCAGTAAGACCTTTCATTTGATTGACCCCTAGTTAGTGCCTATTTAACACCCTCCCACGTATTCCCCTTCACCCCCTGACTACTGTGGAACCAGCTAAGCGACCGTAGGTCATTGCTCTGATGCTACACATCATTTTTAGTTTTTTTATTACAAAAACTTTTGCAGTGTTAAATTTTCCTCTACGATAAAAAAGTAACCGTGTATACTGTATAGTAAGCAGTAAGTCAACATAAATTAGAATAACCCACTGTCTTTGAGATACTTTTTTTTTGCGTTACACGAAAACCAAAATAATGCAATTTATGCGAGTATAAATTGGGAATACTCACGTAGATACCTCGTCGCAATACTGGCATTTGTAAGTTACACCTTTGTGCCAACGCAGATGTTGTTTAGCTTGTGTACTGAAAAGCATAATATGTTTCGGGCTTACACGGTGCGAAACTAGCGCCACTTCCGATAAATAATTAATATCTTCTAAACCATGGCCGAAATAAAAAATATGCAACTTTGACTACCTAGATAATCTAGCTTAGCATTTTTAAGACCCTGTTGTGTAGCTTTGAAACTTAAGTGGCCACTTTAGGCAACAAACGGTTTTTTCAACAGAGCCTTAAAATTCTAGTCAAAGGCGAATATTTTTGATTTCGGCAATGTTTTAGAAGATATCAATTATTTATCGAAGTGGCCCTAGTTTTGCACGATTTAAAGTATGTACGGGATCGTACATTATTTTTGTAATAATAACATTGTTTTGCACACGATTTCAAACGTAGCATTTTTGTCGCCACGACGCGACCTACATAATTAGTTGGCACTAAGTCTTTACGGCGACTAAACGCATTTTGATTAAATTCAAGTGTTTTGCTGTCAACTCCAACAATTAACATTAACATCCTCGAAGGGGAACTTACGACCCCCTTCAAAGTATATTTCTGATAACATAAATAAAACCTTAATAAGTAGATACTTACGTAGTTCTAGAGACGAAGGAGCACGACTTGCAGGCATACTTCTTGCTGTGTATCGAGATGTGTTTCGAGAGAGTTCGCTTGTTTTTGAAACGAAACTTGCAAACTTGACACTCTAGCTCGCCCGATATCTGGTGAAAGAGACAGATACACATAAACATTGGTGGTTGCCTATTATTGGGTTTGCATACCTATTTTATTTAAATTGTTTTTATGTTTAGCATAAATTTTGTAAACCTGTTGGTGATCCAAATAAAAAATAAATAAACATCTATAGTGGTAGAGAACCTATGCTAGACAACAGAGCCTTAAAATTCTAAGCAAGATTATCTAGAGTGTCCTTGACGCATATTTTTGATTTCGGTCTTGGTTTAGATTCTAAACTTAGAAGATATTAATTATTTATCAAAGTGGCGCTAGTACTGCATCCGTTCGCCCGAAAAGCGAAATCACTATTCGAGAAAGGGACAATATAATTGAGAGTTTCATTTCAACGATATTTCAACAAAGGCGGAAGGTGGCAGCTAAACAGGAGGAGATTTGGTCGCAGCGGTTTCGCCTTTTGTTTTTTTTTTTAAACTTTGTAGTTTTGTATAGAAAGAAAAACAAAGAAAGATCAACAGAGAAGTCACGACTCCTACTACTAAATATAACTTAATATTTAAAGATAACTTGCCCAATTTGGTCTTGCATATCACCACTAGACTAGATGGCCTTAGCCTTAGGAGAATCCGAGTTCCTTGGGTCAGCTAGTTAGTACACTCACGGACTCGTTCAGCGTAACACTTTATCTGTATTACAGTCTATTGCGCATGGATTTTAGACAAGTGTTACTCTAAATCAGACCGCCATCGCCACTGTACAATATCATGGACAGACCTTGTCATGTCGGGTGGTGTGGTGCTCCCAGGCAACGTTGTCTATGAACCCCTTGTAGCAGAGCGAGCACTGGTACGGAGAGTTCACAAAGTTGCCGGACTGCTGCCGCTGCTGAACTTCCTCCATTTGCTCTTCCAACTATAAGATAAAAACTCTCTATCAATACATAGTATATAAATAAAGTCGTTTCCCGCGTCTGTCCCTAAGTATGCTTAAATCTTTAAATTAATGCAACGGATTTTGATGCGGTTGTTTTTTTATAGATAGAGTGATTCAAGAAGAAGGTTTATAAGTATAAAAAATGCACAAAATACTAAAAGGTACGAAGTTCGCCGGGTCTACTAGTTCCTAAATACAAATAAGTTTAAGGTTAAAAACCTTTTCAAAATCAAGCTTTTATTTCGTTGTTATTTTTTAAGTTAATCTCAGCAAGGCTTTTCATTTGATACCCATATTGTAGTAGTACACTAAAAACAACACGTCCTCCATTTTGATTAATCTGCCATGTTGGATTTTTAATGACGTCACACATGTATTGTTATTAGGCTCCCTGAACATGTATACAAAATTTCAGCTCAATCGGTTAAAGAAATCTGCTCCAAAATTGAGTTGCAAGATTTCACCCAAACATCATCTCTATATTATATCAATTCATAGTATAAAACAAAGTAGCTTCCCGCGTCTGTCCCTATGTATGATTATATCTTTAGAGCTATGCAACGGATTTTGAAGCGGTTTTTTTTAAATGATAGAAAGATTCAAGTGGAAGGTTTATGTTTATGAAATATGCACAACATAGTAATATGTAAGGCGGTGCGAAGTTCGCCGGGTCAACTAGTATATTATATACCAATATTATAAAGAGGAAAGATTTTTTTGTTTGTTTGTTTGTAACGAATAGGCTCCGGAAATACTGAACCGATTTGAAAAATGATTTCACTGGTAGGAAGCTACATTAACCCCGAGTGTCATAGGCTATATTAGATTTTCAAAAAAATTAGGGATCCTTACCTAAACTCAAATAATGTAACCCAAGGTGCAATATTTTTTCCGTTGTTTACATATTTTGACAGGTGGTTTGTTGTTGTTGTTTGTGTTTATTTGGCCATTCTGGGCAGTCAAAAGAACATAGTCTATAGAGCCAAGTCTTTTGTAGTATCTTATATTCTATGGCGTAACGAAGTAAGCCGGGAAAGCTCGTAACCGATAAAAGTCCACGCTGTACTTAGTTCTCCCCCAAAGATCGCCACACGACCAAGCATTGAGGAGGGATTTTGCCATAATTTCACGTTCGGAAAGTGGGGTTCTTCAAGTTTTTCAACGAAAGCTGCTTCCCGTCCTTCGGTGGTTTTCTTACGATACTCCTGGGGGTCAAGTTTCTTAACTAAAAACGAGTGACTCGTAATTGTCTTGTTAGCGACTTAGTTAACCATTGCTGTTTCTTTGATCGTGCAACAGAAATTACCTTTGTTAAAACAGCAATGGTTAACGAAATCTTTAACAAGACAATTACGAGTCACTCGTTTTTAGTTAAGAAACTTCACCCCCTGGGAGGTGATACGGTGCTATTCTATCCACGACAGTCTACGGGAGACTTGACCAAGAACTTAGTTGGCGTGTCAAATTTTATCACATTTTGGGAATATTATCGAAATCTAACAGCAATAGGTCAATACGGGAACCAGCTAAATTTTTATCGTGCCATTATCTATGAGAAATAAGGTTTTGGGAACAAACTCGTGCCTAATATCTGTGGCCCTAGGCCTATGTCCAGCAGTGGACGAAGGCCTAGATTGCCAACACAGACCGGTCTTGAGCGACTCCCATCCAGTGTACCCCCGCAACCTTCACCAGTTCGTCTGACCATATTGTAGCGTATCTGCCTACCCTGCGTCTTCCGTCTACTGAAACTTACCGTTAGAGTAATAACAGTGACATGCTGTTCAATATCAATGAAGTCGTTGGTCACGCCTCCCGTGTTCGTAGTCCTTCTTCCGTTATCGCTTGTCGGATATTTTTGTGACTTCAGACCCTTTCTTTCCTTCTTCTGCTTTGGTTTTGGTTGATCCTCTTTCGGTATTGAAGAGGTTTCTTGCTAAAAATTATTTTAATATAAGATACATAACATAACATAATCTCATGCCTCTGCGAAGGGGTACCCATGTTTAGCCGAGTTTATGATTTATCAACGTGACATGGGACCAGCTTCTTAGTATGCCTATTAATTAAAATAGCTTCGTCCGCATGGAATAGTGACTTTTTCAAAATTTTCACCATTTAAACCTTCCAAGAAAGAAATCGGCCGTTCTCGAGTTTTAGCGAGACAAGCGAACGGCAATTGATTTTTATATACAGACAGTGATTATAGAAGATTGAGTGGGAGTATTTACGGCCACCCTAGATACAGGTTTATTTAATTATTTAAAATTTAACAACATTAGATTAGGATTAGAAAACATACTTTTATCTGGTCAAGTAGTTCAGAAGAGAAGTCAATCTCTTCAGCAGTACTATTTCTCTTCTTTGCCTTCTTTGTGGTCTTCGTAGTCTTTGCTTTAGTCGCCTTGTGGAGGATCAGAGGCTCATCATCAGATGACCACGGATCATTGTCTAAAATTAAATTTATTAAAGTAATCTTAAAAGATATTAGTGAAATGTTCCAGAAGTAGAAAAAACCATTCAAATTCGATAGTTTTTATTATATTTTATATAGCCTATTAAGTGTCCCTGCTCTGGGCAAAGGCCTGCCCCCTATTTCTCTAAAAGCCTTTCGATACTGCGCCACCGCCGGCCATATGATTGGATAGCGCTGCATAAATAAACCAATGCATATTTAAAAAATCGGAAATTTATAAACCTACAATATTTCATGCTGAAGCGATGGACATCAAAATCAACGTGATTTGCAGGTAGTGAACAACATTTTTCCCCGAAACGCAATTTCATCAAAAAATTAGCTCTCTCTCTATCGAACATTTGCGGTTGGAGGCGACGGCATGAGCTTTTCTCGATATTCTTTCGTTGCTATACTGTTAAGGGCAATAGGTCGGCTGACGACGCAATTGACTATCAGCTAGAGATGCCATGGGTTAACATGTGTGTACAGGTAAGTATTAAAGAACTAAACCAACCCAAGAATTCATCCTCAAACTTGATCTCATCAACTTTAGCATCATCCCTGGTCTCATCTAGCTCCTCAAAGACCATGGGCAGCGGTTCTACCTTGATGTCACATCCCTCCTGGAAAGGCTGGGTAGGACTGTCAGGTAATGTGACTGCGGCAAGGTTGGAACAGAGGTTGAGCTGCGTTCTGTCTAGAGCTTTTATTGCTGATGGTGTAAGCTGTAAAAAAAAGAAAAGTTTTATACGCATTCAATGCTATGAATCCATGAGGTTTAATTCCATTCCATTGTTAGTCAAGCTTGTATGTCCACATACATACATATACAATATACTGTGTCATATAGTCAATTTACAGTAAAAATCCATCAGCTAATAGCTAACTATATAATTTACCTGAAGATACCAATTTATTTTTGGCTCTGGCAGAATCATCAGCATTGCATCAATGCTATTGCATGCTTGCAACATAAGCCGAGTCGGGGCCATTTTGCGCCCACAATACTTTTCTAAATTTTATTTCGTTATTTGTGTTTCTTTTACCTAGTTGTTACATAATATTGTATGTTTTGTGTGCACAAATAAAAATCTGTCTGTCTATGTCTAAGTCAATTTTAGTACACCCAATCACATTTGAATTTAATTTTAAAAAACATTGTAGGTAATGTCAAATATAAAAAGCCTTACCTGTCCCTTCTGCATCATAATGTCAGTAAGGATGGATTGCCCGCGGATGCATTTCTCCCTGAACAAGTAGTACTTCTTGACGAGGCTAGCACACTCGTAACACGCAAATGGAGGCAAGTCCACCATACTTAGCGGCTATATAGAGCAAAAAATTTTTTTTTCATTAAAAACATAGTATAGTTAGATTTCTTAGGCTAACTTACACTTAGGAAGAAATCATCATCATCATCATCAACTTACACTATATGACTTCCAGTGTCCGTACGAGTTCATATTGTGCTGTTCTGAATATTTTGTGGGAATCTTTTGAACCACATAGGAATGATTATAATATTAACTCTAGTTTTATCGAGTTAGATGAATTTAGGTCCAGATCTATCAAAACTACCGTTATTATTTTGAAATGCAACAAATGTAAACATGAATTTACAAAAACTCATAGTATATACGGGTGTTTCTGACACGGCGGTAAAAAAATCAAAGGAGGTATTCAGCTCACCATACCTAACAACTTTCCCAAAGCAACATGGGTCGAAATATCAAAAAAAAATATCAGCTGTTCCATGTCAATGTACGGGACAGCTGGTTTTCGTTTTGAGATTTCGACCCATGTTACTTTGGGAAAGTTGTTAGGCATGGTGAGCTGAATCCCTCCTCTGATTTATTACCGCCTTGTCAGAAACACCCTGTATATTTTTTTTAATTAAATATGAATGTACCTAATGTGTGTCCATTAATATTAAGTAACGTTTTTAAAGGAATCAATAAAATAACAAAACGGGCAGATTGCTATTTTAATTTGGTGTAAGTGCTAGGTACTTACGTTGATTCCAATAATCTGCTCGAAGTATTCTTCCATGGGATAACGCTGGAGATTATACATCCTGACATCCATTGCTAGGCAGATCCTGCACACTTTTACAGTCTCCATGTCGGAAACCAGCTCAGTGCTTTTATGTTAAATTAAATTATTGAAGATTTAAGTTTACATTTACCGCGATAGATTGTTTTGTTGTCGAGAAAAGATAGAGCTAACAAAAAAAATAGAGTGCACTGAGAACTAATAGATCTAAGTAAATGATTAATTTAATTTGGGTGCTAACCTTACACGCAAAAAATATATATATCACATGATTAAATACACGAAGCTCAAACAGAAAATGCTTTTCCCAATTAGATTTACACTTTTATTATTTACCTATTCTAAAACATTAATTCTAGTGCCTTGTCTAATTCTACGCAAGACGCCAGTTTTCGGCCATCTTACTTGATTTTGTTTGACTGACTGAGTGACTGACTGAAATTGGACCACTGACAACCAGAAACAGACTGTTTGAACAGCGTTTCGTTTCTTACAAATAATAGTTTAATAGTAAGAAAATAATATAAAAAGAAGTAAACGAAACGCCCAAAAGCCAGGTAGTCACCTCAGAGGAGAAAGGAAAACGCCGCAAGTACTGAGGTACAGTCAAGGACTAGGAGGCCGTAACAGATTTGTCTATGGTTTCGTCAGGCCTAGACTGTATTACCAAAGAACAAGAGCTATTTTGCAATACAGAAAAACCGGAAGTGTTACGCCGACGGTGTCCGCCACTGTACCTAGCCAGTTCCTAGGTAGCCAGTAGCCACCAACCCCAACCACCCATCCACCACCACTCAGAGCCATAGTATCTCTAGTTGGTCTGTGCTCAGAGCAACGAACAAACACCAGCTCCTCCACGAGCCGAACACTATTATTAATCACAGTGTTACATGAGGTTACAATCAATATATACTTATACGAGTCGACCCGGCGAACTTCGTACCGCCTAAACTATTAATATTTTGTGCATGTATTAAACTTATAAACCTTCCTCTTCAATCACTCTATCTATTACAAAAAGCCGCATTAAAATCCGTTGCGTAGTTTTAAAGATTTAAGCATACATAGGGACAGACGCGGGAAGCAACTTCATTTTATACTATGTATTGATTAGGTACTCCTAGCGGCTAAGCCTAGCAAAGTCAGTCAGATATTTTATTATTATTTTATTAATAATTAATTATTATTATTTTATTAATTAAAAAAATAAAAAAAAAAATTAATTTATGTAGCGCTAAGGATCATAGGCTAATTTGACTGTACTATAATTGTAAAGAAAGAGCGGATTCCTCTTAATACAGGTAAATTTACTTAAAAAGAGGAATCCAACTACTATTTGTAAAAAAAATTAGTACAATAAACTTTATTTATTTATTTATTTAGATAGATGGGAAACTTAACACTCAGACAGACAGACACAGAATCATTGCCACCACTGTACCCCCACCCCACCCCAACCCACCACCATGTTCCATCCATCCTATGTATTACAAGCTGTCCCGGAGGCCCGGCAGCATAGAACATTTTTACTCTAGTCCCGGCAGGCTTCATGGCTTCTTAATCGCATATTCACCGTTAAACCACCAACGCCATCTAGTGGTGAAATGCAAGACCAAAATGGGTAAATTTTATTATTTCTTACTTGACACGTGTCGCGTACACGGTGTTAATCCGAAGATGTCGACTTGTGTAGGTGTATGTAAAAAAAAAAAATTCATTTCGATAGTATAACCAAAGGTAGAACAGACAGAGCAGAGCCAAACTACAGGGGATCTTCTTGTTTCTCTACGGAATCTAATAAAATGTTATATTTTAGGTCAGACATGGGTCAGACTGAACCGGGCTTTAAAAAAAAATGTAAATCGGGCTTACACGACTACAGCAACATACACCTGCTATATGAGCTAATATGTAAGTATGTACAAATATAATTTATTCTCTCCCATTAACACAATGAAAAAAAAAACAGAGGTAGGTAAATTTATTGTTCAAGTTTGAGAAGGTTAATATAATTTCAGTTTTAATAATGGTAAGTAAGTAAGTATGTCAGTAATTAAGACCGAATGGTCGGTTTCGGTTTCGGCCAGTTTCTACCAAAAAATACAGTTTCGGCCACTGTTTCAGTTTCCACTAAAAACGGCCGAACCTTTTGCCGAAACCGAAACTCGATGTTCGTGTGTCACTCAGCTAAATTGGGAAAAATTCGGAGATGCGGAATTCGAATTCGGATTTAAAATTTTACAAGGCCACGTGAGTTTCGTTTTCGGTCTTGTCAGAAACTCAGTCAGCAAGTTTAGGGCCGAAGATTCTATTTTTGTTTCGGTTAGATATCATGTTTTGGTCTTCGGTCTCTAGTAATTTTACGATAGATGTCATTTACTTAATCATCCTTGCCTTGTTTACTAATTATTATTGTTGTTAACGTGTAAATGTAAGACTAAAAATCTGTTTTTAAACGACTGCAAAAAAGGAGGTTATCAATTTGACCTGTATATGTATGTACGTACGTTTGTATGTATGTATGTTTTTCCGCGATTATCTCGTACCTATTTTAACCGTAACTTAATGTGTATGTCAGTTTATTGAAGGCGGGTTCCTTTTTTGTAAAAATATTTTCTTTTTTTTGCGTATAATTTTTTTTATTCAAATCAAAAAAAAAAGTGAAGAAAGGATGAATGTGTTTCTCAAGATAAAGTGAAAAATACGGAAAATTTATTAAGTTTAAAAGTAATGTGAAAAATTAATAGGTACCTAGATAGTAAAATAGAAACCACCAATGACCTTAAATAACGAACGCAACAGTTTTTCATGCTTTGGATTAAGTTATCCAAGTCTTGCTGCGATATATTGTCCCAGGTCCTGCTAAGATACATAAAAGTGGCTTTTGTGTCGCAATGTTTGCAGTGGAGTTCCTCAAAGCCTTTCTTTGGAGCATGTCCCACGCGTGTTCTATCAATATATATAAAACTCTTCCGTTACTGACTGACTGACTGACTGACTGACTGACTGACTGACTGACTGACTGACTGACTGACTGACAGACAACGCAGAGCCAAATCTACTGGGCGTAGCGGGCTGAAATTTTGCATGTAGGTTCCTTAGGGAGTGTAGGTGAGCACTAAGAAAGGATTTCCCGGAATTCCCATGGGAACGGGAAAAAACTGGATTTTTGTGTTTATGAGAAATCTGCGCGAGTGAAACCGCGGGGCAGCCTCTAGTTGGGTATAAGTAGGGGAATTGAGCAGGCCAGCCTAGGACCAATACGTGGTGCTCATGCAACCAGCTCGTTACCACTCTCGCTGTGTGCGTACGGGCGTTATCGTGCATGTGCATGAGCTTAAATTCTTGGCCCATTTGTTAGTTACTAGTATGAATGGTCTTCTTGAGGATGTTGTAGACAGCTCTCACGACCAGGAACTCGACAAACACGTACTCTACGTGTATCGGACGGAAACCGAACCGGGACTCATCAGTATGCAGTACTAAAGACTACTGGTTATCTTCCCAGAGCAAATGTCCAAGAGCCCACTTTGGTAGTCGTCCACGATTGCCTTAGCGTAGTGCTGGAGTACGAAGCGGTCTGCTTGCACGAAGGTTAGCTTCATGCAGCCTTCACCTCACAATTTGGTCACTCACAGGCAACTGGTGCTCTGACTGGAGCCTCTGAACCAACTGCATGGCCGTAACATTTGGTTGTATTCTAGCGGCAACATGCAAAAATCTGTTTTGACATTGAGTGGTTATGCGGTTCCTGCCTGGGTGTTTTTCAACCACTTCACCAGTAGCACTATAACGTAAACATAAGCTTGATATAACGTTTTATCGTGTTCCATCCAATCTCCTCAGCAATACACTTAAGCCTTAACATTTTATCTCTCGTTAAATGGCGCCGCTGCATGATGCACACAATAACATTTATTATAAACTAGCTTTTGCCCGTAGCTTCGCTCGCGCTTTTTCATTATAATCGTCAATTACTGGTTGATATGCTACTCGGGAATTTAGAACATCTGTTGAACACTGTTCCGTTACGATGTCAATTTTGGTAAATCTTTTTTAATATAACTCAAAACCGTTCCCGTATGTTTTAAAGAAAATCTATTATTGTAAATTACATTTAAACCCACTTAAGAACCCGTTTTCCTATTATTGCGTCAAAATCTAAAAAAAAATATTTTGTTTTCATACTATTCAAAAAGTCTCGTTTTATCATTTCCCGTGTGAATTATGTATATTTCTTTCTTCCAACACCCCTACCCCCTCCATCCACTGAGGAATCCGGTACACAATTATACGTTGATGCACTCAAGGAAGTCGACTTTTTATACCTAATAATAAGTTCGGTAATTCCTGTTCCCGTGAGAATTTAGTAAATTCCTATCTTTTAACACCCTTACATCCACTCAGGAATCTATATGTCACCGGAAAATAATAAGATTCGCAAGTTTATAAATTTCCTAGGAAATTTATAAACTTTCGTAGGATTCTAAACGAGAGATAAATTGAATTATTTTACGCCCACTTTTTCGCAAATTTATAAATTTTCGGCGCGCCTTAGTAAATTTATAAACTAACGGAAATCAACCCGTAAGATTCTAAACGGATCGACCAATCACAGAAGAGCTTTTAATTTTACGCTTTTTGAAATACGGAAAATAACACACTGCTCTCTGATTGGTCGATGTTGACAGTGAAATGCTTGCGTCCATAGACTTACGTACAATCAGACTTGCCAAACAATTCGATCACACTAAGAGTATTTTTACTGGTACTAAAAACTAGGTAGGTTAATAGGTTAAGTGTTACCGCAAATTTGCGAAATTCAGTAAAAGTGCACTTACTGACTGAATCCGTTAGAGTTCGAAATAAAATGTTGTTCTCAACATTAACTAGGTAATTTGCAATATCCCTAGGTAATCTACAGAATAACGACTAAGTTAGGCTCAAACAATTTTTGACTTAGATTTCAGTTTAACACAGGTAACCCAAGCTCCGCTCGCTTCGTTCGCTACGCTGGTTAAAGATCACAAACCGAACCTAACCTAACCTACAATTTTGCCCTAGATTTGAATTTTCGGTCGGAGTTTTCTGTTTTCCGCACTTAATCGGCGAGACATCCGGTAATACGCACAATAACTAGGTAAAGTGTGGATACCCCATATTTCACATAAAATTTCGCACATTAACTGACCTAAACAGTTAATGTGCACATTGCCCGGTAAAGTGCACATTAACGTATTTCGCAATATAACGGTGACAGATTATAATACAAAAAGTAACCTTGTATTATAGGAACCTAACCTACCTACCTAGTAGGGGGTTCCCTATTTCACTCTACAAAAATAAAACATTTTGGTCATGGCTACCATAAAACTTTCGTAGCTCTGTGGTAAATTTCAATACATTATACATGGCGTTTGGTTATTGGTTACTTATTATTTTACGAGTGAGTTTAGTAAGTTTATCAATTTACGAAAATGTAGCCGTAAAATAATACAATTTATCTCTCGTTTAGAATCCTACGAAAGTTTATAAATTTCCTAGAAAATTTATAAATTTACGGTTTTTGTTATTTTCCGGTGACATATACACCAAATTTAACTTCGATACACTCAACGAACTCTATTTTGCATTCTAACTACAAGAGTGTCGTAATTCCCGTTCCCGTGGAAATTTTGTTAATTCCTTTCTTTCATCACCCTTCATTCACTGAGGAACCTTTGGACCATATTTCACGTCTATACACTCAATGAATACAATTTTTCATACTAACTAAAAAGTCCCGTAATTACTGTTCCCGTGGGAATTTCGGGAAATCCCTTCTTAGTGCTCACCTACACTCTCCAAGAAACCTACATGCAAATTTTCAGCTTTCTATGCCCAGTAGTTTCGGCTCTGCGTTGTCTGTCTGTCAGTCAGTCAGTCAGTAACGAAAGATTTTTATATACTATGTCGTAGTAAGATTTGATAAACAGGTTTTTAACCGACTTCAAAAAAGAGGGTTATCAGTTTGACCTGTATGTTTGTATGTTTGTATGTTTGTCCGCGATTATCTCGCGTTTGGCCGAACCAATCTTGATGCGATTTTCAGATAAGTATTTGTTACATCCAGGAGAAGGTTTTAATACCTAATTTAACCGACTTTGAAAAAGAGGAAGTTCTCAGATTATGTATGTGTCAGTTTGTTGAAGGCGGGTCTCTTTTTGCAAAAAATATTTTTTTTGAGTTTATGAACTTTATACATAATATCCCTAGGCAGACAGTGTTGATGTATATATTTTTTTAATTGTAGGTAAGTAGGTAAGTATTTTATTATTTATTAAAATAACATTTTGTCTTTTTCCCACTAACATCGAGCACAACGGGCGGGCTTAGCTTCGCTCTTGCACGTGTCATAGTCGAACTCTACCCATCTAACTACACCCTCTATACACATACAAGTACTACAAGTAAACAGTTAAAAATGTTAACCTAATTTTGGCAGCTAGCCAGACGACTTTATGCCTACAGCCTACGGTCGAGTTTGCTAAAGCAGACTTTTATAACAGTTAGCAGGCAGGCGGTTCAATAAAATTATAAAATTAAATATATAGGTACTTAGGTATATTAATTTTGACTCAATCTTGTTCTATCATAAAAAATAGGTAGGTATAAGTAAACTTTTTTTTTAAACTTATGTTATAGGTAATAGCTTTAATATAGTAAGTTTGTAATGCTTACCTACTTGAACTAAAATTAAAGTATGTACCTAAGAAGTTATTATTTAAATAGGAGTTTTTTTTTTCAAATTTATTTAATTTCGTTAGATTACTTACATATTGCATAAAATAAATATATGTCATGGTATTATTCGTCGAACGTAGGTTATGCGGACCTAGCTAGGTCATCTAAAATTAGATCTTTTCATTGGTTGGAGGAACCAAACTAAAAAGTCCTTGAGAACTAGTCTCGTGGGGAGTGCGTCTACGTCATCGGCCAAACTTTTTGTACGTAGGTATTATGATAGCCGGCACCGGATTGGCCAATGGGGCCTCATTGGCAGCCATTTTATACAATGCTGACTCACCAAAAGGTGAAAAATGGAGTTAGAATTATTGCATACTTCCCACGAGACTACAAAACGGTATTGGGCATTTCCCTGAACACAAAATATTTCGGGGTTTCTTGTTTCTCGCTGAATGCGACACGCCGTGGTTTTTAGTGAAAAATTAGTTTTTGTGTTTATTCGACTAAATAGTAAATCAAAACAATCAACAAACCGTACTTTACAACTTGCCGCGAAATTCAATTTAAAAGTTGAGTGCATGAAAATAAACTTTAGTTCAGACCGTGCTAAAGGACAAGGAGTGACCTCGTGAATTAGAAGATCAGTTTGTGATTCAGGGTTTTAAATGATCTGATAATCCTGTATCAGTGTGTTGTCAATTGCGGATTGTTTACCTGGTGGAAATCGAATACCCGCCGTTTTCGAGTCCATGAGGTTTTCAGAATGTATGAACAAGAACTCAGGTCGGGAATCTAGCACGAGGTGAACAAGGTATAGGTAACTTTACCAAACATCCATCAAGTACAATCTTTCAAACATGACGGACCCGACGGTCAAGGTGAAAACAGAGCGGCCCGACGAAGCTGAGATCAGGGAGCTCGCCGCCAAAATGGTTGAGGCTAATAAGGCTAAGGCGCTGGCGGCAACCGCGGCGGCGGCGGCAGCGGGAGCGCGGCCCGCCAACGCTCCCGGAGTGCTGACCGCGGCACCAGGCGCTGGCGGCCAACTTGGCATCCTTAACTTCCTGACCCGCAAGCCTGGTGCTCCCGCAGCCCCGACTTCCACAGATCGTCCTTCACCCGATGCAGAGAAGAAGACCCCAGCCCCAGACGAGGCTAGCTGGAAAGGCCACTTTGGCTGGGACATGCTCGGCAAATGCCACATCCCCTACATCTACCGCTCTGGTGAAAAGTATGTGGCAGTGCGAATGGTAGAGATAAAGCTACTCAACAAGTACCTGAATTACCTGCACCCTGACATTTATTCCTGCACTTGCATTCGAAGCTACTACATAACAGAAATTGAGGCCAGGTTACTTAACGAAATTAATAACAGACATTGTGATGGACAGTTTGGACGAGAAATGTTTTCACAGAAGGACTTAGTTGTTAGATTGTCAGACGCATATGAGTTCTACAATTTCCTTGATGTGTGCTATAACAAGCTGCTTCGAGGCACATCTACTAACAGCAAAGACAAGTGCGGCTTCATTAGGATAAACAAGGAATCTGTGGTTCCTTACACAGTGCGGGATGGTCAGAAGTTTGTGCCCTTGTTCTACTTTGAAGGTGAAACAGACAATTTAAAATTGAAAGCAGACCAACTAAAAGGTTGGGATTTATCATACTTGAAGTTCTGCTGTAAAGTGCAGGGAATCAGAAATGAGTTGTTTGCCAGTGAAACATGTTCTGTCATCAGTTTGACTGACATCAAAGGATATTTTCCTCCAGGCACAGAGTTTGAAGAGTACTGGCCCAACAAAGTGGTTGACTCACAGCTACTAATAGCAGCTAAAGGTAAATTATTTTATAAAATTAATTTAAGTTTTTTTTTATAAAACAAAGAAAAATACTATAAATAATCGCAGACAAACATACATACATACTGGTCAAACTGATAACCTCCTTTTTTGAAGTTGGTTAAAAATTTAATTGATTTGATTTTAAATCTAATCAGACTTTCTATTATATACTCTTTTTTAATATCAAAATCAAATAACTAATTAGATTTTAAAATAATAAACAATAAATTGCCGGCACCAGGGCAGCATCCAGGAAAATAAAATTGGGGGCCCAAGATGCAATTTATTTATTTATTAAATTATAATTAAGTTAAAAATGCCATTACAGATATTAAACCTAATACGACATTTAAACTATTAACATTTTATCTGAATATTTATGTACAATTAAAAATAATTAAATTAAATTAAAAATAAAATATGTGATAAAATAAAATAGAATAAAATAACTATAACAATGCATATTACTACACCCTTATATACAAACACCCGTAGATATACACTCATATACTCACAATCATACAATATTATTAAACATACAAAACATAACAAACACATTTAATATAAGAACTGCGGCACCTCAAACCTTTATGTTATTGTCCTTTACATTTTGACAAATCTCAAAATTTAAAACAAGCCTTTTTTGTAACTTGCTATAAATTTAATAAGATATTAGCCAATAATCTTTGTGGTATCATGTAATAATTATAATTTTAATATAGGAATTTTAATCTTTGAATAGGTTTTAATGAAATATAAAAAAAAAATTAAGATCTAGATATCATCCTCATATTGCTAATGTCCCTGAAATGAAATGCCAACTGATTCAGTTCTGTATTCTGTATTCTGTAGTCAGTTTATAAACAAAACAGCTGCTGCATTCTCACATTAACCTAACATTTTTTTTGAAGTAAAAAAGTGTTTTTATTAGAAATGCAGTAATTAGAAAAAAAAATTATACTTAAGTATGCTTATTGCAAAAATAATGGGACCTGATAAAAAGGTTTTCTAGGTCAGTTAACATAGCTATTAAAAAAACTCATTTTTGTGGCTACCTTTTTTATTGTACAAAAATAACTGACCAGAGCAAAGTTCTGGGTGTTGTTGCAATCTAAGGGCCTTGAATCAACTTTTATTCTGAAATTACGTCAGTACTTAATTTATAGGTAGGCAACTAATACCTACGCGCCGTTATTGAATTATCTGCCTAAAGTCTTCCAAGAACAGTGGGCCACTTATCTACCGCAACACCACAATAAATTTGTTTTATACATTAGAAAATAGAAAGCATTCTTCTGTTCCACTGTGGAACTTCCACACTAAAGTGTCAATGCACTTTGTGTAGATATAGTATCAATTGATAGTATTTGTTTCTTTGTAGTGTTTTTATTTATGTTATTTAGCGACATAAAAAAAATTGACGATTCACGCGATCTCTTGTGTTATTTACTATGAATCGAATTACAGTCAATAAGTATGGTATTTCGCGATTAAACTAGCCATTTCTGTTTAAAAAATGGGTCGTAAGTCATAAAAATAAGTGGATAGGTTGTAGTAGTGTGCACTACTTTATATAACAATTATTTTGTTTAAAAACCAGGCTCAATGTCAGCGAGCGGTGGGGGCCAATGGACACGGGCGCCCCCCGCACCGCCGCCATCCGCCACCAACGGCTCGTCCAACATGGCGGCCAACAGCCAATCTGGCCGTGGCCGGCGCGCCAACACGCAGCAGCAACAACAGCAAAGACCGCCGTCGATGCAGATGCAACACAGCGGTCTATCAGCTGCCGCGGTACAGGCCTTGGCCAATGGCTGGAACCTACCGGGCTCGCTGACGCAGGCGCAGACGCAGCAAGTGCTTAGGCTGGCGCAGGTATTTTTTTTCAAAAATGAATTGAAATGTTAAGACTTCGTAATTAAAAATAATAGGGGATAGTAGATTAGATGTCTAAGTAACTCATTTTCTTCTTTTTTGAGTGTCTCTTTTTTATCACTGAAATTTAACAGTCAAACTTTTCTAAAAAAAAAAGTTAATAATAGTAGGTCGCCTTGTTGATTTTTTTCTTTTTTTTCTATTATAAAGGTCTATTGTCAGTTCCCGGAATAAAATCATTTATCAACACTCGGCGTAAATATAGCTATTGCCAGAATTGTGCTGGAGCTCTTCTATCAAGCTCGACTCGTTTGTCATTCACATCGCCGAAATACAGGGTTCGCCTAGTGCGGGGACCACAGCCACTCTAAAAAGAACTGTATTGAGTACACATTACGGATTCTGAATGCATTAACATATCCCTTAAAAACATTTTTACATTGTGTTAAATGCTCATTGCGGGTTGGGTTTCAATTCAATCCCTTTGTCTATTTATGAAATTCACTAAATGTGTATGTACATGTAAAAATGCAAGAACTGTAATAGGCCCCCAAGCCCGGGGAGAAGGCTATTGGCTATTTTCGACGTATTCAGAATCCGTATTCTTTATACTCAATATTAGTTATTTTGAGAGCTATAGATTTTTTACTTGCCTGATAGTTTGATCGGCCAGAGGATCAGTATGCAGTTATATGACAGTGCGCGCACTTGACGATTATCTACTCTATACTAATCCTCTGACCGATCAAACTATCGTTAGTGCGTGCGGACTCGGCTGACATTCACAGTCGAGTCGCAGCTCGAATTCGCACTCCAAAGTGCAAAAATGTAACTTTAAATCGTTCTCCGCTCCAAATTGATACACAATTAATTATACATAGTCGAGATCCGACTTTTTGGCAAGACAGCTCGAGCCTGAATAATCAGTACTCGGAAAATACTTGTCCCATGCTCGTCCGAGTAGTGTCCAAACACTAACTGTGAATGTCAGTCTACTGATAATAATCTGATATGGTATGTGTGTTGCGCAGGCTCAGGTGGCGGCGCAGGCGGCGGCGGCGCGCTACACGAGTGCGGCGGCGCTGGCGGCCGCCATGCCGCAGCAGCACCGCGGGCAGCAGCAGCAGCATCAGAGAAATGTGCAGGTTCGTTTATAACTCCTTTAGGCCGTGCTATTAGACTGGAAGACTAAGCAGATCCCTACACGGTAGTGAGACGATTTGGTGAAAGCTGTAGGAGTAAACTGGATGAGGGTCGCTCGAGACCGGTCGTTGTGCCGATTTATGGGGGAGGCCTATGTCCAGCAGTGGATTTCTTTCGGCTGAAAAGATGAGGATGATTATTACGTCGAGCGTGGCATACCATGACCAATGGGCCTATTCTGGTTCGCCAAAGGGTATCAATTAAATTTAAAGGGTTAATTAATCGGGTGTTTTGACATATTCTCATACAACATTTTAAATGACGTCAATTATTTGATTTTTTGTATTTATTTATTAAATTATTGCTAATACCCGAAAAAGAGGTGGAGCGACGAGCTGGGTGCGCTGGATAAGAACTGGTGGCAGACCGCGCAAGAGCGAGAGGAGTGGAAGAGGGGGAGGGAGGCCTTTGCCCAGCAGTGGGACAATATAGGCTAATAATAATAATAATAATAAACTATTGCTATATTGCAATTATTAAACGTTAATAAAAAGTCATTTTGATATTGATTTTTATATTAATCCGGTTCATTATCAATATCAATACATAGTATAAAATAAAGTAGCTTTCCGCGTCTGTCCCTATGTGTGCTTAAAGCCTTAAAACTAAGCAACGGATTTTGATGCGGATTATTTAAATAGATTGAGTGATTCTAGAGGAAGGTTTATAAGTAAAAACATGCACAAAATAGTAATAGTTTAGGCGGAACGAAGTTCGCCGGGTCGACTAGTTAAGTAATACATAAGCAATTTATATTTTTACAAACTAAATTTTATTTGTAATATTTATTTTTACTTACTACCTTACCTATATTTATTATTATTACTAGTCGACCCGGCGAACTTCGTACCGCCTAACCTTTTACTATTTTGTGCATGTTTTATGACTTATAAACCTTCCTCTTGAATCACTCTATCTATTAAAACAAACCGCATCAGAATCCGTTGCATAGTTTTAAAGATATAAGCATACATAGGGACAGACGCGGGAAGCGACTTTGTTTTATACTATGTATTGATGATTATATTTGGGTTCAAAAACAGCACATCCATTCATTATAAAAAAAAAAATTACTTCCAAAACACGATGCACTCCATTGAGCCAATGTTATGATAGTATTATCATTGAAATTTATCTCGCAGCAACAATATCAGAACAACGCAATGTCGATGCAGATGAGCCAGCAGCCGCCGCCGCCGCTGGTGCGCAGCTCGGCCAACACTAACAACATGAAGTGAGCATTTATAGAGAGACTTTCACTCAGTCATTATGTGCATTGCTGCGTTTTTTTTAATGATTCATTTTTTTATCATCATCCACTATAGTTTTATTTTTGTGATGTGGTGTTGGTTAATGAACCTTTCATCGTTCCGCATGTCATGCTGCTTACCTTGTAAAAATAAAAAAATATACAAAAAAACGATATTATGTAGTTACGTTTTTAGGCAAAAATACCTAAACCTAAAACATTATAAAGGAAAAAATTTTGTTTATACTCCATACGTACAAAACTTTTTCCTTTACTTTTATCTTCACAAAGTGACAAAACCAAACCTGACAACTAGTTTTTTGTCCGATTTTAACAAATTTTGTATTTGCCACCCCAGTGTGCCCCCGCAAGTGTCCGGCCCCATGAACGGCCACTCCGACGGCCGGAAGCGGCTCACTCCAATTCCGGATATCAACGCTTCTGGCAACCATACACCGTATAAGGTAATTATTTTATCCCATTGCTGAGCTTAGGCCTTTTTTAGTGAGAAAATTTATTTGGATACTCCTTCCTAACGACCAGAAACCCCCGTTTTTCTGTATTGCAAAATAGCTCTTGTTCTTTGGTAATACAGTCTAGGGCTGACGAAACCATAGACAAATCTGTTACGGCCTGCTAGTCCGCCACTGTACGTCCTGATGCCAGTATAAGGGTGGGTGAAAATTTGTATATTCAATAGACAATGACAATATTTTTTTTCAGTTGAGTTTTCCAATTAATTTTTAACATAATGGCATCCGTGGATTTTATATTGCATTATGTAAAAAGGTTAACCGCGAAAAAAATCAAAATAAATTATGTTTACTGGTTTGGTTTTTTCAAAGTCTTTTTCGGGGGGGGCACACTTTTGCGAAAACTTCGGTTAACACACACTGAATCTGACCCTGGTATAATTAAACTTGATGTTCATTTTATTCGGGATGTTCTTGTATAATTGTTTTTATTATTGTATTTACAGTACTCTATTAACAGGTAGATCTTCGTAACCTACTTATTATATTATTATTAGTAGCGTATGTTGTCCCACTGCTGGGCAAAGTTCTCTTTTCCTTCTTGATCACCTAAAATTTCCATTAGGTTCAATAGGTTGGATGGATTGTAGTCAACCATGTACAGTGGCGGACACGATCGGCGTAACACTTCCGGTTTTTCTGTATTGCAAAATAGCTCTTGTTCTTTGGTAATACAGTCTTGGGCTGACGAAACCATAGACAAATCTGTTACGGCCTCCTTGTCCGTGACTGTACAAGTTTTAGCCTACCTATGATTTTTCACAAGATTAATAACAATAATTACACATCACACTCAGAGCCCCTAACTAGGAATAACCTGTATCTAGGGTACCCGAAACACACACAGAGACGAAGACGAACATTACACCCAGACTGGAATCAAACATTGATATTCATCATATCAATATTCGTCCCGCCCGGGCATTGAACCCAGGTGCACACGCTTAGTCTGCATCACTGCCAACTGAGCTACGGAGCTGTCAAAAGTCAGTTAATCAATACATAGTATAAAATAAAGTCGCTTCCCGCGTCTGTCCCTATGTATGCTTAAATCTTTAAAAATATTGATGCGGTTTTTTTTTAATAGATAGCGTGATTCAAGAGGAAGGTTTATAATATGTTTAATACATCCACAATATAACAATTGGTTAGGCGGTACGAAGTTTGCCGGGTCGACTAGTTAGTTTAGTATACAAAAAAATGCACATTGCAATATAAAAATCGAAAGTTTATTAGATTTATTAATTCCGAGTGTCAATCCTGAACACCCTAAGCTAATGCTAAAGCGTGTTTGCCGCAGGTACAAAAGGCGCTAGTAGAGAACACGATGGTGCCGTGTATAAACGCGAAGCCCTACCAGTACACGGAGCTGCTGATGACGCTGCCGGACCTGGCCAGCAACTTCTTCCCGCGCGTGCTGCTGGCCACCTGCCGCGCCATGCTGGACGCGCTCGGGCTCACGCTCTACCGGCCCAACTCGTGAGTATACTCTCGTCGTCCTCGTTTCTCACTGGCTGAACTGGGAAATTTATTTTCTCCTAACGCCATCTAGTGGTGAATTTGCGAGACCAATTTGGACAAGTTTTTTTTTTATTGTTTTCAGACTGGTCTGTTTTACTTTCTTAAATCTTTGTTTTCGTACGAACATTATTAAGTTTAAAAAGGAATGTAAAAAAAAATTAAGAAATCGGTTTAGCCGTTATGAGATAACAATGATAATAGAGGCTGATTTTTTATATAAATATAAATAGATAATAGTGCGGCACAAAAATCTAGAAATTAAAAAGTAGCAACACTTTATGGAAATTTTTGAAAATCCTGTTTCTATACAGTGTTGCCCCTTTTTAATTTCTAGGTTTTTGTGCCAAGATATAGATTGGTAGTGTCTGTCTTTTCCATACCTACTGTTAGCATCTGCAAGATAAAGTAAGTGTGGAAAAGTTGAACAAAAATTTGCACAAACTTTCTCATTTACAACCTATTACAATAACCAATTCCTTCCAGAACCCAACTCCAAGTCCTCCGAAACTGCGGCAAATGCAAATCGGCCGCTGCAGGCGAGAACGGGATGGCGCTAGTCCAAATACGTGACGTCATGCAACACATGCCCCAGTTCAAATACATGCTGCGGTCCGGGCTAGCGGGGTCGGGAGGAGGCGGGGAGGAGCCGCGCCCCGCCCCCCGCCCCGCGCACCGCCCCGCCCCTCAGCTGCCACCGGCGGCGAAGAGAGCGCGGGCCAACTGACCGCCTGCATAGTGCTCCGTCATCCGGTACAGTGGACACAGTGAAGAATAGTGCTGTGAGAAGTGTGGTACAGGTCGTGCGCGAGGGCTGGCCCGGGGTGGTTGGGGTTGGGGTCGAAGTGCGGCGCGGTTAGTACGTGCGAATGACGTTTTTTTTTATAGTGTTTTCGATTTTATAAATATGTAAATAGACTAAAGATAAAACCTTTTGAGACTAAATTGGAATTGGTCAAGAAAGTTGTAAGCGCCTTAAGTTTTTTTTATCGTGCTTATTTAGATTCTAGTTGAGTTGTTTTTGCCGTTTACCGCGCCGTATTAAGTTGACCCCTATCGCCTGTGGTCGTGGATTAGCTGTAAGGTCTTTAAGGCTAAAAGTTAACACCGAAGAGATTGCAGTCCCAAGTTTTGCTGGCAAACGTTTTACAACTTTATGCCTTAAATTATAATGCAAAAAATCGTTTGCAAAATTCAAGCACACCCCTTTGTTACATTCTATAAGACACGAAGTGAAACTCTACTTCGGTGTGAATTGAGCCTTAGTGCTGGTTCCTGATTTGCAACGATATGTCGTTTGGTAATTTTCTGTATGAAATAAACAAATATAATTTGTTAAAACTAAACTGCAGTTGATTAGTATCATTCGTTGCTTAAACGACGGCTCGTGGGCTCTTCGGGAATGTGGCCTTAGTGATCAATATGGGTTTTCTTTTAACTGTGCGTTTAATTTATATAAACGTGTGGTTATTTTAGAAATGCTTGCATTATAACTTGGTTGTTGCTACGTCGATGTTGAAAATAGTGTGGACTGTTTTGGCAGAGCTAATATTTATCTTTATTTGACTGTTAAAAGCAGTCCACACAAAAGAAAGAAAGTATTTAATAGAAGTTTTGAGTTCAGTGCCGCACCGGGACAAGCAGAACTTTTTGAAAGCAAACCGTTGTGTTTTCTCAGTACCTTACTAAAATAGTTAAATTATAATTTAGACTAACACCAGTATACTCTAACTTTGTTAAAGTAACTTTCCTGTTTTACTAATGCTGTCACTGTCTTTTCTATTGGCATTTTAGGAGACAACTGGTTGGAGATTTAGTTACTTTAATAGGTTAAGAGTGTATGGTTAAATTATTAAAGTTACAAAAAAAAAACAGCATTGTTTATAGAAAGGATAAAGAATGCATTTGCATTAGAATATCAAAAGAATATTGTTATTATTAATAACTTAAATTTTATTTGTAAAATATTTGTTTTAAGGTGATGTCAATTTTCTTACCTACGTGTACAAATTGTATAGCAAAAGGGCCCAATTCTTTTTAGCGACAAAATAAAAATTTTATAATTTACCGTAAAAAAAAGTGGTGGATTAAAATTTAAATAATTTGAGTACAAATCATGAAAAGACATGAGCCTCATGATATCTGAGTGAGACAACATAATGTTTGTCATGATTTTTCAAAACTTTATTGGTTCGAGTTATAGATTTTTTACTGATTTTGACGCCCGAATGTGCTACGCCTTTACATTGCCCGCGCAAATTGCGTATTTTTCAACGCTAGATTTTGATTATATTTCGTGGTTTCATTTTCGATATAAATCATTTCACTAGGTAGTCCTTTCACCTACAAGGCAACATTCGCACGTTCTTACAAATAACTATTAGTCGATCGATTTAATCGATATCGATTACTCGATTAATTTGAAATTTACCCATGCTCCCATCCCTACCACTCTACGCGCCCATCACTAGCAGCGTCCGCCAAGCCTGTCATTCTTTTTCCGTGCGAGGCAACGAAAGCACGCGTTCGGATCTTGTTCGCAAAAAATAAATTTTTCAAGATACCGAAATCTTTTCAAATTTTTAACAAAAAATTAAGTGAGTTACTTCAACTTTGATGGATTTCATTATCCTCATACTATAAATCGAGAGACAATGTCTAATGTTACGGTAAGTTCATCTGCTTACCTACCTTCAAAAAAAAAAAAAAAAATTTTTAGACAGAAATTTCGAATTGAAATTCTGCATAAACTTACATTTAAAAAGTGTAAAAGAAATATTTTTGCAAAGCCATAGATTCGAACAAGAACCAGGCTGCCATACTGCCATAGATTCCAATAGGAACGCGGCAAAATTCAAAACTGTACATCAGTTTTTATCATTAAAATAATTTTATTTGCAAAGCCATAGATTCAAATATGAACCAGGCTACCATACTGCCATAGATTCCAATAGGAACGCGGCAAAATGCAAAAATAATCATAATTTTTTATGTAAGTATAAAAATATAAAAAGCATAATTTTCTTTTTTCTTCTTATTCCAGTAGGCGAAACGCCTTTACAATTTAAGGAATGTGCCCAGAGCAAATATCATTCGAATATGAGGATATATTTCTAGCCGAAACTATTCCCTACAACCCATGATCAGGTCTAAATGAGACTGAATCACCAAAAATCATGATGGCGACATACCAAGTGCCAATTGCCACCACTGCCCCAACAGTGACCACTTTCAATACCGTCACCAAAAACAGATCCAAGCACCAGCAATAACTTCCTTATTGGAACTAGTAGCGGTTACAACAACCAATTGAACTCGGACCCTGAGGCAAAGTTTAAATTTCCGGAACTGGACCCATAAATTTTATTAACCCTGGGCGAAGCCCTGGATGATGAACTAAAGTTGTGTGATTGAATCTACGATAATCTCTCTCAAATGGCTAGAGAAGTCAAGGAAAAAATCCTTCAGCAATATACTATACCTAGCAACTACATATTGGTTCAAGCCTCAAAGCTAAATACTAAAATACTCTCATCTCAACTTGGACTGACTTCACATCACATCGGGGAGTAGGGCCATGGCCATTCTCCTAACTCAAGATATAAAATAGAGGCAATCAAGATTCTAAGCGAGGGCTCCCGTAGTTCATGCGACCTTTATAGCTCGGAGACACAAGCTCGCATTTAAAAGACCGCACCAGGTCTACCAAGACGTTTTTGAATATCTTTCAGTACAGTAAACGAGATGAAGCACTGTTCGGTGCCAAATTTTAGAGAAAATTAAATTAAGCTTCAAAATTGAACAGCAATGCCTTCAAATCAGGAAGACAGTAGTCTTCCCAGAAATACTGTGGCTTACACAACACAGCCGCCTCTACGAGCTCCACGGGCACAGCTTGGCCGCAGTTTCAGAAAAACTCAGGCCCTCCTCGCTTTGCGAAAAACAAGGGGGGGGGCGTGCCAGGGCCAGAGTACGAAGATACCACTCGTCAAGTTCCAAATTACAACGACCCATATACCGACGCAGTCGCACGTTTAGAGAACGACCCAAATCAGGCCACGTGCTCAACCACCATTCTGGCAGAATTCAGTACAATATTTTTAAAATGTGTTGGTTGTATTGTATATCACAAACAATAAAGGTATCCTTAATTGGATTTGTAACAAAATAATTAAATCTTTTTCTAATTTTCCACTTGAGCAATAATATGTTCCTGTTGTAACATGGTTAGCACAGTAACAACAAGAAATGTCAATCGCAACTAATAATTTGCTAGAAATCGTATCTAAAACCTTTTTGACACCAATTCAAATGGAGGTAAGAGATTTCATTTTAACCTAAAACTGTTAAATAAATTTGTAAGTAACTAAACTTCATTTCGAAATGGCAGAACAGCATGCAAGCTATTATTACATGGCATCTATTGACCTAAAATGTCTCGTAACTTTTTATTTCTGTCGCTTAAAACTATCGTAAGTACTTACCTACGTTTCCTGTTTAAGGATGTGAACACACAGAATCTTGTTATCCACCTATGATTTCAACTCAATGCCTTATCTTATTGGCTCACGATAGCGCCTAGAACTTTTACTAAGATTAAAGAAGGGGTCGTAGGTCACTTGCGTTCATTTGGTCAAAAATTGGTAAATTTTTGTATGTGACGATATCCTTTACATAGACCGTAGTTACATGGAATTTTTAAATAAAGTTAGGTTTACACTCAAATCACTCGAGTGCTTGGGCTTTATTATAAACTATGAAAATAGTAGCTTATAGCCACAAAATAATTACAAATTTTCAGGATTTAAGTAAGTAGATGACTTAAATATGACTTTATCACTTACAAGCCATAAACGTAATAAAATAATAGAATTGGTTCTGAAGTGTTCTCAACTACCACCTGTTACAATCAGAGAATTTTCACAAATGATTGGCATCCTAATGTCCGCTAGCGCAGCATTACAAAAGGCTGGTTGAAACCAAAAATACTTAAAAGGCAAAGGTACAGGTACCTTCTACCTACCTTCTATTCAGAGAATACTATGATAATTATTTTACAGGACCTGAATTGATGAGATAATAATATTAAAAGCTTTTAAAATTTCATTTAAACACAAAAATATGATTCATAAGTTAACACGGACTCGAGTCGTAAAGGCGTAACTCAAACTTACTATAGTAATTATATGTCGTATTATTAGCAATATACTAAGCCTTAGATGCCCCGAAACTTAAACAATTTGTTAATTTTTATTATGGGTAGATAACATTAGCATTAGCTATTAGCTACATTACGACACGAAGTTGCATACAATTTCCTAATTTCAATTAACTTACCAGATATATTTGGCCTTGGTTCGAGAAGCGAAAAATCTAGCTATTAGCATTTAGCATTCTATATTACACGAAATATAATTAAGAGGCAGATCGAAGATTTAATTTAAAGATGCTTTTCAAACATTCTAGCGCAAAACTTAAGAAATACTTTTCTTTGAAACAAGACCCAGATGCTACAAAGGGGCAGATGCATATTTTTTCTATACCGATCCTTCATTTTCCGTTTTTCTTAACGGCCTACAAAAAATTACTGAGGACGAAACGACCAGTATTCTAGTATTCCCTTCTAGTACTTCTAGACCTGCCTGTTATCCTCCATTGATTGATATATAGTTATTTCGTAATAATCACTTGAGGGCGTGACGAAAACCTATGTTGTCTACTAACAGGGACCGTCACCCTCTCCTACTCACGTTTACCCTGAGTGCCGCAGTATGCTCGAGCAGGCAATGCCAGGTCTCATTATCCCCTCAACAGCATCTCATCAGCATCTTATACTAGCCTCACTTTCTAATATTACTATTCAACAATATCAATATAATGTTATTCAATACTATGATTAAATTAGATTCTTTCAAATGTTCTGTTTTTAGTGTAATTACTTTTCCCTCCAACGTCTTCGAAAAAGACGCATCACAGGATTCACAGGGCATCATCATAAGAGCCATCGCTTTATCTCTGCTTTTAGGCAGAAATATTTCTTCGGATGATTGCATCAGCGCCTTCCTTAAAGATGTTATAAACTAATACCCAATCCACCAAAGTACACAGGTACTTGGTAAGTATCCACAATTGGTTCTCAAAAATCTCTAAAAATGTATACCAAACAAGAATGAACTTATCCTAGACAAAAGTAGCTTTACTAACATTATCTACAGCCTACAGCACACATGGTTGAAAGTCTTTCTCTAAATAACAGATTATTATAAATAAAAATAGCAATGGCATTAGAATCATAAAGTAAATGAAAATTTTATCAAAACTATAGGCGCTAAATGCAATCAAAAGCTATCCACCATTGTTAGTTTTACTTTATCTTACGGTGAATCCGTCTATATATAAGACGGTTATATAACCTTAACTAAATAAATCAGACCTAAATAAGCCAATCACCTCTTAATAACTGTGAAGCGTAACGTCCTCACAGGAACACAACAGCATAGTCAATAAGCATGTGGATCAGGCAGATCCTTGCGGTGTACGGCACACACAGCAGCACGCGACACGCCGCCGCCACATCGGCTGCTCATGCTACCGGCGTCAATCTTGATCAGATCAAAAGACGGCCGCCTGGACCTCTACCTCTAACAAGTTTGCTAAATTTATCAATGTCCTATGATGATTGATTATCAATTTTTTATTAAATCTCTGACCAAATTAGTTCATTAAAAAATATACAATAAGTATATAAGTATGTTATAAATAATGTAGCTGAGTACCTACCTACCAAGTAATTACCTAAGTAACTACGCAATGTTAAACTTTGAAGTACTCTATAAACTAACTATAATGATTACTTTTATATGTTAAAATATAGTGTTTTTAACTAATAAGATGAGTAATATTATTTAATAATATTTGTAGGTACCTATACTAAGAGTTCAAATAAAACTAGCCAAAATTACATCTTTTTAATTAATATTGTTTCATTATCATGAAAAAATATAGACAAAACAATGTCTCTAAACATCTACCTAGTGAAATGATTTATATCGAAAATGAAACCACGAAATATAATATATGATCAAACGAACTTCTCAAGTGAAGTTCGATCAATATTATATGAGTGGTTTCATTTGAAGATATAAATCACCCTCCCTACCCAAATCCCGAGTTTTGTCAAAAAAGTCAATAAACGACGTAATTTATGCCAGAAAACTGAGCAGAAAACTATCTCTAAAAAGAATGACAGGCTTGGCGGACGCTGCTAGTGATGGGCGCGTAGAGTGGTAGGGATGGGAGCATGGGTAAATTTCAAATTAATCGAGTAATCGATATCGATTAAATCGATCGACTAATAGTTATTTGTAAGAACGTGCGAATGTTGCCTTGTAGGTGAAAGGACTACCTAGTGAAATGATTTATATCTTCAAATGAAACCACTCATATAATATTGATCGAACTTCACTTGAGAAGTTCGTTTGATCATATATTATAATACAAATAATTATAGTAAATTAAATGTAAAAGCGCCCTTAAATACACATTACGTTTAATAGAAGACTGATTGTTTTAGTTTAATAATCTAGAAGCCGCTTTCGTCTTTACTGACCAATATTTCATTATAATCGTTTGACTAAACTGTTTTAAAAATTCAAACATTATTGTTCAAAAAAACATTGATCATTTTCATGAAATGAACTAGTATTATAATTTAAAATTACAAACGAATGTGGACTTTTGAACCTTTTGGTTTGAAAAAGAACATAATAACTTTTTATGAATGAACAATGCAATCAATCTATTTCAATCAGTTTAAATATTAAATCGCAAATGGCGCAAGCGGCAGATAGTGTCAGTTAAAGAAATGTTGTCGAACTACATTTCATAGTTATTGCTTTATTGTTGTAGATATGTAATTTAAAATTATTTAAAAAATAATATTCTTTTGTTTCAAGTATACGAAAATTTTGTAAAATATTAGTTGCTAAGTCTGCGTATAATCTGCAGTAAAGTATGTATGTTTTTTTTTAAGCAACACCTGAAATCGAGTGAAAGCCATATAGAAGTGAAATGCCATTAATTTTGTTTCTGCGCGATATCCGTCAGCCAGCGCTACGCTCTTGGTCGATTGAGAGTCACAACACCTCACTAGAACAATGCTCTTGATCTAATCACTGAATTGTTTCAGAACTTAGTAAGCCACATTATGCTTCTATATATGGCTGTGTCCTCGATGTCTGTTTATAATGTGTTTGGTAAAAGGGACCTTAAAAAGATTTGGATAGTTTATGATATTTATTTTATTGGTAAATTCGGGAACCATTTTTACTAACTGAGCTCCTAGTTGATGTATTTTTCAAAGTACCTATATAAGTTTTATATCAAAAGCACTGCCGTTAAATTACAATTTAATCAACAACTGGGCGTCAGTGGCTTTGTATGGCTATGTATGCAAAACGAGATAATCTAGTAAATAGTCTAGAAATCCCCTATTATTTTTAATTTTGTCAACATGCTTTACAATTGCTTAACATCACAACTTTTGTTTTTAAGTTTTATTCACAATTTAGGTCACAGAGTTAACTTTACATTCGTTTAAGGGTAGGTTTGGAAATGGTATTATAGTGGCTATAAGATTCTGGCAGTTTTTGACATAAGGTGAAAGGAAGGCGGGAAAAGAACAACAAGTTTTCGGATAACAAAATGGCCGCCAAAGTTTTTAATTTTTTTTTTTGTGAAGTTGCAAGAATCTAGCCCTTTGTTATTTGGGTTAAGTAGGGTTGTCGATGATGTAATTTTGAATTTACAATTTTCTGAAGACCCTTTTAAGTTTTGATACTTAATGCAGACGTTGAAAATTGTAAATCTAAATTTAGGTCTCGGATTGTAAGAAAGTAAGGTAAAGACTGAGTTATTTAAGTAGGCCAAATTGCCAAATAGATGGATGTTTGAGGTCTGATTGTTAAGATAACGGCTTCGCGATATCCAGCGATCTTGCTATGGTTTGTCTAAAAAATGCTATTAATTTTGGGTTTGGACTAGAAGCTTTGATTAAAAGCATGGATTTGTAGCTTCAATCATCATCGAATTTGCAGTTTTGATCTTTTGTTTTCCATGATATTTATAAAAAAAAAAACTTAGCATAATATTGCAGTAATTTTAATTATACCTTCTAACACTACCATCAGTGAAGTACCTCTAATCTGAAAATTTAGCTCAAAATATCAAAAGCAAATAATTTTAACCTAAGTAATTACTATTGTATGTACATGGCGGTCTAGGTCGCCGTAACACTTCCGGTTTTTCTGTATTGCAAAATAGCTCTTGTTCTTTGGCAATAGTCTAGGGCGGACGAAAACATAGACAAATCTGTTACGGCCTCCTAGTCCTCCACTGTACAGTATAGGTAGAAAAGCCGGAAGTCTTACGTCGACCGTGTCCGCCACTGTACTACATAAATGAAACAATATAAAAATACCTCTGAAAACCATGTCGGATAAACATTTGCAGCTAAAAATATGACAAAGGTAAATTCGTAGTTTAAAACTGCAATTAGTGCAATAGATTTTCTAGTTTCGATGTTGTTTGACGAGGCTGATGATGGTTCATTTTCTGAATATTTTATTTATGTTTAAAAAAAGAGCATCTGATTTGATCAACACTTCAGTAAGAATATATCTAGGTAGATATTTCAATAGTGTATGAGAAGCTTTGTACATTTTAGGCTTAATTATTTATGTGTAGTAGTGGGTGCATGTTGTTCACTTGTTTATTAGGAAGGTAATTAATGTCATATTCATATGAATACCTATTGTAACTTAGTATTTTTACTTGAACTCTTGGCGAAGACCAGAGTTCTTTGGTTCCTTTGATTCTGTATGTATGAAAAGAAATAAAAAAATATTATATTGATTTCTATTTTTTATTTTATTTTAAACTAGACCCGGCGAACTTCGTGCCGTGCCCACTTATTTTTTACTGTTTTGTGCATGATACCTCTAAAAACCATGAAACTAGTACCTTATGGTAAAAACATGGCAAAAATTTTCCTCTTGAATCACTTACAAACGAATAGCCCCTCGAATCTTAAAAAATTGAAGAGTGCTTATTATTACCATTCAATAGAGGACTTGGCTGTATGGAATGCGTTCCTTTGCCTGCCCAGAAAAGGATGGAAAACAAAAAAAGGTTGTCCATAAGAGGGCGGTTTGCTTTCTCTGGAGCTCAGAATAATCTGGAGGTTCGTAAAATGGGGTGTGCATCTTTACCATCCAAGTTTTACACGGCCAAGTTTTGTACAGCAGGGTCGTTCGTGTCATTCACTAAAAACTTGGCTGGTAAAAGCCCTGTCGTGCAAAACCTTTACGGCAAAAACTTCCTGTACGTCCGAGAAGTTTTTCACGACACAGTCTTTCGTGTTACCACTAAAAACTTCGACGGTAAAAACTTGTCGTACAAAACCTTCCGGACATAACAAAGACAATTTCTATGCGTATAGACCCTATTTGAAATACATCGTTTTGGTTGGTCGGCACTAAATTTATATTGACCAATCAGGAAGAAGAAATGATTTACACAAATCAGAATTAAATTTTCAATGAGAACAAAAGATTATTGTCAATCAGTCTCGGTCAATCAACCAAACAGAAAGAAGATAAACACTACCGATTTAAGAGAGCCCACTCTAGCAATATTTAAGTGTTATTTAAAAAAGGAGCGAAAATAAGTTTTAGCATCGTTATATTGGCACCGTTGACTATTGTATTTATTAAACGACTTCAAAAAAGGAGGTTATCAGTTTGACCTGTATGTATATTTGTCCGCGATTATCTCGCGTTTGGCTGAACCGATTTTAATGCGGTTTTCAGATATGTATTCGTTACATTTAGGAGAAGGTTTTTGTACCTATTTAAACGACTTCGAAAAAGAGAAGTTCTCAGTTTATGTATGTTTCTCTTTGTAAAAAAGAAATTATTGTTAATTATTTTAACATTTGATGAATAAAATTAAAAAAAAAAAAATTGTTATGTTGTTTTTAAATTAATGAAACCTGTAATCATTTATACACTACTAATTTGTGCCAGCGGGACATTTCCATACAATACATACAAATATGTATACATTACTAAGGAACGTTTCTAGCGTAGCGAATATCACGGCCGGATAAATGATCACTGGATGCAATTATTTTGCTATTTCTGTATGGAATAAAAACTTCACTGTACGTTTATAATTATTCGTTTCGTTTTCGTGTAGTATTTCATTTCAGTTTACCATTTTGAACTAAATAAAACAATTAAATTATTTTAATGCACTTGTTATTATACATTATAGTATGCTTGCATAAAAGAATAAGAGAAAAGGAATAAAAAGAAGAATAGAAAAATATAACTTAAAATATTGAAAATTAAAAAAAAAAACAAAAAATTAAAGGAAAACGACACAGTTTCTCATACTGAAAGCCTCATGTTCGCGACAACTACGGCTTACCTATATACCGGTTGTTCTGACAAGGTGGTAATAAATCAAAGGAGGGCCTTAGCTCACCATAACTAACAACTTTCCCAAAGCAACATAAGTCGAAATCTCAAAAAAAAATACCAGCTGTTCCATACATTGATCAGCTGGCGGGGTCAATGTACGGGACAGCTGATTTTTGTTTTGAGATATCGATCCATGTTGCTTTGGGAAAGTTGTTAAGTATGGTGAGCTGAATCCTTCCTTTGATTTATAACCGCTTTGTCAGAAACACCCGGTATATTGTAAATCAATTATTACATAGTATAAAATAAAGTCTCTTCCCGCGTCTGTCCCTATGTATGCTTATATCCTTAAAACTATGCAACGGATTTTGATGAGGTTTTTTTTATTAGAAAGAGGAATTCAAGAGGAAGGTTTATAAGTTTATTACATGCACAAGCTAGTAATAGGTTAGGCGGTACGAAGTTGGCCATGTCGACTAGCAGATTATAACTTTAGCCTTTAAAAGTATAAATATAGAGCATTAAATAGATAAGTAAGATAGTTTATAAAATGGTGGTTATTAAAAAAAAAAGGTTCAAGGTAACCGGTTGGTTGGTAAAGGTTTTGGAAATACTAGAAGGTACATAAACCTTATAGGAAACCTATGTAATAGATACTTAAATGCTTAAAATAATCAATATATATAAAACTCTTCCGTTACTGACTGACTGACTGACTGACAGACAACGCAGAGCCGAAACTACTGGGCGTAGAGGGCTGAAATTTTGCATGTAGGTTCCTTAGGGAGTGTAGGTGAGCACTAAGAAGGGATTTCCCGAAATTCCCACGGGAACGGGAAAAAACGGGAATTTTGTGTTTATGAGAAATCTGCGCGGGAAAAACCGCGGGGCAGCCTCTAGTAATATAATAAACGAGCTTTCCCGGCTTACTTCGTTACGCCATAGAATATAAGAGACTACAAAAGACTTGGGTCTATAGACTATGTTCTTTTGACTGCTCAGAATGGCTGAATAAAAAACAAACAATAACAACAAACCACCTGTCAAAATAAAATATGTAAACAACGGAAAAAATATTACACCTTGGGTTATATTATTTAAGTTTAGGTAAGGATCCTTAATTTTTTTGAAAATATAATATGGCCTATGACACTCGCGGTTAATGTAGCTTCCTACCAGTGAAAGAATTTTTCAAATCGGTTCAGTATTTCCGGAGCCTATTCGTTACAAACAAACAAACAAACAAATCTTTCCTCTTTATAATATTGGTATATTCGTTACAAACAAACAAACAAATCTTTCCTCTTTATAATATTGGTATAGATTGAATATTTAGATTTTGGAAATAAGATAGTTAGAATCAGTCTTAACAACAACATTAGAAAGATGGCCACCTGAATCGCGTGGGATGACACCTGTCTCTATACAGTATTCGGGCTGATCTGTCCGTTATCTGTGGCAAACCAAGTTAAGTCTTATGTAAATATTATAGTAAAATAATAATAGCAAAAACGGTGGGTCTTTATCCAGCGGGAACATAATGTATTTTGTAAATATTTTTTAAACTAGAGGCTGCCCCGCGGTATCACCCGCGCAGGCTTCTTATAAACACATAAATTCTGTTTTTTTTCCGTTCCCATGGGAATTTTGGGAAATTATTTCTTAGTACTGCCATACACTATCCGAGAAACCCACGTGCAAAATTTCAGCCCGCTACGCCCAGTAGTTTCGGCTCTACGTTGTATGTCAGTCAGTCAGTAACCGAAGAGTTTTATATATATTGATTGATGTACCTTATAATTTGTTCTAAATAAATAATAAAGATATCATTTGTTCAATGTTATTTGCTGAAATATTTGTAGTTTATAGAAACCTATAGGCAGCGGGAAACTTTTTTATTCGAATACGAATCCTTTTAAAGCCTAGTTTAATAATTAGTGCTATACAAGCTATACACACAATTTACAAAACAAATACAAAATCCATTTAAATATTAACCTATTAACGTAAGCTTTGTTAGTTTGAAAAATCTGTTCCCAGAGGGAATTAATTTTATTTTAATAGCAGCGTTTTACCAACCAATAAAACGCTTATTAAAAATACTTACATTTCTCAAAATCCCAAACATATATGAAGAATACGTACCTACGTTCCGACCTATAGCACTATATTTAAACCTGCTGTCTCCCTTACTCCCATCGCTCCGTCTCTTTTACACCGCCTTCAATCAGTATTTCTGCGTCAATCTTTTTTGCTATCTCTATAAAAGGGATGTGCAAAATTGCGCGCGCTCATTGGATCTCTCCGTAGCCTGACACCAGGCAGAATTAGATTGTGGGATTTTGAGAAATGTAAGTATTTTTAATAAGCGTTTTATTGGTTGGTAAAACGCTGCTATTAAAAACCACGTTACGATTTCTCAAAATCCCAAACATATATGGAGAGACATGTCTGTTATCGCCTGGTGTAAAAGAAGACGCCAATGTGATCACTTTAATATAAATTATTATTGTTATTATTATATTTTACTTCATTATAATTATTGTTACTATTCACAATATGATTATTCAGTTATTTTTATGATAACTGGTTTATTAATTTTATACTTAAACCAATATAGAGGTACAAACTTAAGAAAACTTGTTTATTATTTTAGAAACATATTTCTAAATATAAACAGAGACCAAGCTTACAGTTATTTAGTACTTGTACAGTGTGTTAAAGTTACCTTAAAATTTTACACAGATAGATGTAAACCGAATATTATTATTTATTTTAGAGTAAACACAGTACTTTCCAAGTATGTTTTAGGTAATACATAATAATGTTTAAAAAACAACACAATGATAGGTGTACAATCTTATTTCCATTAAATAGTCAATATCACTCCTTTTCCTTAGTTTTAGTATAGTAGGCAAAATTTATTAGTAAATTCTTTCTGAAATAAAAAATAATAGAAAACTAGGCTATATGGCTACACTATGGCTATTATTCAAGTAAAAACTTCAAGAAGGTATTTTTAGACATTAATTTCCCTTCTTTAAGATATCATCCAAATCATTGTTTTGGTTGGATCCAAATCTGGGATACACCTGCCAACCTGAATGAGCCAGCATAAACAGATTGCCAAAGTGGTGTTTTATACTGCCTGTGGTTCCACGCATACCGTAAGGCACAAATTATCCTTTTAACACTGTTGTTATAATAAAATAAGCTTTTCTATTCACAAAATTGGGTTCAAAGCTGAACCTCTTTGCCCTGAGTTACGTCTCAATCTTGTCTTCTTGTCTATATTTATCCGAATCAGTTTTGACAGAAGAAGAGGTTATACTTATCTATAACAAAATGTTTACTTTACAGAAAGTAAGTTAGAAATGTCGCATAGGTTCTTTGCGACGTGAGCATAATAAAGTACAGGCTGTACGTCTCAAGTTTTCATTGAATGAGTGCTTTAAATTAAAATATTACTCAACCCGGATTATAAGACATTCACAAACCACACAAGAACTTTTAAGTTATTAGAATAGAAGACCTGCTCGACTAGAATATGAGAAATCAGACAAGACTCCCTGAACGCAAGACGCACAGAGAAAACAACAGATTTAGAAAAAACCATAACCAATATATATGAAACTCTTCCGTTACTGACTGACTGACAGACAACACAGAGCCAAAACTACTGGGAGTAGCGGGCTGAAATTTTTCATGTAGATTCCTTATAGAGTGTAGGTGAGCACTAAGAAAGCGTTTCTCGAAATTCCCATGGGAACGGGAAAAACTGGATTTTTGTGTTTATCAGAAATCTATGCGAGTGAAACCGCGGGGCAGGCTCTAGTCTCAAATAAAATGCATAAAAACTTTTGCTAGGTCTGAGCAGTCTGGTGAGGATGGTTTTACCTTATTTATTATTCATAGCCCAGGCAATGCAGTGCTGTCAAGCTGGCTGAAAAGATTTCCTCGTAGACGGCCACCATCAATTTTAACAGTGAAACTGATCTGAATTCCATTCAGTCAATACTCTCTCTACCTCATATTTCCATACTTGTAGGTTCAGCTTTCAAAGCTGAGGTGGAGAGATGCACTTTTTATCGGCTAGTCAAAAGTCATTGTAGAATATTATCAAGTACATCCTTGTTGCTTTTATCAGACGTGGTATTAGAAGTGGCGAAGGGTATTACCCTGCCAACGGGAAATTCCAACCTCTGCTGAATGTATTGTGAAAGCGGGCGTACTGATCCCTGAGGCCTAGACTTACATAAGTACTTCTACTACATGAGCTAGGATGCAGACTCCATTTCTTAAACGCCTGAACGCTAGAACGAATGCTACTCTATGCTAACATAGATGCGCCTGAGATTTATATCGATCCAGGATCGCATATATTTGTTGGTCAGGAGAGCCAAATGCTTAGGACTTCGTTTCACTTTCGTTGTGGAAAACGGACAGGACTGTACGGTTTTCTGATTGTTACGACACTGTGGAGTATCTTAGCATCTCGCGCCGCGCTGAGCTTGGAATACCTATCTTAAGGCCAGCATTTCTTTTTATAATCGAAAGCCATACGAAATCAAGAACTTAATTCTTATAAATAGGCTTGTAGGGCTGCGCGTCCCAAAGCTGGCTGTTGTTGTTATGTTCGGCACACAGAAACTGCCTAAGTTTAAGTTAAATATCTTCACATAGATAGGGCTTTTATTTTCAAACAGTTTTCAGACTAGCTTTTTCTTTTCCTTTTGTTTGTTGACAAGCCAAATATGAATTTTTCCGCCAAGATTCGATTTTGTTTTGATTTGAAGGCAACCATTGTGATTGATTGATATGTTCCACATAACCCCTAAATACTGAAGTTGTTTTTGGGGTTCTAACGATTTCTCTAGGTTGACCTTCCACCCAAGCTGTCTGAGGAGTGCCAGTGCACATTGAGCTTGCTTGCGCAGCAAATTCAGTATACAAATTATTTTCGTATAAAATAACCGTAGGAAAGACATTTGTGGTGGCTCTCTGACACAGCCAGATTAACGCAGGAATTTGAAATGTCGTTTTTACGATTCCACCATTGTGTTAAAAGCACGACGGAACCCGTCTTATATTGATTAGGTATACACTTAGATAAATATGATTATGAATATGATGAAACTTTTCAGAGATACAAACTACCTACACTCTACACTACGAGCTACCTCCTTTGGCCCAAGAACATATTTGATACAAACTTTGTGATTTAGCGGTTTCTCAAGTTGGATTCAATTAGTTTCCCGCAATCAGATCTGGGCACTGGAGGCTGGGCCTTTGTACAATAATTTCTTGTTTACAAAAAGAGACCCGCCTTTAACAAACTGCCACATACATAATCTGAGCACTTCCTCCTTTTCGAAGTCGGTTAAAATCTTCACCTGAATGTAACAAATACATTTCTGAAACCGCATCAAAATCGGTTCAGCCAAACGCGAGATAATCGCGGACAAATATACATACATATCTACAAACATACGTACAGTGGCGGACTAGGAGGCCGTAACAGATTTGTCTATGGTCTCGAGTGCCCTAAACTGTATTACCAAAGAACAAGAGCTATTTTGCAATACATAAAAACCGGAAGTGTTACGCCGACCATGTCCGCCACTGTACTGGTCAAACTGATAACCTCCTTTTTTGAAGTTGGTCAAAAGGATAGTACGGTATCCCTAAATCATCTCTAAAATGGGCATAAAATTGCTGCCACTTGCGGTAAGATTTATTTAACTGACCCGCTTGGAACGGAGTCAGAATCTCTTTCCACCCCTAGCGCGCCCTCGCCCACTGCGAAATGGTCTTGTGCCAAACTGCGCGTTCGGGTATGTAGGGGCTGGCGCTCTCAGTCGGATCCCTGGGGTTTGCATATCATTTCTGCCAAATTGTCGACCGGTAGGAAAGCCGGGAAACGTGCCATGTTGTACTGGCGCAAAGAATTGCATACCTTGCGGGGGTTGCATTTGATGCATAATCGCATAGTCGGTACCGAATATGTAAGCGTTAGATCCTTTGACCTGAGCACCTTGCGCAGGCGCATGTGTTTAGGCAGTTTCGCTAAACGGTTTGTTTTGCCGTCTTTCGCTTTTGGGCTGCCAGAAAACTTTTTTTTTTTTTTTTTCGTTGGCGCATCGACCTTAAAAATATTTGAACAAGAGGGTATCAGCAGCTCCTGAGAGCAGTTTTAATGAATTTGTTCTTTGTATTACGCAAAATTCCGTCCCATCTTTTCTCAACTAAGTCGGCTCGATGACCGCATGCGCATGCCAACTGCATCAAATCGTTTGAAACCTTTTGATACTCGCCCATACAGATTATTTCGATAATCTTAGATTTAAACGTAACGGTATCTAATACCTCTACTGAACCGAGCCATGCAGTGATCTGATCAAATCCTCGCAGCAAAATTTCGTTCTGCTTGATCAGACCTTGCGATATGGCCGCGAAACCACGTTCTGTCAAACTAAGGTTGGGAAAGGTATCGAAAGGTTTCAATTCGTCATTTGTTTCTAGTTCTACAAAACCGGGGGTAGAACAACAATTCTTTTGAACTTCGGAATAACGGACACCAGTCCACTCTTCACGGACAAAATTTTGAAATGATGTGAGCTACGCAACATGCTCAGGCACTGATGGTGGAACTGCGCGTTCCTTCATGATTGCCTTTATCGGCATAGAAAACCCGGCCTCGTCATTAACATTTTCTGTTCCCGCAGAGTTAGCAGGTGCTTGAGGCTTAACTAATCGTGACATTTGGGGTTGGTAGACGTTGACTCACTGCAGCAGACGGGGCATAATAAGCTTGTTATTGCTCATATGGTTCAATACTAACTTGCTCATTATCAACTCCTCGCTAGCCTCAATATCTAAAACGTCCCCGTCTGGTGCATTAAGTCCCCCTAGCTGTGCCTGAGCTAAAAACTGATTTAAAATTTCCTGAATGTTATTCACTTGGGAGTTTAATTAAACGAGTGATAAACATGCTTTTGATTAATCCTTTTCCTACTAGGTCCTTCTGAATTCATTTTTAAATCTAAAGGGAGACAGAAAAATAAAAAATAAATTTCAAATTGAACGGAAGAAATTCCGTTAAAATAAAATAAAATTCAACGATACGACTCACCCGGAACGGCAAGTTGTATTGCAGCTGTGTACAGGTCGGAACACAAGACGCCAATGAGCGCGCGCAATTTTGCACATCCCTTTTATAGAGATAGCAAAAAAGATTGACGCAGAAATACTGATTGAAGGCGGTGTAAAAGAGACGGAGCGATGGGAGTAAGGGAGACAGCAGGTTTAAATATAGTGCTATAGGTCGGAACGTAGGTACGTATTCTTCATATATGTTTGGGATTTTGAGAAATCGTAACGTGGTTTTTAATACGAATCGTTTTGAAAACTATCTAAATATAAATTAAATTAGTGCTTTGCAAATTATGCACTTGACTACGTACATTACTATGAAATTTAAATATTAAGGTGTCAGTGGTACCAAAACAGCGATACTAAAAAAAATTTCGCTCCCTCGGATATAAAAAACATATCCCACCCTAACTATCTCATAAAACGGTTAGTGCTTATCTTCTCTGTGAACAAAATGTAAACAAACAAACAATGTCTGATTCTCAGACTCTGAAGGGAACGCAGAACAACGTTGGAAACCAAGAAAAATGTATTTCTTTTATTCTCTTCCCAACCACCCGAACACAATTAGTAGGTACTGCCCTGGATCGTTCAAGCAGTTACCTCTCTTCTCTAAGAAAAAAAGATCGATCCATCTCGAGCTGAAAGCCACAGAACATAATATACTCTGCCGAGCTGAAAGCGCGCCGTGAAGATGGATTACGGGTTTTGATCTCTTTACGAGTCAAGGTAATACCTAACTAATGTTTCGTTAATTAGTATGGAATGCCAATATTTTCGCAAGCTTTAATTGCTCATAGATAGTGACTTCATTTCTACAATAATAACGAAGTAAAGAACGCCCAAACGCAAACTAACATCACATTTGTACAGTTTAACTAGTTGTTTTAATCTGATCTACAAGTAATTTTTTACTATTTTCAGTTTCCTGTACGATGATGTTCTCCAACTTTTAAGGTGATGGTTATCAGTCAAACATTGAAGAATTTGATGAAGACGATGAGGAAATGCATCCTTAGTTTCTTGGAAAACATGTAGTGAAAAACATTCCACTGAATAAGATCCACTGACTCTAGAGGATTTTTCATACCAGCCTTGTATGATTTTGGTTTTACCAGATACATTAATCTCCAAGCTAGATATGTATTGATTGTGAAGTAGGGTATGTTCCTAATATTTTCTATTGTTTATGACAACGAAAGAATATCTGATTGTATTTTGTTGCTAGATGTAACATTTTATAGAATTCAAATGTTCTTATTCTGTCCATAACATCTGTTTTTTGCATATAAAATTATAATATTTGGCATTACAGTGATGTTGTTTGTAATTGACTGTCTTCTTCTTCTTCAGTTGTGGGGGTAGAGAAGTGCCTGCACTTAGCTCGCGAACTTGGAGCCATTGTGCATTTCCCCACATTTATAGGAGCCATCCGAGCTCATCAGCAAACTGCATTTTCAGGATTATTGTTTTAATGTTGGTTCTGAAACCACGTGTTTTGTAAGCGGGCTTTAAAACAATAATTGAATAAACTTATAATAACCGTACAACGTTGCCGGGCTTTATGCCCACCCTTTTAATCTAATTTGTGAACTTGACATTGGCAAAATACTCCACTGAAGTGGAGTCAAGTCCATTACATTAAAATAATAATAATAAATGTCATTTTCAGCTCAGTTAGAAGTGATTTGAACTGAGACGTGGAAACACTGGGTTTGATCCCCGCAGGGCAAACATTGTTATGATGAAATAGATTTTAGTTTCCCGGTCTAGGTCGCTGTACCAGGGTGTTCTAAAACTCGTAAGTACCTGCCTACAATAAAATTGTTTATTTTGTTCTTTTCTATCATTCTAAATTTTAGTATTGTTTCCACATAATTCTATTCAAACAGCAAATAATGGCATAAAATAGGTAAGTAATAAGTACGATAGACAGATTCTTTCCTAGCTCATAATGTATCATTGATTCAGTGAAAAGTACTTATTGTAAAGTATATGGGGCGGACGAACCATATCTTCTGAAACACGGAACTGATGATTAGCAACAAGCCTTAAAGATTCTAGCATTCCTCAGGGGATCAAACTCACACCACGGGATTAGGTAACAAACTATTATGGAGAAAGAACAAGACAGTACCTTGTGCCTACTATATTAAATGAATTACCTGTTTCATTGCGAACTCTAGAAAGTGTATCAAAGAAAACATACAAAAAATATTTAATAGATGAGCTTTTTAATCAACTAGTTAACACTTAATTACCTTAACTAACTTTAAGAATTGTAAAAGGATTGAATAATAATTATTAGGTAACTAATGTATTTAATTTAGAGAGCACTCTCTGCCAACAAACTGCTCTGTAGTTTGGCGGATATTATGTTTAATATTTTCTTGTAAATGTTGAAATGAATAAACACTTTATTTATTTATTTATTTTTTAGGTCATTATGACAAACATAAACTTATTTTACAAACATAATAATGGCTTTAAAAGTACAGTAACCATTAACAATAATAAACAAAAATCTTAATTATTCATATTAATTTCAGGTTTGCCAAACCCGGAGAGACAACCAGACAGATTCCGCACATGGTTGTAAAGTATTTTTAACCGACTTCAAAAAAGGAGGTTATTAGTTGGACCTGTATGTATGTATGTTTGTCCGCGATTATCTCGCGTTTGGCTGAACCGATTTTGATGCGGTTTTCGGACAAGTATTTGTAACATTCAGGAGAAGGTTTTAGTACCTATTTGAACCGACTTCGACAAAGAGGAAGTGCTCAGTTGATGTATGTGTCAGTGTATATTAAAGGCGGGTTCCATTTTTGTAAAAAATAAATTATATTGGTGATATTTTGGCACTAGACAACTATAAAATATTCAAATACAGAAAAGTTTGCCATTCTCACTTTGAATCGCAATACAACAAACCTCAAGCAAACATGAAAACATGGTGTAGGCACACGAATAGAATTTTAAAAGGTAAACGCTGTGATTATATACATGATTTTCAAAAAATTGCAAATGATTATTATACCAAAAGAAGGAAATAATAAATATTGTTAATTAAATATAGAATTTTCATTTTAAATTAAGTTTGAGTTACATTTATTGAAATTATTGTAAGATAATAAGCATGCAAACATCTAATGTTGAGATTAATCTGTAAAGCGAGATAGTAGTAAAATGTAAACTTGGCTGTCAGCCGGCCCCTGGTAGTAAAATTTTCCAGCACGACGTCTTCATGGCGGCTAGGCAGCGACATGGCGTAAAGAACGCCTGGACACGCAACGGCGTAGTGTTCGTATTAGCACCGGACGGCTCTCGCCATAGCGTAGTCAATCTGGCTGAACTCGACGCGATTCCAGCTCCAGCTGCCCCAGCGGCGGATGATACTGCTGCTGCTCCATCGACAACTGCAAAGACCCAAGCCACTAAGCAGGGCGTGAAGGTGAAGTCGCAGAGACCTCGGCAAAAACGGCCTAGGCCTACGTAATTTTTCAATTGTTTTGTGCAACTGTGTTCTTGGTCGGTGGGTCGTTTCTTAGATACTAATGTATTTTCATTTTTCATTATTTACCTATTTGCCTCCCGTCTTTTTTCTTGTTTTCGTTTTTTCCGTTACGTTTGTTTGATTGATTGGAAGTTAGGTTTCATGTTTCATGGTTTCACCACGTTTCACTGAACTGCTCAGTCACAGTTCAATCCCGAGGTTCAATCAATCAATCGAATATTACCGTTTCGTTCCACTTCCACTCTGAGGTTCCACTCTATGCATTTTCTCATGATTTTCTCTAAGGCAAATTTTTTAAAACCTAAAACCTCAGAATAATAATACAAGAACAAGCCTATACAAGTGCGCAGCGTAGACAGATGAGCTAGCTAGGGATATAAAGGAGCGATTACATTTCTCCTGAATCAGTATCTGAATTAGCAACCTAATTAGCTTCCTTTTTAGGAAACTATTTAGGCAGCGTAGTTTGCTATCCTCAGAATAATAATAATACAAGAACAAGCCTATCTGCCCTCCCGAGACTAAAGTGCAGTATCGGGCAATTTTTCGATTTTCGTTTTTTTTGTGATTCAGAAAATTTGATTTTTATTCTTTCTGCTAATAAAATCCATTTTTGTGTACAACATTTAGAAATTAAGTTATTTAATTTAAAAAGTTTACTGCAAAGCCAAAAATAGTAAATATTTCATGACTTCCCAACTAAAATGCAGTTCTATGTTTTACTGCATCCCATATGTTTAGGATAACCAAGTAAACTGCAGTAAGACATTGAATTTTTCAGCACTTTACATAGTTTCGTTATTAAGTTAGACATGTTAAAAAACTAACTAAAGTGCAGTAAAAACTAACTCCATACAATCAATTTTACTGCAAACTATTACACTTAAATTTTTATCGATAATAACCAATTAAAATGCAGTATCATCTCTTTATACTGCAGTGGCGATTGTAATACTTTACCTTTTTGTAGTACCGTCACCAACTAAAATGCAGTATAAATGGATTTACTGCATTTTAATTGGTTTTAATTTAAATAAGAAAAGTTTTCTTAACTAACTAAAGCGCAGAGCATCCTGGTTTATTACTGCATTTTATTCAGTTTAATTTACGTTAATATTAAATCGGTAACTAGACTTATGAAGTATTAGAATTAATTACTTTCATTTAGTTAGTATTAATAATTATTTATAGTGTGTTCGGCCGATTTGCCAACGGATATACTTACTACTCGGTAAATTATTTGTAATGTTTATTCATGGCATAAAATATATATGGTTTAAGAACTCACATTGTGGAAAATCAATCTGACCCCTACCGGGTCAGCGCCACCACTTCTGAATAACGTGAGTGGACTAAATATTGATACCGTTATGATCATAAACCGATGGAGTCAGGTTTTTTTGAAGTGTTTGTCTTTTTAAACTATAATGTTAAGCGTTCTGGGAAACAAAGAGCATTCGCTAACGCCTGGAAAGAAGCAATAAAGGGACATTTCGCGGTGTTCAACGTAGCGAGGCAATAACTTGCACTCGGCCTGCACTAAACTCCTGACCAAAATGTTGCTGAACAGTATAGCAAGGAAGAGTTGCTTATTATCACTAGCGCTGTTCTTACTGGTTCTAGATGACAAGTGACGAGTATATTGTGTAGTCACCGGAAAGGGCAAGCAAAGTATCCACTATAACTTTCAGACGTTTCTTAAGGATGCGACTTTTCAGATGACCTACCTATTCACATCTTCGTATTTAAACGCCAAAGACTAAGGAAATGCGCTTACACTACACAGAACAGGACCCTCTGAACACAAAGGGAGAAGGAAGAGCAGGAGCATGTGTCAAAGTTTACCTGCCCATTTTGGCGAAGTGGTGAGTGAGCCCTACAGGAGGAACTAAAATGGACTTTGGAAACCGTGTCAAAAAAGCGCGAGCAGCTTTCGCAACACTGACACCATTGTGGAGCTCTTACGTAATCTATTTCGGATTTTCGAGTCCAATGTGAAATCAGTGCTAATATAAACTTAAAACTATCAGTTATAAACCTTAAAAGGTTGCTTAGAAAGAGCTGTTTTGTTAATGAATTTTGTGATATTCAAGTTTTTTATAATTAATATGGTATAATAATAATTTAATTAGGTATTAGTTTTTTTTTTGTAAGAATTTTACTTTAAAAGTAATGAAGACCTATTTTGAATTGAAACAATTACGTTATTTTTGTAAAATTAAAATGTTTTATTTATATAATTACATACTACCTTCAAAATATGAATGTTTTTTCCATCAGATACTGGTTAAAATGCAGTAGTATATCAATTTTACTGCAATTTAATTAGTTTTCCACAAAGTTAATTGAAATCAAACGCAGTAATAGGCCTTTTTACTGCAATTTACTTAGTTTTACAGTAACATTTATAAAAAAAGGGGGAAGCAGTAAAAGGCGCCAAAATCGATTAATATTTTATTTTAATTAATTAATCTTTTATTTTTTATTACATAGATTTCGTTGTTTTTTTAATTTGTGCATCGATAACTGCCCCTTATTTCTACATTTAAACTTTTATAATTACATGTATTAATTTTTTTTAATGATTAAATAAAAACTTTAAATGACGTTTTCTCGAAATCTCAATTTTGGTGATACTGCACTTTAGTCTCGGGAGGGCAGCTATACAGTCAATCACTCAGTGCGCAGTGTAGACAGATGAGCTATACGTACCTATAGAGATATGTGTATGACAGCTAGGGATGTTAATCAACTAATTACGTACCAATTAACGAGATGTCGATAAGTTATTTGCATTGGGTGCATAAGTATACTTACCGGTTTTCTTTTGCATCTAATACTTTACGCAGAAGAAATCTTGCGGGAAAGCTAGTTGATTTATTAAATTAAAAAAAACGTTTTGTTTATGTTTTTTTTTTATTAACAATTAATGTTTTTTAAAAGCATTTATTTAAATTGCATTGCAATGTATGTATGAATGATTGTTCGGATGAAATCTTACAACTCAATTTTGAAGCAGATATCTTTAAGGTGGTAAGTAACTCTCGGCATGGCGCGAAACTCAAATTTTCTAACTTAATCAAAAATTAATACTTTTGCCAGAATAATTAAAAAATACGAAAAAAGTTGAATTTCACGCCATACCAAGAGTTACCACCTTAAGCTATTGAGATGAAAATTTGTTCAAAATTTTGTTTATTGCTGATGAAATAAACATGATTGTTCTTCGTCAGTACTGATAGTTTAGCTCTCTCTTCTTCCGCGTAGGTATGTAAAAAAGTTTAAAAGAATTCGCGCATGTAAAAAACCAGCTCCCACATACTAATCGTTATTATCATATTATCGTTTTTGAAAGACAGAGTCCACCGATTTTGTGTATATATAAGAAACTTGATTTGGTCTTTCACCCTATACAATACATACACAAAATCAGTAGGTCTGTCTTCCAAAACCGTTGCAACGTTCCAATGTGGGAAACGGCTTTTTTAGATACGCAAAGTCATTCAAAATTTATTAATAATTTCCTTTTTACAAAAAGAGACCCCTGCCTTCAATAAAAAAGGTACAGTCACGGACTAGGAGGCCGTAACAGATTTGTCTATGGTTTCGTCAGCCCTAGACTGTATTACAAGAGAACAAGAGCTATTTTGCAATACAGAAAAACCGGAAGTGTTACGCCGATCGTGTCCGCCACTGTACAGTCACGGACTAAGAGGCCGTAACAGATTTGTCTATGGTTTCGTCACTGTATTACCAAAGAACAAGAGCTATTTTGCAATACAGAAAAACCGGAAGTGTTACGCCGATCGTGTCCGCCACTGTACTAAAACCTTTTCCTGAATGTAACAAATACTTTTGTAAAAACCACATCAAAATCGGTTCAGCCAAACTCGAGACAATCGCGGACAAACACACATACATACATAAAAACATACATACAAGTCAAACTGATAACCTCCTTTTCTAAAGTCGGTTAAAAACGAATACTTTCGTCATAATAAATAAAAAACACAAAGATTTATGAATTTTGCGCCATACCGAGAGTTTCCACCTTAAATCCGCCCGGCCGGCTAGAGTTTTAGCGAGAAAACAAACCCCGATTGATTTTTATATCTTATAGTAGATAAAAGCTAGAAGATTATCATAAGATTTTAGTGTTACAGTTACATTACTATACTCTGCAGATTATAAACATTTGATAAAAAAACATCGACTCTAACGTTGGTCGCGGCACATCACTAAAATCTCGAGTGGGGAGCAAGTGGGGAGTATTGTTAGGTGCAGTGTGGAGGCGGGCTTGTGCGTACCCGCCTCTCACGTCTCCTTCAACCCCGCGATTATTGAATTGTTTTTATAAAAATAAGTATGAAAATCGACTTACCGGTGAAATGTAATACTGGATTTCGATTTGGTGTGTTTTCTGGTATCATTTTTGCAAAAATCAACTGCACATTTCACCATAGTGACGGCGAAATACGAACAAAATCTCTCCAGGACCGCACGGTGCAAGCAATCATCACAGACTATAGACGCTCGCGGCGGGAACGCCTTTTTGTTCTCACCTGTGTCTACTGTTCCCACTTGGATGTACTCCCTCTATAGCTGTAATATGTATACTCTAAGTTGCTATCACACCTTTTCTTAGTCAGTCGCGATCGAAAAAGTGTTGCCACCTTAGTGGATTTTCCACTAAATCTGGTGGTTTGGTTGGATTGGAACCCCCATTTAGTGGCATTTTTTTTTTTTCATTTATTGGCTAGTGGTTTTTAAAGCGGATTATGAGAATTATCTTAAAATAAAATAAAAAATACTATTTAGCTATATTTTTACTTTCAAAATAAAAACCTTTATATTTTTTAATTTTTTTCGAGGGGGTTAATTTTCATTAAATCAATATATATAAAACTCTTCCGTTACTGACTGACTGACAGACTGACAGACAACGCAGAGCCGAAACTACTGGGCGTAGAAAGCTGAAAATTGGCACGTGGGTTCCTTGGGGAGTGTAGGTGAGCACTAAGGGATTTCCCGAAATTCCCACGGGAACGGGAATTTTGTGTTTATAAGAAATCTGCGCGGGAAAAACCGCGGGGCAACCTCTAGTTTTTAATAAAGTTTAAAGTGATTCTCGTAATTGAAAAACCATCTCCTATGTTGTAATATATCGTTTTTGAAAGACAGAGTTGCCGATTTTTGTGTATATACAAGGGACTTGATTTTTTTGCCTTCGAACCTTTAAACACAAATCAGTAGGTCTCTCTTCCAAAAACGTTGTATTACAATGTTGAAAACGGTTTTTTTCATACGCGAAGTAATTTAAAATTTATTAAAAACGAATGCTTTCGTCATAATTTCATAATAAATAAAAAACGCAAAAAAAAATGAATTTCGCGCCATACCGAGAGTTACTACCTTAATCATCAATATATATAAAACTCTTCCGTTACTGACTGACTGACTGACTGACTGACTGACAGACAACGCAGAGCCGAATTTACTGGGCGTAGAAAGCTGAAAATTGGCACGTGGGTTTCTTAAGGAGTGTAGGTGAGCACTAAGAAGGGATTTCCCAAAATTCCCACGGGAATGGGAAAAAACGGGATTATTGTGTTTATGAGAAATCTGCGCGGGAAAAACCGCGGGGCAGCCTCTAGTGTTTTATAATCTTAGTGAGAATTTTAGCGGTTTTTAGAGAGGGACATCTTATTGTAAGTGGTGTTCTGGTGGTTTGAGGAGTGATGGGTTACTCAGTAATTTAAAATGAGGATTGAGGAAATGAGGTCCTCATTTTGAGGTGAGGCATTTCAACCCAAAAACAGGCCCAAACCTTCCCGCAGTGGGACTAATCTTACAAGTATTAATAGACATAATAATAATAATAATTTTATTAACTATAAAACACAGTTTTCTGATCTTAATTATAAATTACAAATTGATATTTTGCAGGTAGATTTAGATATATATGCAAAGGTGATCTGGAAGCAGTGTTTTATTTATAATTAAGTATGTGTTTTATTATTTATTATATTTTTTTGCAAAGGTTATGTTTAAATAGAAAAGAGAATAATTTTTAATTAGTTTTAGTTTAAATTGTGATTGCAATACCTATGTTACCCAATACCTACATAATTGAAATTAAACATAATTTTGAATTCATGGGCTAAGTAGCACTCTGCCTGTCGTGGTACTTGCTTGAGCGTACTGTGCCTATTTATAAATTTGCCTATATTGACTCATTGTAAAATGACATAGGATTTTTCTAAATACGAAACATACTAATTTATGGATAGAGTTCCTGCGCTCGTCATCACCCTAAAACATCTTACCACAACGGGTTTTGTTAATTGAAATGCTTAAACCCTTGCCATAAGCCCAGATTTCCCGTCAGTTTACCTTTATTTTCAAGGTTTGTTTATTATTGTTATGCTCTCGAATCACAATACACTTCTACGACACACACAAGGAACTTCCATCATTCAAATGCTCAAGATTTTGGTTTATTTTTCATTTTGGAATAGTGAGACGCCTCACTCCTCACGAGCCGTTTTACGAGTTTTATACGAGGTGCACAGGTGTCCTCACTCACATCACTGTAACGAGCCCCCTCAAATGAGGGAGTAACTCATCACTTGAGGAACCTTATCTGGCGGATTGCGAACGATGCATATTTTGTGTGAGTGTGGTCACCTAATACATAAACGGTCAATCCATCTCGGAAAACATTTGTTGCAGCCGGATGAGATAAAATCTCTCAGTTTCAAGGACATACTGTTGTTCCTGAAAGCAACAGGCCTTGATGCTGAACTATAAAATATAATAGTAGTGGCGATCACAATAGATCTGTAAAGGTCGCAGTGATACTGGGCTGTTAAAGCCCTGCATAGCCACCAATCAAATAATAAAATAAAAAAACACTTGGTTATTTTGTTAGTAACTTAGGTAGCCTAACTACTTAGCCTTCGATCAAGACCTTAATGAAGGTTCTGTGAGCCTTAGATCTTTAACTGTGAATTTAAAAGTAGGCGGGGTCGACTTTTGCAAAAAAATAATAATTAAAAACATCATACTGAGGGGGGGAAGAGGCTGCGACCCCCCATATGGGGTGTTTTCATCGATGAAATTGATCAAAGAATACACCCTTAAATCTATGTTATAACTTCCCCGGACACACTGTATATATTTACTATAAATATTTATTATATTACCTTATTTATCTTTATAGTATTGTATATTTAAATGATATCGGATGACAAAAGTGATGATGACGAATATTATTCTCTTTGCGACTCAAGTGAATAGTTGAATAGCACGTTGAACGATAGTTTCAATAGTATTCCCTCCCTTGGCGACACCCTCATCAATTCTCGGTTCTCATATGTACCGAACAACTTCAATGTGGTTTAAATGAACGCACTGAGCATTCCGGCCCACTTTCCCGACATGCTAGCTACGTTTGACGGGAAGAACATCCATGCCATCATCGTTTCAGAAACCTGGCTAAAACCATGTCTTCCTTCTTCGTTATTCACATTACCAGGTTTCCAACTGATTGGAAACGATCGCACAGGTAGCGTCGGCGGCGGTGTTGCTATCTATCTGAGAACGAATATTCAATTTTTCCATCATCTCGAGTTCAACACAGCCTCCGCCGTCGGATGCTGGTGAGCATCTCTTCGTGGAGGTTCTCCTGTCGAACGTCAAGGTATTGTTGGGTGCCTTCTATAGTCCATCCTGCTCTAATAATTACTTCGCCTCATTTGAGAGTCTCATAATAATTTAATCCCTTCCTACAGTCATTCTATTATAATGGGTGCTTTTAAATACATGTTTGTTAAAAAATTACTCCCGATCTAATTCAGTAAAATCAATTGTCAATTCTTGAAATATGCATATACTACCACTGGATGCGACGCATCATTTTCCAAACTGTGTCCCGTCTCTTCTTGATCTTATGCTACTATCTTCTCCCCACCATGTTGGTTTTCATGGGCAGTGACCGGCTGACGCTTTCTCTTACCACGATATGGTTTTCCTATCGTACGAACTCCGATCTCCGAAAGCAAAAGCCAAAATTCTTATTCAACGCAATTTTCGTGGCATGGACAGGGAACGTTTTCTAGAAGATGCACGACAAGTGGACTGGATTGTGATCGGAAACGCGACAGACGTTGACAAGCAAATCTCCTTGTTCAATTCTCTTCTCACTAAACTTTGCGACGTTCACGCTCCCATTCGAGCCATTAAGGTAAAGCACCTTTCTGTGGTTAACGGAAGAATTAAAGTCGCTCTTGGTTCGCAAGGCTCGTGCCAAGACCAAACTAAGATCTGACCCATCCGATGCAGACAAAGACAAGTATAAGTCTCTACGAAATCGCTGCAATAAGATGTGTAGGGACGCCCCAAGGCATCATATCCACAACTCAATTGAAAAGGTGACCCAGCGAAAGTCTGGAAATTTCTTAGGACTTTAGGAGTTGGAAGTTTACCAAAACTCACTTCCTAATGATTTAAACGTTACCGAATTAAACAAACACTTTTCCTCGTCTTCAAAATTTGATGGTCCTTTTAAAACGCAAACGTTAAATCACATTTCCTTAATTCCGACTCCTGACTTTGCTCCTTTTTCATTCCTTCAGTTTACTGATGAGTCTGTTAAGAGGAGCATTCTCCAAATTACTTCAAATGCTATTGGCAGTGACGGACGACGTGTCCGTCTCTGTGGAAAAATGCATCAGTCACTCCGTTGCCTAAAATAAATAAACCATCTTTACTGACAGACTACAGACCAATTTCGATTCTTCATTTCCTTTCAAAAGTTCTCGAACGCCTTGTTTATAACCAGCTTAGCTCTTTTCTTTCTAGTCATAACCTTCTTAACCCTTTTCAATCTGGATTTCGACTTGGTCACAGCACTGTGACAGCACTTACGAAAATTACAGACGATATCCGATGGGGCATGGACAGTGGTCAGGTTACGGACTTTAGCAATGCTTTTAATTCAGTCGATTTTGACATTCTCCAAGCTTTGTTAGGTTCTTTCAATATTTCTTCTGACGTCATCAACTGGTTCAGGTCCTATCTGCAGGATTTGGATTTCAAAATGATTGTCATTTTCGTAATCAGCGCCCTCAAAAACCTATTAAACGACACCCATATCGATTTAAAAAAAAATTATGTCCGCCATCTTGGATTTCAAAATGATTGTCATTTTTGTTATCAGTTCCCCAAAAACCTATTAAACGACACCCATATCGATTTTTCACAAAAAAATTTTGTCCACCATCTTGAATTTCAAAATGATTGTCATTTTCGTTATCAGTGCCCCCAAAAACCTATTAAACTACACCCATATCGATTTTTCACGAAAAAATTTTGTCCACCATCTTGGAATTCAAAATGATTGTCATTTTCGTTATCAGCACCCCCAAAAACCTATTAAACGACACCTATATCGATTTTTCACGCAAAAATGTATGTCCGCCATCTTGGATTTTAAAATGATTGTCATTTTCGTTATCAGCGACCCCAAAAATCTATTTAACGACACCCATATCGATTTTTCACGCAATAAATTTGTCCACCATCTTGGATTTCAAAGTGATTGTCATTTTCGTTATCAGCGCCCCGAAAACCTACTAAACGACACCCATATTGATTTTTCACGAAAAAAATATGTCTGACAACTTTAATTTCAAAATAATTGTCATTTTCGTTATCAGCACCCCCAAAAACCTATTAAACGACACGCATATCGATTTAAAAAAAAAAATAACTGACCGCCATCTTGGATTTTAAAATGATTGTCATTTTCGTTATCAGCGACCCCAAAAATCTATTTAACGACACCCATATCGATTTTTCACGCAATAATTTTGTCCACCATCTTGGATTTCAAAGTGATTGTCATTTTCGTTATCAGCGCCCCGAAAACCTACTAAACGACACCCATATTGATTTTTCACGAAAGAAATATGTCTGACAACTTTAATTTCAAAATAATTGTCATTTTCGTTATCAGCACCCCCAAAAACCTATTAAACGACACGCATATCGATTTAAAAAAAAAAAATGACCGCCATCTTGGATTTTAAAATGATTGTCATTTTCGTTATTAGCGCCCCCAGAAACCTATAAAACGACACCCATATCGATATTTTAAAACAAAAATTGTCCGCCATCTTGAATTTCAAAATAATTGTCATTTTCATTATCAGCGCCCTCAAAAACCTATTAAACGACACCCATATCGATATTTCAAAAAAAAGTCTGCCATCTTGAATTTCAAAATGATTTCATTTTCGTTATCAGTGTCCCCAAAAACCTATTAAACGACACCCATATCGATTTTTCAAAAAGAAAAACTGACTGCCATGTTGGATTTTAAAATGATTGTCATTTTCGTTATCAGCACCCCCAAAAACCTATTAAACGACACCTATATCGATTTTCCACGCAAAAATGTATGTCCGCCATCTTGGATTTTAAAATGATTGTCATTTTCGTTATCAGCGACCCCAAAAATCTATTTAACGACACCTATATCGATTTTTCACGCAATAATTTTGTCCACCATCTTGAATTTCAAAATGATTGTCATTTTCGTTATCAGCGACCCCAAAAACCCATTAAACGACACCCATATCGATTTTTCACGAAAAAATTTTGTCCACCATCTTGGAATTCAAAATGATTGTCATTTTCGTTATCAGCACCCCCAAAAACCTATTAAACGACACCTATATCGATTTTTCACGCAAAAATGTATGTCCGCCATCTTGGATTTTAAAATGATTGTCATTTTCGTTATCAGCGACCCCAAAAATCTATTTAACGACACCCATATCGATTTTTCACGCAATAATTTTGTCCATAATCTTGGATTTCAAAGTGATTGTCATTTTCGTTATCAGCGCCCCGAAAACCTACTAAACGACACCCATATTGATTTTTCACGAAAAAAATATGTCTGACAACTTTAATTTCAAAATAATTGTCATTTTCGTTATCAGCACCCCCAAAAACCTATTAAACGACACGCATATCGATTAAAAAAAAAAAATAACTGACCGCCATCTTGGATTTTAAAATGATTGTCATTTTCGTTATCAGCGACCCCAAAAATCTATTTAACGACACCCATATCGATTTTTCACGCAATAATTTTGTCCACCATCTTGGATTTCAAAGTGATTGTCATTTTCGTTATCAGCGCCCCGAAAACCTACTAAACGACACCCATATTGATTTTTCACGAAAAAAATATGTCTGACAACTTTAATTTCAAAATAATTGTCATTTTCGTTATCAGCACCCCCAAAAACCTATTAAACGACACGCATATCGATTTAAAAAAAAAATAACTGACCGCCATCTTGGATTTTAAAATGATTGTCATTTTCGTTATTAGCGCCCCCAAAAACCTATAAAACGACACCCATATCGATATTTTAAAACAAAAATTGTCCGCCATCTTGAATTTCAAAATAATTGTCATTTTCGTTATCAGCGCCCTCAAAAACCTATTAAACGACACCCATATCGATATTTCAAAAAAAAAGTCTGCCATCTTGAATTTCAAAATGATTTCATTTTCGTTATCAGTGCCCCCAAAAACCTATTAAACGACACCCATATCGATTTTTCACGAAAAAATTTGTCAACCATCTTGGAATTCAAAATGATTGTCATTTTCGTTATCAGCACCCCCAAAAACCTATTAAACGACACCTATATCGATTTTTCACGCAAAAATGTATGTCCGCCATCTTGGATTTTAAAATGATTGTCATTTTCGTTATCAGCGACCCCAAAAATCTATTTAACGACACCCATATCGATTTTTCACGCAATAATTTTGTCCACCATCTTGGATTTCAAAGTGATTGTCATTTTCGTTATCAGTGCCCCCAAAAACCTATTAAACGACACCCATATCGATTTTACACGAAAAAATTTGTCCACCATCTTGGAATTCAAAATGATTGTCATTTTCGTTATCAGCACCCCCAAAATCCTATTAAACGACACCTATATCGATTTTTCCCGAAAAAATTTTGTCCGCCATCTTGGATTTCAAAATGATTGTCATTTTCGTTATCAGCGCCCTCAAAAACCTATTAAACGACACCCATATCGATTTTTCACGAAAAAATTTTGTCCACCATCTTCAATTTCAAAATGATTGTTTTTTTCGTTATCCCCCAAAAACCTATCATACGACACCGATATTGATTTTTCACGAAAAATTTTTGTCCGCCATCTTGGATTTCAAAATGATTGTCATTTTCGTTATCAGCGACCCTAAAAACCTAGTAAACGACACCCATATCGATTTTTCACGAAAAAATTTTGACCGCCATCTTGGATTTCAAAATTATTGTCATTTTCGTTATCAGCGCCCCCAAAATCCTAATAAACGACACCCATATCGATATTTCACGAAAAAAATTTGTCCACCATCTTGAATTTCAAAATTATTGTCATTTTCGTTATCAGCACCCCCAAAAACCTATTAAACGACACCCATATCGATTTTTCAAAAAGAAAAACTGACTGCCATGTTGGATTTTACAATGATTGTCATTATCGTTATCAGCGCCCCCAAAAACCTATAAAACGACACCCATATTGATTTTCACGAAAAAAATTTGTCCGCCATCTTGGATTTCAATATGATTATCATTTTCGTTATCAGCGCCCCCAAAAACCTAATAAACGACACCCATATCGATATTTCACGAAAAAATTTTGTCCACCATCTTGAATTTCAAAATGATTGTCATTTTCGTTATCAGCGCCCCCAAAAACCTATAAAACGACACCCATATTGATTTTTCACGAAAAAAATTTGTCCGCCATCTTGGATTTCAAAATGATTGTCATTTTCGTTATCAGCGCCTCCAAAAACCTAATGAACGACACCCATATCAATATTTCACGAAAAAATTTTGTCCACCATCTTGGATTTCAAAAATATTGTCATTTTCGTTATCAGCGCCCCCAAAAACCTATTAAACGACACCCATATCTATTTAAAAAAAAATGTGCGCCATCTTGAATTTCAAAATGATTGTCATTTGCGTTATCAGTGCCCCCAAAAACCTATTTAACGACACCCATATCGATATTTCAAAAAAAAAATGTGCACCATCTTGGATTTCAAAATGATTGTCATTTTCCTTATCAGCGCCCCCAACAACCTATCAAACGACATCCATATTGATTTTTCACGAAAAGATCTTGTCCGCCATCTTATATTTCAAAATGATTATCATTTTCGTTATCAGCGCCCCTAAAACCTATAAAACGACACCCATATCGATATTTTAAAACAAAAATTGTCCGCCATCTTGAATTTCAAAATAATTGTCATTTTCGTTATCAGCGCCCTCAAAAACCTATTAAACGACACCCATATCGATATTTCAAAAAAAAAGTCTGCCATCTTGAATTTCAAAATGATTTCATTTTCGTTATCAGTGCCCCCAAAAACCTATTAAACGACACCCATATCGATTTTACACGAAAAAATTTGTCCACCATCTTGGAATTCAAAATGATTGTCATTTTCGTTATCAGCACCCCCAAAATCCTATTAAACGACACCTATATCGATTTTTCCCGAAAAAATTTTGTCCGCCATCTTGGATTTCAAAATGATTGTCATTTTCGTTATCAGCGCCCTCAAAAACCTATTAAACGACACCCATATTGATTTTTCACGAAAAAATTTTGTCCGCCATCTTGGATTTGAAAATGATTGTCATTTTCGTTATCAGCGACCCCAAAAACCTATTAAACGACACCCATATCGATTTTTCACGAAAAAATTTTGTCCACCATCTTAACTTTCAAAATGATTGTCATTTGCGTTATCAGCGCCCCCAAAAACCTATTTAACGACACCCACATCGATTTTTCAAAAAAAAACTGACCGCCATCTTGGATTTTAAAATGATTGTCATTTTCGTTATCAGCACCCCAAAAACCTATCAAACGACAATCATATTGATTTTTCTGGCCCGAAAAGCGACAGAATGGCTACCAAAAGACGCGAAGAGGCACCGTGGTCGCCCGAAAAAGAGATGGAGCGATGAGCTGAGAGCAGCAGACAAAAACTGGTGGCAGACCGCGCAAGAACGCGATGAGTGGAAGAAGGGGAGAGAGGCCTTTGCCCAGCAGTGGGACAGTACAGGCTCGTAATAATAATAATAATAAGTCTACACATACAAAGTGGCGCCCCCATTATTTTCTAGTTATCTGTGCCAAGCTGTATGTAATGAATGTAGGTACCTATTGGTTTAAAATCAAAATAGAAATATTATTAATCTTAAGGTTTAATAAATTGCTTCCTTTGCCTGCAAAAAAAAGGTAACTGACCATAGACACGTAAGCCTAATAATTTTGTAAATGAAAACAAAGCTAGACAATATGATTGATGTGCCGAGCGTTGTGATTGGTCCAAATATAATCCAATTTGTGACGGAATGGACACCAACGACACCTCTGTACAGCCGGGTATGAACGACACGTACGTGAAAAACTTGGATGTGCAAAACTTGTCGTACAAAACTCTGTCGTACAAAACTTGGGTGGTAACGACACCTTCGTGCAAGTTTTGTACGGCCTGTTCATGCGCGTCAATGTTTTTGCCATCCAAGTTTTACGTAGCCATGTACACAAAAAACTTGGCTGTGCAAAACTTGGCTGTGCAAAACCCGCACTCGTAAAATGCAGGATCAGCACGTGACGAAATTCTAGCGGCGGTTTCCTTACTCTGAGCGAAAATCGGAACCAAAGGCCATCTTGCGCCGCTGCCTCGGATTGGACATACATGGATTGTTTGGTACGCCCCAATATCAGATTAATGAGCGGCGGTTTCCAGCCTCTTTGGCCCCAAGGCCACAGTGGCGCCCTCCTGTCAATGTCACTCACGCATAGATTTAATCACTCACGCGCCGGTTGATCCTTGTCGCACTGTATTGTATGTACGAGATTAGGGGCCTTCAGTACGAGGTCCAAAAACATATCAGCCCCTTGAGCCCCGTACAGGTTTTCGATTTTATTTGACATCTCAGAAAAAAACCGTTTTATCACGCCGCTATCAGATGGCGCCTGCATAAGTCTTCAGGTCAATTTGAAATGAAAAAGCTCAAAATAAAATTGAAACTCTTTACGCGTAAGTCAAATAGTTTTTGTTTTAAACTTCCTAGGTTAATTTGAACTGATTTGAATTACTTACCTCTATTTCTGTTACGATAGACAACGCCATCTACAGGCATATTACGAAACATTTATTTAAAATGTCACTTTGAAATGAAAACCTCATTGCATGACTTTTTATTAAGTATACAAGTATAGCATTTAATGATTGCCATTTTTTTCGGACTGGTGAACACACGTGTCAGAGAGAATTTGGTCTAAAAATAATAAATTTTGACTTATTTCCATCTAATATTTCTCACTTCTGTTCGTTTTAAGTGTTTTATGGTGCTGGTTATTGGGTAAGCTTACTAACACTTGTGATGGAGGATCCTCCGGGATCGGGTGAGCCACCCGATCCTGGCGACGGTGATGTGGAAATGAATCCTTCTCCTGCTCTCTTCCCCTCCCTTCCCTCTTCCTCTGCCTTGTCAAAGAAAAGACCTGCCCCTTCTACCTTGTCTCCTACAGTCACTAGAAAAGTTATTGTTAATTCACAACTCGCAACCGAACCTTCCCTAACCTCTCAAACAACCTATTTCCATCCTTCTCTTGAAACTGAACAAAAATCTTACCCCAGGGATTCTACTGGACCTTTTAAGGTCCATGTACAACGAATCGAGGCCGACCCTTCAGCTGGACTAACAATCCACTGCCTCAAATTTGGACGCTTCCTTCATTCTATTAACACTAAAGGAATTAAACAAGGAGGAGTAAAGTCGGTAGGCAGAAACCGTGTTGAGGTTGAATTCAAAACTGCAGAAGAAGCGAACAATTTTCTCATTAATGACTCAGTCACTCAAAGTGGATATAAGACAATGATCCCTTCCTACAACATTACTCGAATGGGTCTAGTTAGAGGAGTCCATACAGACTTTTCAATGGAAGAGTTTGTTTTCTCAGTTTCTCTACCAGAAGGCTGTGGCGAAATACTCAAAGCCAGAAGATTGAACCGTAAAACAACTTCACAAAACTCTCCTGTCTGGGTGCCTACTCAGTCAGTTGTTGTAACATTTAAAGGTCAGCGTCTTCCATCTCATATCTATTCATATGAAACCTCTCTTCCAGTTGATAAATATATCCTACCAACTATTCAGTGCATGAATTGCTGCCGTTTCGGTCACGTCAAAGTTCAGTGCCGTAGCCAGCCTCGTTGCTACAAGTGTTCCCAACCTCATGCTGGTGACACATGCTCAGTAGATGAATCTCAATCTACCTGTTTGTTTTGCTCTGGTTATCACTCTGCTACCAGCAGTGTATGTCCCGAACAATCCAGACAAAAATCTATAAAACTTGTCATGTCAGAAGATAACGTAAGCTACCAAGAAGCATCTCAAAGATTTCCAACAGTTCGACGCTCATACTCTGACGTAGCCAGTGTTCCCAACTCTCAGCAATCTTCCCAAAATACTCCCTTTAATTTTACTACTCCCTCTGCACAGACACAGTCCTACAGAAAAACAATAACCATTAACCGTCGCCCTCATGTTTCATCAAATCAGGGTTATGATGTTCAGGCTCATCGCCAAATTACTGCAAATGTCCCTTCTTCCCTCCCTAATGGCTGTGCTTTATTAGGAGATTCATCTCCATCACAAATCACTCCTAATGAGAATCTCCTAGACCTTATTTTATCTCTTCTTTTAAACTTAATATCTAAATATAATGACTCCCTACCGTCCAACGTTGCCAGCAAACTAATGCAGTTAACTTCTCTTCTCTCTAATCAAAATGGACAACAACCATCATCAATTCCTTCAGTGGAATCTTAAAAGTATTAGACACAAAAAATCTGAACTTATTTATTTAATCAACCGTTTTATTCCTCCAGTCGCGGCGGTTTCGGAGACGTGGCTCAGACCGGGCTCTAATTTTAGAGTCCCTGGCTACTCATGCCTCCGGAGCGACCGGGTGGATGGTAAGGCCGGTTGTGCGCTTCTCTTAAGTCGCGCATTCAACTTTTCCCAAATTTCGCTCCCTTCTTTCCCAGATGAAATTAATGCTGTACTTGCCAGATTAATGGATATTTCCTTCTTATCAATTTATGTCCCTCAACCCCATATTTCTCTCATCCCTTTTATTAAGGCTATAATTTCTAGCCTCCCCCCTCCTGTATTGATTTTAGGTGATTTTAACGCCCATCATCCTGTATGGGGTACACCAAACCATGATAGCTTTGGTATTGAATTATTAGATTGTTTTCAGGACCTTGATTTATGCGTCCTTAACGATGGGTCTCCGACCCGGCTAGTTTCCCCATATTTTGACCCCCGTAGCGCTGTTGATCTTTCTGTTACATCTTCCTCTCTAGCCTCTCTAACTTCATGGAACACTCTTGACCACACCTATGGCAGCGACCATTACCCTATAACTGTTTCTCTTCCCTTCAGGGTACAACCTGCTCCCATCCCTGAACCCCTGCTTAAATATAAATTAGGTAATGCTGACTGGTCTGCTTATTCAAATTCTGTCAAACAATACCTACATTCAATAGCCCCTTCATCCATTGAAAACAATGTCCTCTCAACATACTCGCAGTTTGTTAATATATTAATTACTGCTGCAAATTCTAATTTCCCCCAAAAAGGCACGCCCCGTAAACGCCGCGTTTCATCCCCTCCCTGGTGGGATCAAGAGTGCTCTCAGATGGTGACCCAGCGTAAATCTGCAGAAAAAACTTACAAAAAATGTATGACGTTAGATAATTTCCTGTCCTATCAAAAAACATCTGCGCAAGCCAAAAAGTTATTCACCAAAAAGAAAAAGGCAAGTTGGTTTAATTTTTGTGAAAGTCTCTCTCCCAGAACCCCGTCTTCTACAATCTGGAAAAACATAAAGCGCTTCCGGGGCGCTTTTCTTGATTTCAACCCTTCTTCCAATGACCCATCTATTTGGATTAATGCTTTTGCAGATAAATTAGCACCAGCATATGTTCCAAATTTCAAGGAACTTCCTTTACCGTATCCCATACTTCGTCCCAAAGATCGTTTTGAAGAACCGTTTGATATTTCCGAAATGCTGTGTGCTTTAAAAGGGCTACGAGACTCCTCTCCGGGGGAGGATGGTATTCCCTATTCTTTTATAACAAAATCAGGCATAGAAACGCAGACCATTCTTTTAAACATTTTAAATACAATTTTTGAAACAGGATCTATTCCATACGAATGGAAAAGATACATTATTATCCCTATTTTAAAACCCGGTAAAAATACTCAAGATAGTTCGGCTCATAGACCCATAGCTCTGGCATCAGTTCTATCAAAAATAATGGAACATCTTATCAAAAATAGATTAGAATGGTTAGTAGAAAGTAGAGATCTCTTAGCAGAACGTCAGTTTGGTTTCCGCAAAGGAAAGAGCACCACAGACTGCTTAAGTGTCCTTATAACAGACATCCGAATATCTTTCACCAAGAAGGAATTCCTGATTGGTGCTTTCCTAGACATTTCTTCTGCCTATGATAATGTTTTACTTCCGGTACTCAGGCAAAAAATGCTTCAGCTGAGCAGCCCAGAGAAGTTAACAAATTTTATTTCTAATCTACTTATGAATAGATCCATAATAATTCGATGCCAAAATGGAAATTTAGAACCAAGAACCATTTGGAAGGGCCTTCCGCAAGGCTCAGTTCTTAGTCCACTTTTGTATAATATTTATACTTCCGATCTTCACCTCACTGTCAACTCTTTCTGTTGCGATCTGCAATATGCAGATGATCTTTCCCTTTACGTTTCTTCTTCCTCTATTGAACAAGCCCATTCCCGTCTTGGCTCCGCTTTGTCCTACCTTAGCGTCTGGCTCACCGACCACGGTCTAAGCCTTTCTCCATCTAAAAGTTCCGTAGTCATATTCTCACGTAAACGTGACATTCCCGATATGGACTGTATAGCAGTAGACAATGAAACCATTCCTTATGCCAAAGAAGTTAAGTATTTAGGCGTAATACTCGATCAAAAACTATCTGGTATTCCCCATCTAAATTATATTGCTAAAAAGTGTGAAAAAAATGTAAACGTTTTGCGTGCTCTCTCTGGAGTATGGTGGGGCTCTCACCCATACTCTCAGAAGCTTATTTATAACGCCATAGTCCGTAGTCATCTTGACTATGCACTTTTTCTCCTTGGTCCGTGTAGTAAAGCGTGCTTAGACAAATTAGATAAAATCCAATCTAAATGCTTACGCATAATTTTAGGAGCCATGAAATCATCTCCTATTAATGCAATGCAAGTGGAATGTGTTGACCCGCCTCTTCATCTTCGTAGAGAATATTTGAGCGATAGATACTGTACGAAAGTTGCACAGAATTCAAATCACCCTCATCTTTCTCGGCTCAAGACACTTTCGCAACTTACCTCCAATCCCTACTGGTCACATAAATCTCTTCCTCCTATCTTAAAAAGTTTCATTAAATTAAATCGTCTTCCTAACCCAATTTATTCCGCCCCCAAAAATCTTCTATTTCTAAGTAACTTTGATGCTCTTATCCTAAAACCCAATATTCTCACAAGTATTGGTATTTCCAAGGACTCCACAAATGTCAACAAACTCTTGATAGATTTCTTAACTGAACATTATCCTAACTGGACTACAGTTTTTACTGACGCTTCACGGCTATCTGAGGATGGCTGTGTTGGAGCAGCGGTTTGGATCCCCAAATTCAAAATAATTTTAAATTTTAAATGCCCATCTCTTACATCAGTTTTTACAGGCGAGGCAATCGCGTTATTGGAAGCACTTACCTATATAGAATCTCATTCACTTAATGAAACAATTATTCTTTCTGATTCCTTAAGTGTTCTTCAGGCTGTTTCGTCTAATTCCTTTAGATCCAAAAACATATCTCCCATTATTTTCAAAATTAAAGAAATTTTGTTGAAATGTAGATCCTCTAATGTAAATGTTGTTCTGGCATGGATCCCTGGCCACTGTGGTATTGACGGTAACGAAATGGCAGACTCATGTGCTAAGCAAGCTGTTACAATTGGATGTCCTGATTACCCCCAAAATTACTCTTTGGATCTTCTCTCCCTAGCTAAAATTAACCTTTCAAAATCATGGAACTCCCTTTGGAAAATAACAAAAAAATTTAAAGGCGTCCACTACGGTGGCATCCAGTCAGATATCCCAGTCAGACCATGGTTCTTCAAGTTTCGCGAGGCATCCAGACAGGTGACTTCAACTATAATTCGTCTTCGTCTTGGACATTGTTGTTCCCCAGTCTTCCTTCGTAAGATCAGGGTAAGGGATCATTCCTTGTGTGAGTGTGGCATTGATGAGGGAACGTTAGATCACATATTTTTTTGTTGCCCTAAATTTTCCGTTTCTTTGTATGACCTCATTCCTCATTACATTCCTAAACCCACTAACTTTAACTGTCTGCTCTCTTATGTGTTTTCCAAATTTATAATTATCCTTTCCAGATACATAGAAAAATTTAATATAAAATTATGATACTTACCTATCCCTTAGATACTTACCAATTTTTATTTTTTTGTGTTTCGTCATTGTTTGTGCCGTCCATAACATTGTGTTTTTGTGTATTGTTTGTTTTAGATTAACTCAACAGCCAAGTGAGGAGTTCTACATAGAATATTTTTACGACCTCTCCTGTGTGTCTTTTCCAATACCCGACACTGGCAAAGTTGCTGTGCGTCTAACACAGCAGGAAGCCATAAATCAAGAAATTAATTAATTATAGCATTTAATTGTAGCATATATCGTAAGTCATTAAAATGTTAACTTTAAGTTAACAGTTTACTGTAAAATACTTGAACATATAAGGCCATAGAAATACTTTACTTAACCAGTAAACTACTGCCATCAAACCCTCAGATCAAACCACACATTTGACACAAAAAGTTGTGCAACTATGTTTTTTCTTTTTTTTTAGGTTTTAATTCTCTCTAAAACTCAGATTAGCTTTACATTAAAAAAGCTAATATCAGTTTAAATCCAAAATGTACATACCATCAAATCAAGAACGAAGTTTTTAATCCGAAATACGACATTTTTGGTGGGATTTGTGCGAGGAAAAAAAAGGTTGGCAGCCCTACGGCGTAGGGCCTACGCTACGCTGATCTTTTTAATCTGTGCTGTGATAGTTAAAAAAGCACATCTAGCATTTCTCGCTCGAAACGAAAATATTTTTATTTTTATCTTTTAATTTGAAGAGAAAGCTGTGTTAAAATTATTCTTCTAAAATCAATGATAATTTAATAAAATTCCTAAAACAATTCAGCTAGATCTGGACTCACACAATGGAAGCGGAGAAAGAACATTATTTTGGTCATTTAAATTAGAAATAATTTACTTACTTCGTTTGTAGTTTATTTACTAGGTCTAATTAGGATTAAGATAGGACTAATTCATTAGTTCCATTCTGTTTTGATTTATATTCCCATTTCATATGCGTCGAACACTTATTACCGTTTAGTCTTCTATTTTTTTGTATTTGTTATTTTAGGCGCTTGAGGTTAGGTCGAGCTCTAGCATCATGATTCAAGTATGTAGGGACACCTCAGACGCTGTGGCGCTATACTTGCCGCAGCGTTTGTACTTGAAAACTTTCGCAAAGCTTAACATTTCTGTCCAGCTTCCCACCCACAAGGTCCACGGCAAGGCGATCTCAAACTGGGAGCTCATGGAGAAACTAAGGAAAATGATCCAACCTGAGACATTCTCTGTGTTGAAAGTGTCCAAGCATAGTGCTGAAGTGATTAGGTTCGACGCGGAGATAGAAAACCGGAACAAACTCGATAGAGTTATTTCTACACTTGAAGATCGCGTGATCCAGTTAACAGACTACCCTGATCCACTAAAGGTTCGTGTGTCAGAGGCTAGGTGTGACTTCCCGAGCCGTCATTCATGGGATTCGTACTTCCGGGATGCGACAGACATGGATGAGATGAAACCTGGCGAGAGGCCGGACACTGTACACATAACCAACATGCCCATTCGTTGGTTTGTTCACCCTCGTGAGAGTGATCAGGATGCACCTCCTTCGGAGAGCATATTTCGGAGAGTTTTTGACAAGTTTGGGGAAGTGAGACAGGTTGATATTCCTGCAGCTGACCCGTTCCGTATGCAAATGAAGTCTGCCATGAGGGGCATTACGATGCCTCCGCAGGATGCAGCACTGTACTTTGAAGCTTATGTTCAGTTTAGTGAATATGTGGGCTTTGTACGGTGCATGGATGCGCTGAGAGGTTGCAAATTGCTTCGCAAGAAGGATGACTTGGCTGAATGGGTCACGATCAAAGTTGACTTTGACAAGTCTAAGCATATGACGGATGCTGCAGTGAAGAGGCGTGCTATTGTGCGGGAACGACTTCTTGCACGCCAGAGAACTAAAGAAGATGAAGAGCGACAGGAGAAAGAAAAACTTTCCAGAAGGGAAGAAAAAGAAAGGTGAATTGAATATTCTATAGTTAAAACATTTGAATTGTCAGTTGAAGATATCTTCAAAAACAGTGAACTATACAATGTCTTTTTGAATAAAACCATTTTCTTTAGAATCACTTGGATTAGGAAGTTAGAAAGTCACAGTTTTTTATAATTTAAACTTACTGTGCTAGATCAAATACCAATGAAATATTTCTCTCCTTTTGTTTTCATTAAAAAACATTTCCAATTTCTATTTGAATCTATCCACTCTCCCTACTTTTCAAAGAGCCCTTCTATTCCAGACGTCAGGGCAGGGTCTCACGAATCATTTTTCACTCTTTAAGACTTAAAAACGAGCATGCAGAGCGAGAGAAACTGGAACGCATGCGCGACAGAGAGGAGAGAAGAAAGAAGAAGCAACTTGCTAAACTGATGGAAAAAGAAGATGTGGACTTGAACAGTGCAGTCTACGAAGAAGAGAAGAAGCTTCTGAAGATCCAGAAGAAGTTGCAGGCTGTCAGGCTTCTAGATGAGCTTTTTAGAAGAATAGAGGTAAGGTTTTTATTTAAACCTCATCGCGTCGTGCACACATAAACTGTGCAAAATTTAAATGCGTTTGAGGGAAGGCAATTGTTCCACGGGTTAATAACTTTTAGAAAGGTACTAGATATTAGTTAATTATTTTATTTAATGGACTTATGTACTCCACACAGCTTTGGTGGAGTTTATTTATTTGTAAATGACAAGTTTAGAAGTTAGGTAAGGATGTGCATAAAGCCGAAAGGGTTTGTTCAGCATTCCATAATAAATACAGAGTGTTTATAATAAGTATCTTTCCAACAAGAAGTTTGTCAGTATTCCTTAGATACAGTTTGTAAACATAAAGTACGTGGTACTTTAAATTACCTATAAGGGAGTTTACCTATTAGCCAGTAATTCATATCATACACGGTGTTAACCTAAAGTACCTTACCTACAATACCATCGTAAAGTCAAAAAAAAAAAAAACCAAATAAAAAAAAAAAACAAGGTTTGAATCTTATTTCGTCGGTCCAGATACGTCAAAACACAAAGAACGGTCGTCGTGGAGCCGCAAGTGCGAGCGAGTCGGCAGCTCGCGCGCGGCTGGCGGAGCGCGCGCGCCGCGACCTGGAGGGTGAGCTGGCCGCGCAGAGGGACCGGTTCATGCAGGCTCTTGATGGTTGGTTTAATTGGTTACTTCATAGGCTTCATTATCATCCTCTTAATTGAGTTGATATTTTTTTTATAAATATTACTAGTTGACCCGACTTACGCATACGCTGACCTGTAAGTATTAAACTGATTGAAACTACAGACAGTACGTCTAACGCCATAAAGTGCTAAGTTAGTAGAATGGTTTAAATAGATAGATACGATAAAGGATGCAAGCATTAAAGATGGCGATATCGCTTAAAGCGATAAGGTCGCCTTTTGTCAACTTACTGTACTAATAATGTTCTTGTTTTTGTGTTTTTTGTGCAATAAAGATATCATTCATTCATTCATTCAAAGATGGTTACACAGAAAAGACGGAATTAGAAAAGATTAACTTGCTTAAAATTGTCTTGGTGAAATACCACTAGGTGGCGTTAGAAGAAACTAAGTTCTATGTGTTAGTATAATGTAATAAACCTTTTTTTTTGTAATCCAGGTCGCATAGTGATCCGCTCGGCACTGGAGACTAAGAAGCCGAAGCCCCGCGCGTCTTCCGTGTCATCTCTCTCGTCGGACGAGCTCCGTGAAAAGCCAAAACGTGTCAAAACTGAGAAGCTTACCACGCCCGAGAGAGAGACTGAGTTTAAAAAGACGCGTAAGTTTTGATTTACTGGTTGTTTTTATTTTCAGCGGCGAACAATTTTGGGTATAAACACACAGACAGACATTTTAAGGGCGGGAAGGTATTAATTTCCACCCTGGCTGGTGGATTGGCTATCTTATCTCACATTGCTTAGTTTATAAAAATTAAATAATGTTTTTTGTTTGTTTTTCCACCTACTTTTAGTCAATGTATGCTTCTTTTTAGAACTCTGTGGTTTCCGGTGTTGGTTATGCATTAATAACTACTACTTAGATTTTTATATTTATAAGTCTACTATTGAATGTGTAAGTTTTTATGTAACATATTGAATCCTATGGAAGTGTGCGCACCAGCGGATAAAAAACCGTAACAACACGCTTGTGCGTTCGGGACCTATGAATAAGGTTGAAAATTAAATAACAAACTTTGATTCCCGGGCGGGGCGAATATTGATATGATGAATATCGATGTTTGTTTCTGGTCTGGGTGTGATGTTTGTCTCTGTGTATGTGTTTCGGGCACCCTAGATACAGGTTCTTCCTAGTTAGGGGCTCTGAGTGTGATGTGTTATTATTATTATTATTATTACACCGCGCCGAAATCAAACCGCCTGTGCGTTCGTAGCCTAACTGTTTGTTAACCCAAAGAAATTAAAAAAAAAAATTATGGCTCTGCAAGTTTTTCATGGAAGTGCGCTGACACCTGTTCTTCGGGTGTTTCCTCAGTCGCCTTTTACGACAAACCGTCAGAAAAGGTGGGGTAGTGGTATTCTATGCCGCTACCACACGGAAAATATCAGATTTTTTTATCAAAATGCATCTATCATAGAATTCTAGCAAATACTTACTGCTTCTTTAGTTTTTCGGGTTAAATTGGACCCTATTACACCTCAATTAGGTATATTATTGAATGAATTTATTTTGTAATTGTTCCAGTGGGCATGTACGGCATGCCGCATCCATTCGGCTTCGGGTACCCGTTCGCTCCCGTCGCGCCCCATGGATACCCCTTCCCGCAAAGTATGAGTATCATTACTTTATTATACAAACTAAATTTACATACATACACATAATTTGTGTTTTAGATCAATATCAATATCAATACATAGTATAAAACAAAGTCGCTTCCCGCGTCTGTCCCTATGTATGCTTATATCTTTAAAAATATGCAATGGATTTTGATGCGGTTTTTTTTAATAGATAGAGTGATTCAAGAGGAAGGTTTATAAGTATAATACATGCACAAAATAGTAATAGGTTAGGCGGTTCGAAGTTCGCCGGGTCGACTAGTATAAGATAAGTTAGGTAAATTCGTTATGGTACTTTAGTACTGACACTATAGCGTCAAAAGGCGCGTGTGGTGATCTGGCAAGGCCCGGTGAAGTTATCGTGAGAATAAAAATTTAAACAGGTTCTTAAAAGCTATATATAGCACAGGGTTTGTCAAAGCTACCAGCAAAAACGTGCCATAGAATTAAAAATGTTATCCTCTCGGTCTAGGGTCTAGATTTCGCTGTCCCTGATAAGATTTTGTGACAGAGTGTATCCTGCTCTATCGCACTAGTGTGAAGGAGAAGGACTATCACAAAAGTTTACAACGCACAACGCATGTTTTGACGCTATGCGCCACCAGTACAAAAGTTTATACTATTATCTGGTTATTTTGTATACTGTGGTATAATAATGTATGTTTTGATGTACCAGCGTTGCATTTTTTATTTTATTTAATAAATGCAACATATGCTGAGTCAAGGCCCTTTCACATCCACAATAGTATGCAATTTTTTTTTTCTCTGTTGTATTTTATTTTATTTATTTTATTTTATTTTATTGTTTAATTCATAGGGTATTGCTAAGGTTTTATTCATGCTGTAAATTTTGTTTGTATTATTGATGTGAATAAAGATTTGTCTATGTCTATGTATTTGTTACATGGAATATATCTTTCAATCAATCAATCAATATTGTGCTATAACACTAAACACATTAAAAAAGACTAAGCCTGGGTGGGCATTCGAAGACGCAGTTTTACTATGCATGGACGACACGGTAGGGCGTCAGGAATGGGCACCCAGGCTTTCAATTTGAACCCTTTTTTGTTCAAGTCACTAGTCGACCCGGCGAACTTCGTACCGCCTTACCTATAACTATGTTGCTCATGTATTATACTTATAAACCTTCCTCTTGAATCACTCTATCTATTAAAAAAAAACCCGCATCAAAATACTTTGCATAGTTTTAAAGATACAAGCATACATAAGGACAGACGCGGGAATCGACTTTGTTTTATACTATGTACTATAGGCTGCCCCGCGGTATTTCCCGCGCAGATTTCTCATAAACAGAAAAATCCCGTTTTTTCCCGTTCCTGTGGGAATTTCGGGAAATCCTTTCTTAGTGCTCACCTACACTCCCTAAGGAACCTACATGCCAAATTTCAGCTTTGTACGCCCAGTAGTTTCGGCTCTGCGTTGTCTGTCAGTCAGTCAGTCAGTAACGGAAGAGTTTTATATATATTGACTAGAGGCTGCCCCGCGGTTTTTCCCGCGCAGATTTCTCATTTACACAAATTTCCCTTTTATTCCCGTTCCCGTGGGAATTTCGGGAAATCCCTTCTTAGTGCTCACCTGCACTCCTTAAGGAACCTACATGCAAAATTTCAGCCCGCTACGCCCAGTAGTTTCGGCTCTGCGTTGTCTGTCAGTCAGTCAGTCAGTCAGTCAGTCAGTCAGTCAGTCAGTAACGGAAGAGTTTTATATATATTGATTGATGATTTACACATGTGCTGCAAAAAATGTTTACGCCAGTCACCTGAGAGCGTACAATCACGGACTTATTTAGCGTAACACTTTTGTCTATGGTCTCGTGCGCACTAGACTGTAATAGCAGATAACAAGGGCTTTTTTGCCTAATACAGAAAAACCTCAAGTGTTACGCTAAACAAGTCCGTGATTGTACCAACAAAGCTATTAATAATAATTGTCAAATTTTTCCTGGTCGGATAAGGCCGAGATTGTATTATTATTACTATTAAGTTCTAGCTGACCCGGAGAGTTTCGTTTCGTTCGCCTAACAATTTTATATGGGTCGAAATATGAAAAAAGAAAAACAGCCATTCCATAGATTGGTTCGGTCAGCTGATGGACAGTTGTTTTTGATTAAAGTTTTTAACCCATGTTGCTTTGAACTATGAAACATTCTGTATATGAACATTGTGCATTAATCGAATCGTGCCTACTTACCTATTTCTTTCTCGAATCTCTAACCCGCACACATAAAGAAAAGATTTCTAAAACCATGACAAACATCATGCTGTCTAACTCAGACATATCCGTTCTGAGCGAGAACGCATGAGGCGTTCATCTATACCAATATTATAAAGAGGAAATATTTGTTTGTTTGTTTGTAACGAATAGGCTCCGAAAATACTGTACCGATTTGAAAAATTATTTTACTGGTAGGAAGCAACACTATCCCCGAGTGTCATAGGCTAATACTAGATTTTCAAAAAAATTAGGGATCCTTACTTAAACTCAAATAATGTGACCCAAGGTGCAATATTTTTTCCGTTGTTTACATATTTTGACAGGTGGTTTGTTTTTTTATTCGCCCATTCTGGGCATTCAAAAGAACATAGTCTATAGTCGTATCTTATATTCCATGGCGTAACGAAGTGAGCCGGGACAGCTCGTGATTTTATAAATCATTTCTTTATGTGCGAAAGTTATACCTTTTAATTAAATTAAAAATCGTAATGCGAATTGTTATGTCGTATATTTGATTAACCACCCGTGTTTAATGGTTACAAGTGTAGGCAATTAACGTCTTGTCATACGAAAACCTACTAAATAGGGTAAATCTAAGAAACGTACAGGAAAATGGTCATAAATTAAAAAATAAACAACTCACGATAAGATTGTACTAAATGTTTGATATGAACCTTATCAGAAGGCAAATTGGAATCCTACAAGTAGCAGTAGTAATTCAATGACTGAATTGGGTACAGTACACCCAAATTTATAATGCGCATGCTGATCTTAGCTAATTGTCGTTTTTACGTAGCACCCGAATTAAAAAACATAATTCTACTAAATTACGCATCAAGAAAATGCACTTAACCACCTCTCACATCTTCCATCGACTAAACATATCGACTTCCGACGCTCGGGAATACGACCGTTGTCGAATAGAGACGAAGATTTTTATGCGCATTACCAGTTTTGGAGTACTGTACTGGTTGTTGATGAATAAGCCAATTCTGGGCAGGCAAAGACTGACTTCATTTTATGCGCCGTCTTTGATCTACAACTATCGGCCAAGCAAATAAGTTGCACGCTTGCGATTCAAGAGCCAGTTTACAGCGATGCTAGCGCCATTCTCGAAAAAAAAATTATTTTCTAAAATAAGGCAAATATGAAAAAGTAGTCGACCCGGCGAACTTCGTACCGCCTAACCTATTACTATTTTGTGCGTGTTATACTTATAAACCTCCTCTTAAATCACTCTATCCTTAAAAAAACCGCATCAAATCTGTTGCATAGTTTTAAAGATATAAGCATACATAGGGACAGACGCGGGAAGCGACTTTGTTTTATACTACATCAAAAATGTGGAACAGTATTCCACTAGATAATGTAGCCTTTTTGATATTTGCCTTAGTTAAGAAGGTTTTTTTTTTCGGGGGTGGCGCTACTTTAGCTTTGTGCTATGCCCCTCAATATCAAGCCATAGCTATATCCAAGCTTAGTCTACCCATACATAGTGTAGGTTGAGTAGACACACTATATTAAAAAGATTAGTTTGTTTGTTCAAATTGAATAGGTTCCGAAACTACAGGACAGATTTTTTTAAAATTAGAATCCAACATGATCGCCATTTAACATAAGCTTCTTATAGATTTTTTACAAAAATTCAGAATAGCACTTGGGTGAGCCATTTGGACTCCTTCCTTTACTTTAATTGCGCGTAGAAACAATTGAAGTTCCTTAATCGCGACGTTATTCCTGACGCCATGACACTGCGAGTTTTCGATGGTTTTCCCGCACCGTGACAAAATATTTTTAAAACTCCATTTAAGACGCTATATGAGTTTTGAAGGTTTTTTTAAATCAAGTAATTCTCTTAATCTATAGGATGTAACGATCTGGAATTTTAATAAAACGTTTTTGAGGATATAACAAAGTTTTTTTATAATTGAGAAACACTTGTAGAATCAAAAAACCTCGTTACATTATTTCGTCGAAAATAACCAATCCAAAAAACGGAAATAGGCTAGTTCTTCGAAATTACTAACTAGTTTTTGTTCAAACTACATATGAATAATGATAATAAAGTAACTCAAATTCTGGTAATTTAAATTTGATTTAAAAGTAATAATTAAAAATATATTTAATATTTATTACTTTTTCGAATAAAATGTAGTAACCGATGTGGGCGACTGACATATGACTGTCCTTTTCCCTCAGTATGTTTGAGGGAAAAGGACGACCTTTGATCCTCGGTCGTTTGATTTATTTCTCGTATATCGTCTTAACTTGATGTTATTACTGAAATAAACTACAGCGTCGCTGTACTACCACCCCCCGGGCGGTGCGGTGGGGGGCGCGGCGTACTACCCGCCGCCGCCGGAGTACGCGCCGCGCCGGCCGTGGCGCGGGCGCGGCCGCGGCAGAGGACGAGGCTGGTTCGATAAGGAGTCTTATTATAATAACAGGTAGGTTCAAAATCCACTAGCTGAACTAGGTGAAAGTAATACCCGCCGCCGCCGGAGTACGGCCGCGGCAGAGGACGAGGCTGGTTCGATAAGGAGTCTTATTATAATAACAGGTAGGTTCAAAATCCACTAGCTGAACTAGGTGAAAGTAATACCCGCCGCCGCCGGAGTACGGCCGCGGCAGAGGACAAGGCTGGTTCGATAAGGAGTCTTATTATAATAACAGGTAAGTTCACACTCCACTACCTGAACTAGGTCTAGGTACTACCCGCCGCCGCCGGAGTACGGCCGCGGTAGAGGACGAGACTGGTTCGATAAGGAATATATTATAACAGGTAAGTTCACAATCCACTAGCTTCATTCTTCTAACTCCATCTAGTGGTGAAGATACTACCCGCCGCCGCCGGAGTACGTGGCGTACTTAGCGTTTGGAGCCATTGTACGTACAGTCACGGACTAGGAGGCCGTAACAGATTTGTCTATGGTTTCGTCAGCCCTAGACTGTGTTACCAAAGAACAAGAGCTATTTTGCAATACAGAAAAACCGGAAGTGTTACGCCGATCGTGTCCGCCACTGTACATTATGGATTGCCAGTTGATCGCTTTCAGTGATAAGGTCACCCATCGCATAAAAAATCAATTTTAGTATCTGAATTTGTAACATACATTTGTGTGTAAAGTGTACATTATATTCTACACTTCTCCACAATAAGTAACGCCATCTGTTGATTGCTAGATGAGGCCTAGCTGCTCCAACGTCAATTTATAACATGCAACCAAAAATATTCGCATAATACAGGATCTTTAACTGCGTAAGAGAGTTATGCACTATAACTAAACTACATGCAGCCCTACTACTTATGATAGAACCGTCGAAAATTTTTGCTAACCGCTACAGTTTTTCTGTTTTAAGGTGGCACAAGCTCCATACAAATTCAGCTAAAAATTGGGCTAAGTTATGAGGAGCGCAATTCATGAAAAGTCTATTAAATTACTTGAACTTTGGATAAAAAAATACTAGACACCTTGCTCTTTGCGAGAACATAGTCATATACTAATTTTATGAATAATTTATAGAAAATATCATGGTTTTCCCAACATGCGAATTTTTCATGTTTTTGCCACATTAGCGACATCTCTCGTACGCTAAAAGCGAAGTATTTACACTATCGCTATAGATTCTGTACGCTCGTGTAGGTAATTTCATTCATAAAGTTAGGGACGTTCAAAAGCTTGTGTTCTTGTTTGGCTCTGATTGTTTAGCAACATTGTGATTTTAGTAATTTACAAGACTTATACAATCATATTCTTAATGTATGTTTATTTAGATATTTTAAATATAAATCAAGTGAAATAACGTGGTTTTTCTAAAAAAATAAATAACATAATGTCAAGTAGTAAGTAAATTACACATCACGGATTTAGTTTACGAACGATTCTTGAAAAAAAAAATGCCGCGATTTTACCCACCTCCTCAGTGTTGGCAACTCGATGTTTTAGAGCTAGATATAGCTCTCTATATAGCTCTAAATCGTCTTGGTTAGCTCTAAAAAATTTGGGTTTAGATCTTTAGCTCTTACAATTTCATAGCTAAAATAAGGAGTACATAATATAAATATTATTACCTCATGAATAGTAAAGGGAGTAACTAATTCAGAGCTAGTGGTAAGTTGGCGTCTCGCTTTGGTTCGGAACATTTGTCACCGCATGAGTAGTTTATAATGACCATAGTAAGATGACGCAAATAAGGATTAAAATATTTGTTTTCATAGCTAAAATGTAGGTACTTAAATGGAAGTCAGCTCCCTTTTCTAAAAAAAATCTAGCTCTTTTTAAGATATGATTTAGCTCCCTTTAAAAATTCGAGTTAGCAACACTGCACCGACTCTTTTGATTGACTTCACGGCTTTTAATTTATCATTTATCCACATAATTTTGCATCTGGCATTATTATATGGATTCGAATTGCAAAGATAAACTATTTATCATTTTGAACATCGCTGCGTTTAATTTGTTCTGTTTTTTGTTATTCAGGTCAGATCACAGAAAAGGACTGAGAAAAACTACAAATTGGATTCAAAACAAAATTCAAAATGGAGTCAAAAAAAATTCTGTATCTCAAACACAGATATTCCGGGCCGAGAGTCAACAAAAACCGATCTAGGTCTGCATTCAAGAGACAACATGGTGTAGAAGGAAGGTAAGTTCACGGCTCATCTTTTGGTGACACTGAAATTTAACAAAGCAATGCAGCCTTTGTACAGTAGTGTAGAAATATAATTTGCGCTTACTAAATCATAAACTAGGTACCTACATCAAAAGTGAGGCACCTACTTACATTTGTCTAGTAAGGAAAAAACAAACAACATACCTACTTAGATCTCCCAAAACTACCCACTATCCTTGAAATATGTGGAAATTTGTCAGAGTTGAGTTTTCAGATTCAATAAGCACATACATATTTACATCAAATTCCCATTATTATATTGCTCATGCCATCTAAATTAAATGCATGAAACTATGGTACAGATGTGTACCAGTAGATACCGAGGGGCTCAGTACCATAGTTTAAAATGGTTGTCCATGGGCGTATTCACATACAACGCTGGTAGCCAGCGCTTGCTACCAGTGCTTCTAAGTACTTGTAACCTCAACGGTAAAAAAGCAAAGAGTATTAACACATTCCGGGATACAGTTCAATCTTGAGATATGACACCTCGAAATCTCATATAAAATTTTCATACATCCATGGCCGTTACGTCATATCACATAAGTTTTTTAATAGTAAGAACAAAATCCACCAAACCAACTATGTTGAGTGTGCTGTGACTCCCAGTTCAAATTTTTGTATGGCGTTTTAACGGCTACAGGCGGCCTGTCATATCATATACCTATCATAGCGTATATGATGGCAATATAAAGCCTTGTACTGTTTGTTATGACACCTACTAACACAGAAATGTGTGCGATACGACACCTGATCACGTGCTCCATACTGACTGTATGAAACTAAAACGGCTGTCGTCGGTCTGTCCGCTAGGAGCCTAAAGTCGACCGCCCACAACCATACTGTCAATTTACACGCATACAAGATTACGTCGACAGGCGGAGTGTCCCGGAAAGTGTTAATACACAACCTCAGAAACTTGTCAGCGCTGGTTTTTAAATGTATAGAAACTGACTGGGTGTTTAGTAGAAAGCTGGTTTTCCAGCTATAGTTGCCAGCTGGCAACCATCTTTGTACATGAATACGCACTTAGACTGATAACACAAGATTTTAATATACCTCACTTTTATACATTTCAGTAGTGAAGGAATAAATTTTCTTACAAAGCCAAGCTCTCTCTGTAATGCTTTTTTGATGCGGTTTTTTTTAATAGATAGAGTGATTCAACAGGAAAGTTTATGAGTATAATAATGCACAATATAGTAAATATAAAATTTACCTAAAAATAATTACAATTTAGTACAGTGGCGTTCTAAGACGGTGCAACACTTGCGGTTTTTCTGTATGCAAAATAGCTCTTGTTCTTAGGTATTATCTTTAGTATTACAGTCAGGTCACACGAGACCATAATCAAATCTGTTACGCCGTCCTAGACCGCCACTGTACTAATCATCAATATATCGACGCTGGAAAGGAAGAAGTACCTAAGCGACATTATGCCTAATGTTCAGGAGAGCAATTTGAAAATCTTTTTTTTGAAAAAAAAATCATAACTATTTACCTAATTACTCTACAACTGTGAAACCTACATTGCAGACAAACTGATTTTTTCCGCTTTTTTTAATATTAATAGTGTTAATAAAAACGTATTATTTTAGGAGATAGTGTCGCTTAGGTATTTTTAATATAAAAATAGTACCCGGAAAAAATACCCAAGCGCCCAGGCAAAATATTTATCGTCCTAGATAAAACAACACATAGTGATTTCAATACATGTCTTAGGCACGGAAAAAATACTGAAATTAACATTTTATTATCACCGCATATTAGTAAAGATAGCTAAATGCTTCAGTTTACTAAAATATTCCTTAGAAAAACTTACTTTTGAAAAAATCGAGTAGTTTTTAAACCCATTAAAAATAATTTTAAATCAAAAGTAAATAACGTTTTTCCAACATATGAATAAAGTTAAAACGATAATTTTGAGGGATATTTCTTATAAAATACAGTGAACTAAATTGCACAAAGAAATCCATAACTCCAAGTGTAAAACTACTAGAAAAACTTTAAAATAGCAATATGTGGAGCTGCTATACGTTAAAAGGTATATAACACAATAACACACAATTAAAAATTATAATGAGTACTTGTCTGGAGAATCGAGAGTGCTAAGTGTGAGTTTTTTCCTTACTTTTGGGCATGTTCACATAAACTTTTTTTTTGTAAGGAACGTTAATTCCATTAATTAAAATCATTTACTTCATATCTTGACAATTTTTACTTTTTACTTTACTTCGTCCAGTGTTCTGCGCACACACGTTGTGCGAAGTTTGTATACGTTTGCGGGTAGCTCAACAATCGACGTTGGAACTCACACTCAAGACTGACGCTATCAGAGGAAGAACATAAAGTATTCATTACCTACCTACGTAGTATTTAGAATTACTACTGGTTTGAGACCTCAGATTACCTACAGTCATACTACTCTCTCTCTGCTCTGCAGTAGTATCTCATCTCTTTCTGCGCCCAATAATATACTACAAGACCTACGATAAACATGTTATTCGTGGTATTAGATACTCAGCATCATATCACGAAATACGATACTACATGAAATTAAATCTATTTCCTCACAAATTTCGAACTGTCCCCATAATTTTTTTTGCATGTTAGGAAGAAACGTTTGTATCCAAACTATCGTGATAATAACATCTCAGATACTCAATGCTCATGTTCTTTGAGAGCTACTAAGGCTATACTTTACGCGAGGACGTAAAGAACTTTTCTTCAGATTTAGTTAAGTCGCAAAAGGGCCGCGCTGGAGGTCACATGGTCTGAAAGGCAGATACCCATAGGTTTGAACGATACGAAAGGTATTTGAATGGCATTAATAGGCACAACCCTATCAGAAGATCTGGTCGCAGACCTTTCCCAAGTAGCACTGAAGAATTTTGTTTAAATCGCATATATCTTAACAGTGCCTGTATTGTGATTTAACTTAATAAAAAACGATTTCATATAGTCACATATTTCTTAAAGGCTATATAGTATTCCAATACCGCTTTTTGAGAAAATAAAGATTATACAAATCGTAGTTAAATCATCTTAAACCTATTCAGTATTAATTAAGGTTTCAGATAAACCATAAAACTCTCTTTTCACTCAACTCTCATTATTTGTAAACTGAATTAAATCACTAAGGGATAGTTGTTCGACTTATACAGTCGCACTAATGCAAAAAAGATTTGCTATCCAAACTAAAAGCCATATTAAGACGTTTGTCCTCAAATCAGTTTTTGCTAGGCAAAACACAAATAAATTTTGTATTAATTATTATTTTTTAAGTAATAATTGATTTAGAGGGACGGTTTGTACAGTGGCGGACACGATCGGCGTAACACTTCCGGTTTTTCTGTATTGCAAAATAACTCTTGTTCTTTGGTAATACAGTCTAGGGCTGCCGAAACCATAGACAAATCTGTTACGGCCTCCTAGTCCGTGACTGTACAAGATGGAGAAAAATTAAATTAGCAATGACGTTGAAAAATTAAAAAAATAACCTTTAACACAGAAATGTCCCTTTCCCATAATTTTACTTTTACATAATGTCCCTTTCTAAAATTGTATTTTCCCAAAATGACCCTTTCTCAAAATGTACCACATCGAAAAAACCTTTGTCGTAATGTCCCTTTTGCTTTTATTTTTTGTAGACAGTTTCGAAGTAATATTTGCGAACGGTGCATTATGGGTCTAAATTGTAGGGCCTTTCAATCTTAATCGATGCAAAGTAGGTAGGTAGTTACGGTCACGGACTCGTTTAGCATAATACATTTTGTATGATTAGTCTTTGAATAAGTATTTGATACACTTAAATAAGTTAAAAGTATTAGGTTGCCAATGCAGGTAGTTTATATATATTTTCCGAACTAGCTCTAACACAGCTTTCTTAGCTAAACAAAATATGATAACTCGATGATATGACAGCATTGAAAACCATTGCTGATTTTCTTATGGTATGTACTTTTGTGGTTCTTAAAAAGCAGCAAAAGGCAGTGAAATAAATTATTACAACAGTTTTTGTTTTGCCACAAGTGTGAGCAGAATGGTCTGATAGAAATACTTGCCACACACACTTGACTTTATATGCAAGCTCTGCTGTTGTTTAAATGCACTTTATTGCTAAAACACCAAAAAAAACATAATAACTTTCTTTGAAAACCATAACGCTTTTAAAGAATTCTCAAAACGTCCTTTTCGCAAAATGTGCTTTTCGCAAAATGACCCGTTCGAAAAATTACCATTTCTCCACTAGCTCAAGTTTACATGTACATACAAAAGGGACACTATAAAAAAAAGTCATTTTGCAAAAGGAACTATAAGCGGAAGTGATGAATACTTACAAAAGCTTGAATTCGAAATTATCCTTTTAAATTCTGCCATATAGACATAGCCAAGTCACGTCACTTCCTATCGCCAACATGCCAGCCACAAACATATATCATATTAATTCGTTTGAACAACCTTGTAATGCATTCTGATAAACACAATTGTACCCAAACATCTAATTTATGTGTCTAATAATATTGCATACGTCTATCACTTTCAACACTTACACTTGGTATTAGAAAAACTAACTCTGTTGCAAAACAAAGAAATCTTGATTTAAGAAATCAAAGTAAAGGATCAAATAAATCAGAATAGTATTCATGAAATCAATTGGAAGTATCACTTAAATCGTTGAGGATTTACTTAATCAAACTAAAGGATCACTTAATACTGTGAGATAACGTCGGCTCCGTGCTTAAGTGTTCAAACTCCATTTTGGTCGAAAATGACTTTTTGATGCACGATTGTTAACGATGTAATTTAGGTCCAGAAGGTCAAGTAAAAAAAGGCTTTTCCTAGAAAAAATACAATAAATTTCACGTTTTAAATTTTGAAGCCCACATCATCGTAACGAAAATTCCGTGCTTGTTTAGCCAACCTCCACAGCATTACCCAAAGTCCCGCATCGAAATATTTGTTGCGTGCTTGAGTGATCAAACTCCAGCCGGCCGACCAATCACAGCACAGTACGTCACGCTACCCGGCCATTTTGTTTTTTCTGTGATGAACTTAGTTGCTCTTTTAGTTTGTTTGCAAAAACCTAATAAATTAGTTTTATTGTGTTCAAAACTAAGAAAACTAACTGCGAGTAACGTTAAAAGCTGCAGCAGGATGGCGAGTACCGAGTATTCAAAACAAGCAAAAGGCGTACTTTGGCGACTTTCGAGCAATAAGTACTTTTTAATAATGTTCATTTCTGAATAGAAACTTAAACGTACTGATACAGGATGTTAATAAATTCACTTTGTAATAAAACGGTTGAGAATTAAGTATATTATTATGTTAATTCTGTTTGATAGTCCTTTTGTCTGTCTTTCACAATGGTTCAACACAACAACCAAATTTTTAACAATAATTAAGTAGGTATATTTTATCATTTCGTTATGTTTATGTTATTATTACTTGAGTCTAATTTTTTTTTTTTATTTCTTATACCTTTTATCATCTAAAAACAATTTTTTTTACGAAGTAATTTAATCATCCTGTATATGGTATTAGGAGGTCGGACAAACAAGCACGCAACAACCATGGCAGGAGTGTTGTATTTCCATGAACGAACATTTTTATTCGCAGTTTTGTTCAACCTCCATTTTAAAAGTATGATAAAATACGTAAAATCAAAGCATCGTAAACAAATTTATTGGCAATTCCATATATTAGACTAAAAACTATAAATTTGCATTTATCATTCCTGAAACTAAACATCTCGTTTGATAATAAGTAAAAAAACCTTCTCCTGAATAGTGTACAAATGGAAGTTGAACATTCAAGCACGGAGGCGGCGATAAGAAATCTTGATTTAAGAAATCAAAGTAAAGGATCAAATAAATCAGAATAGTATTCATGAAATCAATCGGAAGTATCACTTAAATCGTTGAGGATTTACTTAATGAAAATAAAGGATCACTTAATACTGTGAGATTTAAATGTTACTTACGTTTGATTTAGTAAAACGATTAAGTATTAAGTGAGATTTGAGGAAATCGTTTTTGAGTAAAACATTTCTAAAATAGCATTATTTCAAATCGAACTTATTAATCTTTGATTTAATTGATACTCAACTACGCTTTTGAATCCTTACTTTTCTAAATTCAGATTTCGTCAAGTAAAACAAGATTATACGCCATTTTGAACTTTTAGAAAACAAAACAACAAAACAAAATCTAAGTGATATCGTGAAAAAAGTGTGGATTTCAGTTAAATGTGACTAGTGTAATAGTTTTTACTGAAGAGATAAGTGATTACGTGATGAGAAAAGGTAATATTAATGACATAAATGATAACTTTATTTTTCTTCCATATACAATTATTCTTTTTTTTTTGTTATTTCAAGCTATTTCGAGAGCCCGTTTGTTTTATGGCTCTTTCTATCGATTTTACACGATAAATGATCATGCGTTTAAGATTTTTAATGCTTACGATGAAATAAAACGGATTTCTAATTGTCATATTTACTTATAGTTTACAAATTCTTAACACTAAGTAAAGTTCTTGTGTTGAGCATAAAATGTTCACCATATTTTCTTTATTATGATTACCACTTAAATTGAAAACGTTTTAAATTTTTCTTCGCTTAGCAAAATTGCCTTAGTGATTTAGATTATAAAACAGTTTTAATTTTGCATTTAAATCTATTGTGCTGCCTTAACTTAAACTTCAAGATATCGCGAAACCTTAGTTAAGGAATCTGGAAAACCCTATTAAATCCCAATTGCTTAAGTAAGGTTAAAGTATGATTTAGCAGTAGTATTAACTCCCCCTTCATATTCTCCTAAATACCATGCCCACTTTTTCTTAACTGACCCTCCAAACAAGTCTTAGGGATATCTTGAGGGACATTATAGTTTTGGCCAAGGCAATAGCTGGAATTAGCCATATTGCCTTCAAGAAATCTTCAATACTCAGTTAAATCAATCGGTTGTTACTTGGGTTGTTTTTTAGAGGAAGCCACTGGCGGTCAATTCTTTTTTCAATTAAAATGCTTTTAAATCCCTAAAACCCTACGTACGTACTAATATTATTAATAAGACTTTTTAGGTGGCCACACGTTGAAGGAACGGGTACTTAAATATAATATCTCCTGCCACAGAATACCTACTCCTGCTGCTCCTGCAATAATATAGTGTCGTACATCATCTGCATCATTTTAATTTAGCTAAATAAACTTGGTAAAAACTTAACAAACAAGTTTGGTAAAGGTAAAAGCTGTCACTACTAGTCAACCCAACATAAACCATATTCATATTAATACGAATAAAATGATCAGTACTTTGTTAACTTTCAAAGCGTTGTCATCAGAGAAGATGGTCGCTTGATTCCCTGGGTAAAGATATCTGCCCAATTTAGAGAGGCGTTTATTATTTCCTATAACCCATTGATAAACTTATTGCCTTGTGGGGACGGCAAAAATTCTACCTCCCCGTTTCCTATCGTGGGTGAAGTGGGTGTCGTACAAGGCGACTAATTTTCGAAGCACGGGCAGCAGCATCCTTCGTTGATCAAAACAAAAATTAGTTTTAAAAACTATGCTATATAAAACCCGCCTGCCAAGCGTGGCGATTATGGTAAACCCCCCATTTTTTGTTCCGCTCGAAGGAGCGAGGGGGGTATGTGGAGCTTGTACCCACTTAAACCCACCGGTGGCCGTGTCAGCGTTTTTTGGAAAGGACCCTGGGAACCACTCATTATCAGCGTCCGATGTCCTTCCCATGTACAGCTTCGTGTTCGGGGATGCTTGTTGTTCCCTACTCTTCTCGCCTCTAAATCTGCGGCGGCTCAGTGACACACGCTGTGCCGCCGCCCTTCCCGGGCCCGTTTGATAAGTGTGTCGGTCGGCAAAGCCCCCTCCTCACAAGGTTTGTCCTTGCGGTGATCGCTGGGCGAGGCCTGTGTCCAGGCTGCGATGATAATGATTGATACTAGAGTTAGTAACTGCAAATGTTGCTGAATCACTTATAGAATCCTTACGATTTTGCGAACCGCAAGATGAAGAGTAAGACCTGTTGAAGGTTTCGGAGGTGCACTGAATGAGGGTTGCACGGGTTAACTAATCAGTAGGTCGATCATTAGATGGGGCATATGTCCAATGGTGGATGCATTTCGGCCGATAAGGTGATGATATCAACGTCTCCACTTTCTTTGGGTAAATAAGAAGAAGAAAGAAGAAAGAAAGAAGAAAGAAAAAACATTTATTTGGCACTACTATGACACACGTATACACAACAATCAAAATTAATAAATAAAAATATACAACACAAACAAAAATAATTTAAATTTTGAAACAATTATAAATACACACGAAGAAATAATTTAAACAAAAATATACAAAACTTAACAAATTAACAATTGGCCTAGGCATATGGTTTGGTGTGTCGCAGTTGCCGCAAAATGGCACTGACTCAGCATTTGCTGAAGGTTGTTGAACAGTCAATGCCAGCAGTGACTCAGCCCGATTTTAAATTTTATTTCTTTCTTTATATTTTTGAAATAAATTAATATTCATAGAACTACATTAAAATCATGACACTCTTATCCATTTGCCATATATGTTGAGAATCTGAAAAGTTTACAGCTATGATTTTTAGCTTAAAACTCAGTGGAAATGGATTTAATCCTATTGAACGACATAGAATAAAAATTCGGGTTGAAACCAATCATAGACACGCATGTTGATTGATTTGCATTACTCTTATTTGAATTGTACAAAAAAAGATAGCAGTTAGTAACTGTATTATTTTCCTAACCAAATCAAATTAATTGTTAGCACTGCGAAAAACTTTAATTTCAAATACAAAATAATCCTGTTAAAGATGCCTAAGCGACGGCCCAATTAATATTTACGGTGCGTACGCGCTACCTAAATAACAATTTAAACCGCAAAGACAATTTTTTCGTTACCAACCACCATACCATAAATATTTACAGCCCGGGCAAGCGACATATGCTTGGTATCGCAATATGCTTAAATCATGAATTATTATAATTGTGTTTCCATCAGAAAATACCTAAACGCCAAATAAAATCGAAAAGTCGGCAGGTAAAAGTACCCAAGCGACATCTAACTTTTATTCTATTTTCCTTATAAAATACCTAATCTATCGTTTAATTAAAATAAGTTCTGGAAAAAAATAACCAAGTTCCATATATAAATTAATAAAAGATGATCAAAACTATCTTCATTCTCCATTAAAGATTTTGTATTCCAGGAAAAAATACTTAACCAGAATTACAAAAGACATTTGGAGTAGGGTAAACATACCTTAGCAATTATTTAATTTTGAAAATTTCGACAAAAACTATCCAAATAAAAAATAAATAAAAAATTTGATACCTAAGTAAAAAAATAATAAAAAAGATCGAAAACTTGTCGCTTGGTCGCCATAAAAAGATGGAAAAAGAGGGAAATCTAAAATACCTAAGCGACATAAATTTCATCGTAGAGACATGAGAGTGACACCAAAAGACGCAGGAAAATCTGACGATTCCAACAAGGTATATAACTCAATATCGCCCATCTTGTCGCTTAGGTACTTTTTCCTTTCCAGCGTCGATATATAAAACTCTTCCGTTACTGACTGACTGACTGACAGACAACGCAGAGCCGAAACTACTGGGCGTAGCGGGCTGAAATTTTGCATGTAGGTTCCTTAGGGAGTGTAGGTGAGCACTAAGAAGGGATTTCCTAAAATTCCCACGGGAACGGGACAAAACGGGAATTTTGTGTTTATGAGGAATCTGCGCGGGAAAAACCGCAGAAGTATTGTTTGCGGTTATCTGGGATCTTATTTATAAGAAAATAAGATCCCAGATAACCGCAAACAATACTTCTGCTACATAGCTTCTGTTCTCAACCTATTTATCAACAGTCGTCGGCTAAGTTAAAAACATGCCTATGTATTTTTTTTATTATAAACAATATACCGTTTTAAAAAATAAAATTAAATTTGTCGCCGGCTAAGTTTTAAACGTGCATAAGTTTATTTTTGTTTTTTTTTTTTTTAATAGTCTATGACTGTGTCCCACTGCTGGGAAAAAATTACAAAACAAAAAAAAAACTTTTTCATAACATCATGTTATTTTTTTTTAATTAAATTTGCTGTTTTAGACAATAAAACAAACAGACCTTGTGATTTTTAAAACCTGTCTAATATTATCACTAATATGAAGACGGTCCAACGACAAAACTACATAAAGATAATTCTTTAACTCACGTCGAAATATTTTAATATGGCGGCCTAGTTATTTGCTCTTCTACAATATGGGTATCAAATGAAAGGATTTAAAAAAAGCATGAGATGAATAGACAAAGTTAATTTAAGTTATTTTTAATAATTAATATCTTTAATAAAACATTTTTAATTGTAGAAGAAAAAAAATATTGAATTATTGCAATTAAGTTTTAATATATCAGATTTTAAGGTTAAGTCATAAGATTTGTATATCTGTTGTTTGACTAAGTATGTGATTTTATGTCGACAGTCGTTCTACTTTTTGGACAAAGAAAAAAAATAAAATTTCGGAACCCTCTGAGATTGTTAACCAATCACCAACAGACCCAAAGGTATTGGATTTAGAAATATCATGTGCACCGTGTCCAATGAATAATAGTATAAATAATAAAAAAAGACGACTAACCGAAAAAGAAGCAGCTAACAATGCTGTTATTACCACACCAAAGTGTTATACGAACAAAAAGAATGGTACGCATTTCATGGCAAAGGATACAAAAAAATGTATCAGTGAGACAACAACCTCAAAGATTTCGAATTTAGGAATATCTTCGACATCGGGTGAAATGACAAATAGTATCAACAATAAAAAAATACGTTTATCAGATGAAGATAAAGAAAACATTGCAGTTATGACAACTCCAAAACAATACCAGAACAAAAAGAAATGTATGCCACACATGGAAACAAAAATTCCAGTATACAATGATTTTCAGCAGGAGGCAATAAACAAAGATAATGAGGCAATGATGAAAGAGTGGCCATATGATCCTGATACGGAAAAACATGAGCTAACCATCGATATTATAGACAGTTCCTCAAAAAACTTCGAAAAATTGGATGGTTATCGCTTAGTTGACATCAAACATATATTTAACTGGACTATGACCATGCAAAGAGAACATTCCAAAAAATGTACTGCTAGTTTTATCGAATTTGTAAGGGAAGAAAGAATAGGACTAAGAAGTGATTTCATATTTAAATGCAATGGTTGCGATGAAATAATTATGCACTGTAGCGAAAAAGAAAGCAAAGTCAACGATGCTTTTGTATGGGGTGTCATGACATCAGGTAGCTATTATGAACAGGGAAAAACCATACTATCCGCTATGGATGTTCCTATAATGGCAGAAAAAACATTCACGAAAAGAGAATGCGAACTGGGTAAAATCTGGCAACAACAATTGTATGAGGACATGAAAACAGCTGGAGAAAAGGAGAAAGAAATTGCTATAGCTAAGGGACATGTTTGTGCGGACGGAGTACCTTATATCACTGTTTTTGTGGACGGAGGCTGGTCAAAAAGAACCTACGGACACAACTACAATGCATCTTCAGGAATAGTATGTATTTTAATGTTCTGTGAAATTCTAAAATGTTATAATTTACTTTTAATTTATAAAAATACTTACAGGCTTGTATTATCGGAAAGGAAACCAAACAATGTTTGTTTTTGGGTGTCAAAAACAAGTACTGCGCTATGTGTTATTTGAATGAAAAAAACAACACTAAAAAAGATCATGTCTGTTTCAAAAATTACGAGGGAACATCAACAGCAATGGAAGCTACCATACTTGTAGAAGGTTTTTCGAACAGTGTAGAAATGCACGGTTTACGGTATACATCGTTTGTTGGAGATGGAGATTCTTCAGTTTTTGCCAGGTTGAAGAATAAAGTTCCCTATGGAAACCTTATCAAGAAAATGGAATGCAGAAACCACGTTCTAAAAAACTATACCAGTGCATTGTACAAGGTAATTTAAGTTACTAGAATTTCTGACAAATTTTCGTAATATTTTTATTTTAAATTATTTTTTATTATATTAATAGATTCAATCTGAAAAACGGCTGCCAATTGAAGCGAGAAAACTAGTAGGTGGGAAAATAAAGAAGCTCACAACTGTAGCACGTCTCAATATTTCCAACAACAGTGACAATGTTTCAAAAATGAGAACAGACTTGCGATATGGAGTGCGGCATGTTTTTGGGGAGCATAAAAACTGTGAATCTTATTATTGTAAATGGAAAAAGGCTGAAGACGATGGAACCGAAATACCACAAGATACAAACCAACTGCCAATATTAGAGGTACATGTTACGGCATGGGGTCTCTTGGAAACCGCAATTGAAAATGTGAGCAGAAAAGCAGACAGGCTTACAGGAAACATCACTAATAATGTTTCTGAAAACTTTATGAGCATCATGGCCAAGTTTAACTGTGGGAAAAGACTAAACTTAACTAAAAGAGGTTCTTATCAAAGAAGAGCTTATCTCGCAGGTAAGAGTGTTTAGGGAAGGGTGTTGTACCAACGAAAGTCAATATGAATTTAGTAAAAGTTTATTGTTCAAGCACACATACATAACACAACATTCAACCAAGTTACAAAGGCGGTACACAACCTACTCGTTACCTATACTCGGAACGACTGACGCAAGCGCCGGCCGCATAGCATTCAGTTATAGGTTAACTAGGTACCCAAAAGTTATCAAACACAGATAGTAATTTAAAAAAAATTCCAGGTTTATTTCAAATATCTGGTCATTCCTGGATTCCAAAGGCCTGGAAAACCGCAACTACGTCTAGTCCTGGTTGCCACTATAAAAAATATATTGCGCGAAAGACCAGAATTTCGAGCCAGAGAAAAAAGCTCGTACGTCGCAGGCTTTTCAAACCAAAACCAGTCTGTGCCAAACCAGACCAAGATTACGGGCCAAAAGCAGAAGACCCACCTATGGAGCTATCAGACGACGATCTACTTACATTGTGTGAAGAAAAGATATGCGAATTCCAAGTAAGTTTAGTTGTACACAACTGCTTTCAATAAAACTCAAATAATCGCTATCGTTTATTATTATAGGTTATTTCAAAGGAGGAAATAAACAGAATAGAACGCGAAACTGTGGGCCAGCATGGTAATGAAATATACGAAGCGTATAGGAAAGATCGGCTGACGGCATCAAACTTTGGAATGGTATTGATTTTTGATATTTAAAAAATTAGTATCAATATTTATTTTTTAATGTATCATATATACGAAATCATGTAAACGAAAAAATATAATGCATATTTATATTTTTAGATTTGCAAACGAAGAAATAAAACACCGGGGCATAATCACGTCAAAACTATTTTATACAAATCTAGTTTTACTAATGAAGACACAAGATATGGTCAGAGAAACGAAGTAACTGCAATTAGAATGTTCGAGCAGAAATTCCAAAAAACCGTTATGTCGGTTGGACTTTTCATAGATATCGAACACGGATTTTTAGGGGCAAGTCCTGACGGTAAATTTGTTTCAAAATTAGCCCTACTTTTACAAAGTCCATACTAAGTCAATTTCGTATTATGATTATTGATATTCATTAAGGATTTCTAATTTCAGGTATTGTGCAGGGAGAGGATTCTATTGTGGAGGTTAAATGTTTTCCTTCATTAGCACGATCCTCAAGTTCAGTTGAGGACGCTGCTAACACAAAACGTGAATTTCCGTTGTCATTTGGCAGTGATAACAATTTGTCACTAAAAAAAAATCACAATTATTATTACCAGGTTTGTAATTAATGTTTTTTTTTCTAACCCTCAAATTGGATAAAATTTTATCTAATTTTTTTTAACCTCAATGTATGTATAATTTTCCTATTTTATTGCAGATCCAGGGACAGTTACATATTACGGGCCATAAAAAATGTTACCTGATTTGTTTTGTAGACATATCTAGTCCCTTGTCTGTAGTGATAGTGGAAAAGGACGAAGAATTTATAAACGCAATGCTTCCCAAACTTATTTTATTTTATAAAAAATACGTATTACCCGAAGTAATACTTCGACGAATTCCAGCAAATCATAGATGTAAAGAACCTAGTCCATGAAATGGTTTGTAGTTCAATTATTTTGTTTTTAATTTATTTAAAAATCTTTAACCTCAATTTATGTATAATTTTGCTATTTTATTGCAGATTTAGCAATGTATTTCTATTTTAAACAGGTATACTATCAGAGTACAGCGCAGCATCAGAAGCTACCTGTCACCGAAACTAGGAAGATCTTCAAGTACATGCAAACATATTCAGATTTTCCAAAGAAAAAGTACCTAACAAAGATAAGAAAGGAAACACCAGTAAGAAAGAAGAAGTTATTAAACTGCGACATAAAAATTATACAATCAACGTTGTTAATTTGTTATAATATTGTTTTTTTTATTTTGTCAAATACCGAATATTGGAGAAGTTTTGTCAATACAGTATTGATTGACGTCATCCATAAAATATTTTTTTCTGTTTAATATGCTGGGTGTTTCTGACAAGTGGTAATCAATCAAAGGAGTGATTCGGCTCACCATATCTACCTAGTAATGGAGAGCTTTATCATTCCTTTGATGTATTACCGCCTTGTTACTGTCAGAAACAACCTTCTTTAAAATGTATGTTCATTGTATTTTTGCAAAAAAAATATATTGAAAAGTAGAGTTTGTTACCCCTTTCTTCTCTACGCTGTAAAATCTTTGCGAAAGGGAGTAGAATCATTTGACTGAGGTGAGCTCGTTTGGGGGAGTCTCCTGGTGACTCCATCGTTGGATTTGTGGATCAGCGGCATGCCGCGACAGGGTTCATTCTGGCTCTTCTGTGGACTGTTTCACATTTGCTTGCCTAGAGCCGCATGGTGTACCCCTGAACCACCTCGCGTCATGCAGTATAGGATACATTTTTTTTTATCAAATCTAGTTTACTAAAATTTCGATTAAAGTTACCTTGAAGGTATCCTATATTGAATAAATTGTGATTTGAATTTGTTTTATTTTTTTTCATTACGGGGTGAACGTCTCTTTACTTTTAAAAAAACCACAGCTAATGAAATACTACGTAACGTAATGAAACAGATACATTAGTAACAAAATCTAAAATGCCTACACGATCATAAGATACCAAAATATTCATAAACAACCTAATTGCAAGTGAAAGAAATGACGGATCACACCCAGAGCCCCTTACTAGGTAGAACCTGTATCTAGACTATCTAGGGTGCCCGAAACACATACAAAGATAAACAAATTCACCCAGACCGGGAAACACGGTGCTACCGCGACACAGTCGACATTACTGCCAACTGAACCATGGAGGCAATTAGGATAAAATTTGCACTTAGCGTACCCTTTATTATTACAGTAACAACATTTAGAAACAATTTTTTTTATTAACAAAAAAAAAGAAAAAAATTAACATTCCACCTTTTGGTCTCTGACCAACGATTTAAATTTTTTGCTATTTCATTTCAATACATTCATGCAGAATTACCTATAAGCGAAAAATTTCGTCATGGCTTAGGAGCCATACCTACTGTAATCAAATTGTTTAGCCTGATGTGCTATGTACTGTACAGTCACGGACTAGGAGGCCGTAACAGATTTGTCTATGATTTCGTCAGCCCTAGACTGTATTACCAAAGAACAAGATCTATTATGCAATACAGAAAAACCGGAAGTGTTACGCCGATCGTGTCCGCCACTGTACCTACATACCTAAAAATTCTCAATTAAATGTTTTTTTTTAATTCTCAACGAAAAGTAGATAAAACGAATTCTTAAACCTACGTACAGTGGCGGACACGGTCAGCGTAACACGGTTCCGGTTTTTCTGTAATGCAAAATAGCTCTTGTTCTTTGGTAATACAGTCTAGGTCTAACGAAACCAGAGACAAATCTGTTACGGCTTCCTAGTCCGCCACTGTACAGTGGCGGGCGGTCTAGGTAGGCGTAACACTTTCGGTTTTTCTGTATTGCAATATGGCTCTTGATCTTTGGTAATAAAGTAATTATAGGCCGCACGAAACCATAAGCTGAAAGACTTTCACTGTTGATCAGAGGGCTTTTCAAGTTGGTGGTGGTTGAGACAATACATACCTATATAGTATAGCATATTTTTGAAAATAATCACTAAGCGCACCTAATAGTATAAGTATACCTATGTATTATTTATTACTTTGACTTCCCTCATAATTCTCCTCATCCTCATCCTATAAAAATTGTACTCGCTATTATCCATACCCACCTATAAGTAAACGGTCTGAACTAGTTACTTCCATAATCTATAAGTAATTAGTTCTATCCAGTCTATACTTCTCTACCAAGCGGGCAATCAGGTGCAACAATCTGCTGCTCTTTGGTTTGCTCAAGACTATACTTATGATGTACCTACCTATGTACCTATTAGTAATTTATATTCTTCTAAATAAGCACAAGTAACTTGAGAAACAAGTTTGGTTATAAAGTTAGTGACGCTGTTCTTTGGTTTGCTCAAGACTATACTTATGATGTACCTACCTTTGTATTTAGTAACTTATATTCTTCTAAATAAGCACAAGTTACTTGAGGAACAAGTTTGGTTATAAAGTTAGGAATGCTGCTGTTTGGTATGCTCAAGACTATATTTATGATGTACCTACCTATGTATTAGTAATTTATATTCTTCTAAATAAGCACAAGTAACTTGAGAAAGAAGTTTGGTTATAAAGTTAGGGACGCTGTTGTTTGGTTTGCTCAAGACTATACTTATGATGTACCTTTGTATTTAGTAACTTATATTCTTCTAAATAAGCAAAAAGTAACTTGAGGAACAAGTTTGGTTATAAAGTTAGGGACGCTGCTCTTTGGTTTGCTCAAGACTATATTATCTAGTATTTGGTATTTTATATTGTTTTAAATAAACACAAGTAACTTACAGTAACAAAATACTTTATTTTTTCAATTATATCCTGGTATTTACTTAGTTTGATCATATTTAAAATTTTATTGCACATTACAATTGATATTCCATCTAAGCGTTCCTTGAAATAGTTTGGTTATCCTCAATTATATCTGAAAACATAGAAAAACACATTTATTTTTTTACTATATTTTTTTTTTTTTAATAACACATCACCCTCAGAGCCCCTAACTTGGAAAAACCTGTATCTAGGGTGCCCGAAACATACACAGAGATGAACATCACACCCAGACCGGGAACAAACATCAAAATTCATCATATCAATGTTCGCCCCGCCCGGGAATCGAACCCGGGTGCACACGCTTACTCAGTCCCAACTGCCAACTGAGCCACGGAGCAGTCAGATAACTAAATATAACTGGTGGATACTAGATAGGTAGCTAAATATAATTGGTGGATACTGGTCATTATCTACATATTACCTAAATGCTTGAATGGACTGTCCGATGAAGACGCTGATATAAAAATAATTTGAATAGGTGTTTATTTAGGTATAGTACAAGACAAGGCAGGTAAAGTTCTGATTTGTTAGGTGATAAAGAACTGTAATCTGTCCTGTAGGTAGGTAGGTAGGTACCCTACCTAGTTTCAAAGAAATCTATGATAGATATGAGACCAGTATAACCTACCTATATTGGGAGCAAAATTATTTATTGAAAAAACACTAGGTGAATGTCACCAAGCATAGGTGCCTAAGCCTCAAGTGAAGAAAATTCAATTGATTGAATAACCTCAAAACTCAACCATTTCGACCTCTTTTGAACACAAATAATGGCACGAAATGAAATTCATAAAGTACCTAGGTATTCTGTTTATTTTTCACCAATATTACACTGACCATGATGATATGATGATTAAATGTGGCAAAAAGAACGAACGAATCTTACGTTATGCAAAATGAAATTATAATTCCGGGACTTTTACGCCATAATTCTCTTCTCTTATCACAATTCTCAATAAGATAGTTATTAGTCCACCGCACAAACAGTAGTTTTATCATATTTAAAACTAGGAATAACTTAATAAATTGTACATTATAATTTCGACAAAAATAAAACTAAACTGGCTCAGACTGCAATCAAACGATACCAACAAAATAGGTTAGATACCTACGCGTGGGCAGGGCACCAATTGCCAATTTCAAATGACAGCGTAAGAAAGAGAGAATAGAGAGAGATGCAATATGTGCGAAAAATCATGAATGGATCCTAGGGGAAGCTTGCACTCATACAGACTGACTTCTGTGACGTAATCACGCACACGTTTGCACTCTAGCTCTCGCAATGACCACCCAATTAGATATTATGAACTGTGGACAACATGTTAAAATTTAATAAAGAAAAATATAAAACAAATCATTATTCGTTTATTATTTAATTTTAACTGCGGGAAACAGAACATCTAGTCGAAATTTGGTGTAGTTCTTCAGATATTAATTAATTTTCTTTATTTGCGACATCAACGCCATCTAGTAGGATTATGAAATTTGGGGACGGTAAAAATAACCGTTAATATCTATGTTAAATCTCCTAGACACAGAGACGGCGATCGGCACGAGCACGACGACCGCACCCGCTCCCGCTCCCGCTCGCGCCGGCGAACCCGCTCCCGCTCCCGCTCGCGGCACCGCTCCCGCTCGCGCTCCCGCCGCCGCTCGTACACGAGGTCTAGGTCGCGCGGACGACGCTCTAGGTAAGTAATTATATTCATTTCTTCCTCTTTTTCGAAGTCTGCTAAAGTAAATAGGTACCAAAACCTTCTCCTGAATATATAAATATCATGAGAACTTCATCTTTTTCGGAGTCGATTAAAATATGTACCAAAACCTTCTCCTGAATATACTACTTTTCTTGAACATGATACTTTTATGAAAACCGCTTCAAAATCGGTTCAGCTAAACGCGAGATAATCGCGGACAAACATACAAGGTCAAACTGAGAACCTCCTTTTAGAAGGCGCTTTAAAACGAATCACGATCAACCTTTTTTTATTTTAAGGCGGGGAAACTCCTCACGAGTACCCTGCGACCCCGGGGGGAGTAGCAGGGTTATGTGGGGTTCGCACCCACTAAAACCCCGCCGGTGTCCTTCTCGGCTGATAGCAGGAAGGTCGCAGGAAAGCCATAACTTAGGAATTCCCTGCGACCCCCCCCAGCATTGGCTATTTAGCCTCATCTCGGGGGGACAGGTAGTGGTATTCCCCCCTGAGCGCGGATGGCTCTTCCTACGCTCGACGACGGAATCGGGACACCGCGTTCCGCCGTCCTTCTCGGGGCCGTTATATGACTACACGAGGCCTCCGCCTCATGCACCCAACGACCCCGGGGTCCCCTCTTAGTCGCCTCTTACGACAGGCAGGGGATACCTCAGTCCTATTCTTCGGCCCGGTACTGCAGGGCGTACGATCAACCTAACCTAACAAGGTATAAACTGTATTTAGGTAGCCCGAAACATATACAAAGAAACCCAGACTAATAAACAAACATCGATATGATGATTCCTCATTTCAACCATGGTCCTTCGAGCCGGACTAACGTGCTACTTTCATCCGCAGATCAAGATCTCGCCACTCCCGCTCGCGCTCCCGCAAGCGTTCCCGCTCCCGCTCCCGCTCCCGCTCACACCGCCGCAGCCCCGCGCCCGCCCCCGCCCCCGCCCCCGCGACCCCCGCTCCCGTCGATCGCGCCAGTGTGGACAGCAGCGCCTTCGTGTCGCCAGGGAAGATGCGGCAACGGAATAGGTTAGTAAACCTAAACTATACCACACCTTGGACACTTGCGCTGAAATGTATGAAATAAACGAGTTGCCTCGCGCACAGAAGAAGCTCGTGTATGTGCACGCGTATCATGCTTGTGTGAGTGAGATAAGAAGTATGCGACGCTGCTTTTTGACCGACGAAAAAAAAGGAGGAGGCACTCAATTCGACACGTATTTTTTTTTTATGTATGATCACGCATAACTTTTTACAGAGTAGTCCAATTTTGATAAAAAAAAATTAAATTAAATTTGGAAATAAAATTTCCACCCTAAGGGTGGGAAAATAGTGACTTTTTGGTCGGCGGGTCGATTTATCCACTCACAGGTTGCATTTCCGTGTTACATTATAACGTACTGCTTGTACTGAGTTGTGACTGAAAGGTAACCGAGCGTGGGTCTATAGAGCGCCCCCACACGCACGGCGGTATTTATTAAGTTTTAATTATGTTGAGTTGATTGCAATGAAGTGTCGTCGAGAGGAAGTTTACTGAGGCGTGATAAAAAAAATTAACAATCCGGCCTGTTTAGTTTTTGCTAAAATCTTTATTTTATCATTTTTTTTTACTTTTATTTGCAGATCAAAAAGCTGGTCGCTGCCCAGGGAAACAGAAAACGGCAAGGCCTGGTCCAAAAGCCCAAAGGAAAAGGAAAAATCAGTCTGATTTTTTTTTTAAACTGTGTACAGTCACGGACTAGGAGGCCGTAACAGATTTGTCTATGGTTTCGTCAGCCCTAGACTGTATTGCCAAAGAACAAGAGCTATTTTGCAATACAGAAAAACCGGAAGTGTTACGCCGATCGTGTCCGCCACTGTACCTGCCTTCAAGAGGTTGTACAGTGGAATCTTATAATATACAACTTCAATATAACATGTTACAATTGGGATAACTATTTATGCTTCCTTTAAATTTTTTTTTTTGGTGATTAGAAGATCTCGGTTCGCAAAGTTCTCATTTGCAAAGAAAAAAACAAGTGGTAGATGTAATGTTAACGTTATTGAAAATTTCAGTAATATTGTTATAATGTGATTTTTATATACTTTGAGTGAGACTGCTATATAAATGTAAAGTTTCAAATTCTATAGTAATTTGCGATTTTGGATTGGTTACTTTAAATTTTTTTCTGTTATCGCTTTGTTCAGACTTCGCCAGATGTCGGGTTTTTCTTAATATTTTTTACTTGATGAAAGAACAACACAAATTTAACATTAGAAACTGCCTAGTACCAATGCTTGGTAATTACTTAGTCTCATTTTTACAATGTATTTCATATGATGAAAATATTGTCTTGTAGCACTGATTGTTATAATTTATTGATACGTATTTGATTGATTGAATGACAGAATATGTTTTTGTTCAGTCAAGGAGTCCATTTTGAATTCTCTAGATTATAGTACCTATAAGTAAGTTAAAGTATGTAATATAGAGCTTATTTTTATTATAATTTGTATGTTTTATTTGAATAGAATTATCATAGAGTAAAGTAGATCAAGTATATTATATAATTCTGGTGCAAGGTGTTCCTCGAGTTATTTGCCCTGCCCATTGCCACTTACGTTTTGCAATCCTTTAAAAGGCATAGCACAGCTAAAGTAGCGCCACCCGCGAAGAAAATTAATATCTGATAAAGTTAGGCAGAGAATTTCATTCTTTACTTTCATTCTTTTAGGTAGACCTCAGAAAGCTACTGATTGTTGCCAAAAGTGGCCGTTTGAGCAACACTTTGTAGCTTCGTCTCTAACCTAAAAGCTATACAACAGTGCTCTAAAAATACTAGGCTGTATTATCTAGTGTGAAATACTGTTTTAAATTTTTGATATTTGCCTTAGTTTAGAAGATATTACGTTTTTTCGCGGCTGGCGCTACTTTAGCTGTGCTATGGCTCTTAAGCTATGTTGGTGACTTTAGTTCCTCAGCGAATCTCATTTCTGATTCTATCATACAGAGAAACTCCAAGAATTGTCCTTTCCTTTTCCATTTCAATGACTAAGCTTTTTGGTATTGCTCATAATTTCGGGTTTCATAGTAAAAAAAGGGTATATATTAGCATACCTACATACAGGGTGTCTCTGACAAGGCGGTAATAAATCAAATGAGGGATTCTGCTCACCATACCTAACAACTTTCCCAAAGCAACATGGGTCGAAATCTCAAAACAAAAATCAGCCGTCCCGTACATTGACCCCGTCAGCTGATCGAACCAATGTTTGGAACAGCTGTTGTTTTTTTTTCAGATTTTGACCCTTGTTGCTTTGGAAAAGTTGTTAGGTATGGTGAGCTAAATACCTCCTTTGATTTATTACCGCCTTGTCAGAAACACCCAGTAGAATAAAAAAGGATAGAAATACTCTTTATGGCAATCATAGAATTGACAGAGTTACAATTTTCTTAAATTACTACATTGATTGCAATGGCCGGCCTTGTCGCTAAAAGCGATTTCTTCCAGACAACCCGTTGCTAAACAAAAACTGCTGATAAATGTACGGTGGGTGGGTACATGGGTAACAAAACGTAAAAAAAGGCCTTTGAGTATTCGAATTAAATGCGCCTAAACATAATTTCATAGCCAATCTAAATTCTCTGATATCAATAATTAATTATCAAAAGATTATTTTAACGAGTGATAAAACGCCAGCGCAGTAGCGCCGGCCGTGGTCATACGTTGTTGTGCTCCACTGCAGGATGAAGGCCTTCGCTTTTTTGTTAGTGTGCGCGTTCGCCGCCGTTCAGGTATGTTCACTTTCTGTTCTTCATTGTTATTAAGAGTCATTTTACGCGAACATTGGCGCCACTCTAAATAAAAATTATATCTTCTAAAAAACGGATATGGCTTTTTATCAAAGAAGGGCTCCTTAGTGTATTAGACCTGGGTCTCTAGTACTTTTAAAGTATTTCAAATAATAGCTAGGTTTGTACTTTGATATGCACATACTACTGTTTGTTCCAAAAATTGTTAGAAAGAGGCCTATTTTTTTGCTTACAAGACATGGCTGGATTTTTTTCCTTATTTTTATAAAAATCATAATCCTAATTTATCTAAAAAACTATAATATCTTCTTAGGCCGAGCGCACATCTGGCGAGGTGCGGTGAAGATACCGCGACAGAGTTTCGAGAAACAATCGAGTGCAGTTTCCTAAGATAGCTTAGAATTATTATCAATTAAAAACAATTTTGAACCCTGTGCCATAAAATTAAGTGCCAGTTAGTATTGTAATCCTGGCCATACAATTTGGGCCATAGGGGTATTTTGATAGTGCGACTAATCGACGAAAAAATTAGCACGCATAAAATATTCGGGCACCAGTTGAATGAAAGTAGATAGGTAGGGTAGGTATATTTGGAGATTAACGTTGACTTATCCACAAATAATGTTGATTACTGTTTCGAATAACATTATCAACGAATTATGGCCATGATAGGGATTAAAATTTAATGATAAAGTCACTTTAGTTCGTATTTAGGAATAATTTTCAAAACTAATATTTTTTTCTTATCTTTACAGGCTAATGTCGAGACAAGTAAGTGAACACACAAACACAATATCAAAGCAGTAATTATTTCCCTATAGGTCTGGCATTACTTATTACAACTACTTACTGTACAGTGGCGGACACGGTCGGCGTAACACTTCCGGTTTTTCTGTATTGCAAAATAGCTCTTGTTCTTTGGTAATACAGACTAGGGCTGACGCAACCATAGACAAATCTGTTACGGCCTCCTAGTCCGCCACTGTACAATTTGTGCAATATCTTATTTAAGGTGGCTTAAGTGATACTATTCTACCCGGTGTTTCTGACAAGGCGGTAATAAATAAAAGGAGGAATTCAGCTCACCATACCTAACAACTTTCCCAAAGCAACATGGGTCGAAATCTCAAAACAAAAATCAGCTGTCCTGTACATTGACCCCGTCAGCTGATCGAACCAATGTATGGAACAGCTGTATTTTTTTTTGAGATTTCGACCTAGGTACGTTGCTTTGGGAACGTTGTTAGTTATGGTGAGCAGAAGCCCTCCTTTGATTTAGTACCGCCTTGTCAGAAACACCCGGTATTTTGTAAATGAATATGAATATGAACATTAACTGCAGCAAATAGTGGTCGACCAACGGTCAGCTCAGCACCGACGTCGGTTGGACGAAGTAGCTTATCTACTGTATTATATACTCTGTGGTACGGGCGTTAAAATTTGACAAAAGGCTTCCTTATCACCCTTAACACCCTTAATGATGAGTGTGAGTAGTTAATAATTAAGACTGTCACACAATTTTAACAAAATGATACCTTGCTAAGCCAGTAAAGTATAGAGGTATCAACATAGGAAACTATCTTTAATTTAACCTTATAAACATTTCACTTTAATTTCATTTAACTGTCTCAAACTGAAAATGATCAATTATCATTGCTGTTTTTCTAAGGGAATGTACTGATATGATCCTCAAAAAGCAGCAATGTCTTTTGAATGCTGTCATTGTCTTAAAATCTTCACTGTCAATTTAGTTATGAATCTTGTGACTTATTATATAGAGCCTAAATTTTACCGTGCACAGGGATAGCAGGCAGCGAGCTAGCAGTTGCCGGCGACAGTCCGTCGACAGTTCACATTCGGACCACGCTGTTCAACACTGGATACCTGCGCTCCTGCGCCGGCTCGCTGATAGACGAGCGTTGGGTGCTTACCACTGCTAGCTGTGTTAACAAGTTAGTTTTAGTCTTATAATCTTTAGCATTTAGTTTGATGATCAAGTGTTTTGGGTATACAGCACTGTTCTTTTAATCACACATTACAGTTTGTACCACAGCATCTGTTTTAAGCGCTACATGATCATGCTTATATTCATAGAGAAGAGAACTGTAATATTAAGTTGAAAATGACCTGAATAATCTATTGATTGTTCTCTTAGTGCTTTAATCATGCCTCTAAAATACAAAGCTACATTATCTAGTGACATTCAGGATCTCGTTTTTGATATTTGCTTGGAAGATTATTTTTCCACGATTGGCGCTAATACTTTTTTTTGGTACCCTTGTAGTCCCGGGGGGAGCCGCAGGGTTATTTGGGGCTCGCACCCAAAAACCTCACCGGTGTCCTCCTCGGCTGTTGGCAAGGGGGTCACGGGAGATCTTTCGATCTTTATGTTCAACTCTGCGACCCATCCAGACTCCGCGACCAAGCTTAATCACAATCAGTTTTATTTTTTATCGTGGTACATACAAAGTTTTATGGGTCAAAAAATATTTAAGAATCTCTCTTCTTAATTCAGTGCCCGTTTCATCTGGGTCCGCTACGGAGTTCTTCAAGTCCAGAGTCCGGACTTGGTGACTGAAATATCTTCAAGCGCTGCGAACACGTTTCCCCACCCCAACTACAACGCGGCGACAGGCGACACCAACATTGCTCTGCTCTTCACCAACCGTGTCATTCAACGCTCTGGTTTGTGGATCCAAATAATAGAATAGTACAGAACACTCTATTGCATACAAAGTAAGACACAAAAAGTACAATTTGTTACTTAAGTTAAGAGGCATAGCAGCTAAAGTAGCGCCCCCCGAGAAAAAAATAAATATCTTCTAAACTAAGGCAAATATCAAAAATGTGAAACAGTATTCCCTAAAAACGGCCGCTTTTGGCAACAATCAGTTTCTTACTGTGGTCTTTAACCTAAAAGCTATACAACAATGCCCTAAAAATACTAGGCTGAATTATCTAGGGGAATACCTACTGTTTCACATTTTTGATATTTGCCTTAGTTTAGAAGATATTAATTTTTTTCTCGAGTGGCGCTACTTTAGCTGTGCTATGGCTCTTAAGGGAGAAGACAATTTGAATTTGCATGCAATGGGCGGCCTTATCGCTAAAAGTGATTTCTTCCAGACAACCCACTGATATTATAATCTACCAGCTGATACGGCGAACTTTAGTTAGCGTACCTATGTGCTATTTAGATTACTTATTTGAGAATATTCTATAGACTATGTCACCCGGGGATAGTGTAGCTTCCCAACAATGAAAGATTTTTTGAAATCGGTTCATTATTCTATTCAATGCAAATAAACAAAAACACAATCAAATTTTTCTTCTTTATAATATTTGGTAGAGACGAACTTAACTTCGTACCGGCAATTTTTCCATTTTTGGCTTACCGTTTAAATCTTCCCTGGACTAAGTATGACAAACATTTCAAAACCAACATCAGTTAAATCGGCCCAGCCGTTCTCGAGTTTTATTGAGACCTTTGACATTTTAACAGCAATCGATTTTAAGATGCGAAAGTTGCTAGGATATTTGTTTTTATTTCACTTCCATGTAAAAACTATTCTGAGGCTGTATACCTACTTTTCCTGATAAGTTTTCTCGCGTTTGAATTTTTTTGTGTTTTACCCCGAAATGTTAAGTCTCACTCAGTATCATATACATTAAACCATATCTTAAAATTTGTATTTAAGGTCCTTGTATTTAAGTAGATTAAGGTGGTAACTCTCGGTATGGCGCGAAATTCAAAATTTTTAGCGTTTTTTATTTATTCTGGTAAAAGTATTCATTTTTAATAAAGTTATAATGAATTAGCGTATGTAAAAAACCTTTTTCCACATTGTAATACAACGTTTTTGGAAGACAGACCTACAGATTTAGTGTCTAAGGGGTAAAAGGCCAAAAATTAAGTTCCTTGAATATACACAAAATCGGTAATTCTGTCTTTCAAAAACGATATATCACAATGTGGGAGATTGGTTTTTACGTTCGCGAATTCATTTAAACTTTATGAGAGATGAATACTTTCGCCAAAATAATTAAAAAACGTGAAAAAATTTGAATTTCTCGCCATACCGTGAGTTACCACCTTAATCTACTTTTTCTATATTCCAGGCTACATTGACTACGCTCGCATCGCGACCGGCGTCCCCCCAAGTACCGGCCGTTTCTGCAGTTTTGGTGCTTTGAGCCGCGTCTCAGGCTCTCTTATACAGCTTAGTAAGTTTTTTATTTACGCACCCCGCACCTTTTCCATCTTCTAATATTATTCGCCGCCGTCGAAAATAATAATATTGTGTGAGGCTGAGGATAGAATAAGCTTTTCGCTCGTTTGATGTATGTAAATAAAACCTAAGATGCAGATTCACTACCTGAAATATAAGTGTGGATCGTCCGATGTTATACAAAATAGATTAACATACCTATATTCATAACTAGAGGCTGCCCCGCGGTTTTAACTGCGTAGATTTATCATGAACTCAATAATCCAGTTTTTTCCCGTTCCCATGGGAATTTAGGGAAATTATTCCTCAGTGCTTCCCTACACTTCCCAAGGTCACGTTCAAAATTTCAGCCCGCTACGCCCAGTAGTTTCGGCTCTGCGTTTTCTGTCAGTCAGTCAGTAACGGTAGTGTAATATTATATACTAGAGCCTGCCCCGCGGTTTCACACGTGCAGATTTATCATAAACACATAAATCCGTTATTTCACGTTCTTATGTGAATTTCGAGAAATTATTCCTTAGTGCTCCCCTACACTCCCCAAGGGACCTTCGTGCAAAATTTCAGCCCGCTACGCCTAGTAGTTTAGTTTTGGCTCTGCGTTGTCTGTCAGTCAGTCAGTCAGTAACGGAAGAGTTTATTTTATATTCATTTACGTAATTTTTCCTCGGTTGATTGATGCCATGTGTTTTTAGTTCCTGGAGAGGAGTTGCGCTGCGTTAACGCCGCTCTAGAGCAGCAGGGAGAGGTGATCGTTGCCACGAGCAACGAGGGTCTGGCCACACAGGTACACAATGTTTAAAAAAGCCATGAAGACATCATGCTATCTCGCTTTAATTTATACCTAAGAGCGAAATGGCATGATGTTTGTCATTGTTATGTATTTTTTTTTGTATTAGTGTGCGTGCTCGCAAATCCTCCGTACATAGTTTGAACGCCCCCAGTGTGTAGAAATAAAAAACCTAAAAAGATCACCGGCGCCTGAACCCGGAAAGCCCGCTAAAATCATTATTTTAGAATACAAAACGGCAAGCCTCATTTTCGGAGGGGCAATAAATACCTTCCGTACTATAATATAACATGGAAAGATATATTGCTCCTATTATTTTACTGATTCAGGATCCCTCCTAAAGAAGGATCACTCCTAGAGGGATCCTAAATATCTTCGACGGATAGGATACTTATGATCGAACTTCACTAAAGGTAAGTTCGTTTGATCATAATTATTAGACTGGAATATTGTGCCAGAGTAAGGTTGTGATCAGCGCCCTGCTGATCCACTCTCGACTGATCCTTTTCAGCCCCAAACGGATATGCCTTAAATCATCTGTCATAACATAGCATAATTGATAAGGCCTATCAATACGTACTATAAAATAAAGTCGCTTCCCGCGTCTGTCCCTATGTATGCCTAAATCTTTAAAACTACGCAACAGATTTTAATGCGTTTTTTTTAATAGATAGAGTGATTCAAGAGGATGGTTTATGAGTAGAATTCATGCACAAAATACTTATAGTTTAGGCGGCACGAAGTTCGCCGGGTCGACTAGTTATTACTTGGACTTTTTTGCACGAACTTAGGATGAAATTTTCAATTGTTACCAGTTTGACGACGGTGCACCTCTGGTCGCCAACGGGGAGCAGCTCGGAGTGCTCATCACTTGGCCTGCAGCCGCCGGCAACATTGTTGGAGGTATTTTGAAAAACATATATGTCTTACATCATAATACTTAATAATAATAACGCATTAAACTCAGAGCCCCTCTAACCAGGTATTAAGAGCCAGTTTACAGCGTGATAGCGACATTCTCGGAAAAAAAATAATATCTTCTAAACTAAGGCAAATATCAAAAATGTGGCACAGTATGACACTAGATAATCTTGCTTAGTATTTTTTGAGCACAGTTGAGTAGTCCTAAGTATAAAGAACAAAATAATCCACAGATTGTTGACAAAAATGGCTACTTTAGCAACAGTTTGTCGCTTTCTTTGGTCTTTAACCTAAAAGTTTTAATACAACAGTGCCCTAAAAATACTAGGCTACATTATCTAGTGTCATACAGTGCCACATTTTTGATATTAGCCTTAGTTTAGAAGATATTAATTGTTTTCGCGAATGGCGCTAGCATCGCGGTAAACTGGCTCTTTAGGCAATTTAATAAAACTATGCTTATCCTCATTTCAGTGTTCCTTCGGCCGGCTCTCTACGTTGATTGGATCAGCGCCACCACGGGCCTGCAGATCGACTCTGGAAGCCTCAGCGTGATTGATTAAATTTATCAATAAAATATACTGTAAAAATATTTAAGAAATAACTAAGACTTGAAATAAAAAATTGCGTTCACTTTTATTATCAGTTTTATTTGGTGAGCGTTTTGTTATTTGAAAATGCAAAGAAATAGGTTTCAAACGTTTTCACAGTGTTTGGAGTCTCTATGCACGAGTGTGATCTTAGACAATCGTTCGCGAGTACAGATAATCGTGGCTTGAGCCGTCTCATACTCCGTCGAGCGTATGATTCACGTCTTGAAGTCTGAACTTGACTTTACATCAATTCAAAGCGGACAACGATTTACCTAGTTATATTTTTACATTTAGGAGTGCTGCAACTCTGATCTCTGACTCAAGTCAAAATGATTTATCAATATCAATACACAATATAAAACAAAGTCGCTTCCCGCGTCTGTCCCTATATTGTATGTTTAAATCTTTAAAACTATGCAAAAGGTCAGTCCAAATGTATCGGTATGCAAAAGGTCCGGTCAGTCATGCTGACAATGTTATGGCGGCTGCTAACTGGACCGCAGATATATGTGTCAAACCCTGGCATCAATCCTTTCGCCGCCAAAGCAAAGGTCAGAGCTAGAAGTAAAAAAATTATGTTTATATACCAGAATGTAAGGGGCCTTAGGAGTAAAACCTCAAAATTTCTCAACAACATATCAGCAATGAATTACGATGTAGTCGCGATAACTGAGACTTTTCTAAATGAATCAGTTTTAGACTCAGAGTTATTCCCTCCGGAGTATCAAGTTTTCCGTAAAGATCGCACTGGCGATGTCGGTTGGGGTGGAGTGCTATTAGCATTAAAAAAATATATGAAGGTGAAACTAGTAACTGATATCGATAGCTTAAGTGATGATAAAGAAATCCTACCTATGATCATTACCCAATATTCTGTCTCATTTCTTGTGTGTGTAGTCTATTTACCACCTAGTTATACTGACATGCAATACCTTAATGTTTTAGAATGTTTAGAAAACATTATTTGTCGTTACTCTGATTTGGAATGTGTGTTATTAGGAGATTTTAATATTAACTCGTGTAGCTTAAATGTAAAAATGCAACTAGATAATTTTATGGAATTTTGTAAGTTTAAGCAACTCAACACTGTACTCAACTCACATGGCAGTATCCTCGACTATGTTTTGACTAACATAAATACTGAAATGTTAACAGTCACATCAGGAATTGATCCGTTAGTTGACATTGACTTGTACCATCCCCCGCTCGAAGTGACTCTAACCATACCCTGCAAAAATCATCCCTCTTTGAATTCCTTACTTTCCCAACCATCTCCGGTGTCTAAAAATAATATTTTTACACCGAAATTAAATTTTAACAAAGCCGATTTCAGCCAACTGTACCTGAATATATCTAACATCGACTGGACTCCAGTCATGAACGATAAGCATATTGATTCCGCACTTGACAAATTTTACGAGCTACTTTTTTGTGTTCTAAGACAAAATGTCCCATCTAAAAGTGGCATTCAGTTTAATCAAAGAATCTATCCACCATGGTTTACTGACGAAATAAAATCCAAACTAAAAATTAAACATTTTCATTTCAAGAAGTACAAGCAACTTGGTTTGGATTTCAATCGTGAAGTGTACAAGTACTATCGAAATCACATCAAATATCTGATTTATACCTCTCATCAAAAGTATATGAAGGCAATTGAAAATAATATTTGTAATGATCCAAGTAAGTTTTGGCAGTATGTTAAAAGCCTGCGCAAAGACCGTTGTGGCTCAGGAAGCGAGTACTTGTGCAATGGCCAGACTCTACGCGGTCAGCAAGCCGTCGATGCATTTGCCACGTATTTCCGCTCAGTTTACCTGGACACGGTTCCGCATCTTAATGCAGATAAAGCAGAGCGCAGTGCTGGTGGGAATGTTGGTACCTATAATGTTTCCCTGGACTACGTTACGGAAAAAGAAGTCTGTCGTGCATTTAGGCGCATGAAAGCTACATCTGCTGCTGGTCCTGATAATATACCACCTTTTTTAATAAAAGACTGCATGTTTATTTTTGCTAAGCCACTTCAGCATATATTTAATATGTCTATCTGCCAGTGCCAGTTTCCTAGTCAGTGGAAAACATCTAGAGTTTCACCAGTGCCAAAAGCTAGCTCCATTGACGTTACAGATTATCGCCCAATTGCAGTTTTGAGTGGTTTCTGTAAAATATATGAGTATTTAATTAATGCGCAAATAGTTCGACAAGTCGATCATCGTTTGGTTGACTCGCAGCACGGTTTCCGAAAAGGTAGGTCAACTGTAACAAACCATATTAGTTTTATTGACTGGACAGTAGCCCAGATGGATGCCGGGTACCAGGTGGATACTGCATTTTTCGATTTTCGAAAAGCTTTTGACGTGGTAAATCAGGATATACTTTTGATGAAGTTGTCTAAATTTGGCTTCAATCCTCACCTTTTAAAACTCATCGCCAATTATTTAAGTGACCGTATTCAATATGTGCAGCTGCAACATTTTCGCTCTGAGGATTATTTTACGCGTTCAGGTGTTATCCAGGGAAGCACGCTTGGACCTACTCTTTTTGCACTCATGATTAATGATCTCCCAGATATTCTGACACAGTCTAAATGCCTGATGTTTGCTGACGATCTTAAGGTATTTTTATCAATTTCTGATCCTTCTGATTGTAAATCAATGCAGGATGATATTGACGCTGTCGAGTTGTGGAGTAGATCGAATGATCTCGCCTTTAACATCTCTAAATGCAAAATTGTAACCTTTTCTAGGCTTCGCTCACCTTGTATGAATCCTTATACTCTTGAAGGGAGCATAGTTGAAAGAGTTGACAAAATAAGAGATCTTGGGGTAATATTAGACGAGCAACTTACTTTCAGTGACCACATAGTGACATGCTGCAAAAACGCAAGTAAGACTCTTGGATTTATAATGCGCACTTCTTTCCAATTCTCAGACGCTAGAGTAGCTGTAATGTTGTATAACGCATATGTCCGCAGCAAGCTTGAATTTGACGCAATTGTCTGGGACCCCCGCGAATCTAAATATACCGTCCTTATTGAACGAGTTCAGCGTAGGTTTGCCAGATACCTCTACAAAAAGTTATATGGCTATTATCCGTTCCTTTTCCCTTCCTTACTCGTTGCGGGTATGGTTGGTATAAATACACTAGATTTAAGGCGAAAGCTAGCACTTTTTATTCATTATGTGAGTTTGCTTCGAAGCCAGGTTAATAATCCAGCTGTACTTTCAAACATTGCCCTTTTTGTACCTAAGCTGGCAACTCGAATGCTCCGCCGCAGGCCGCAGCTTCTGGCCACGGTGTCTGAGTTCCGAACTCTACACGCCAGAAATGCACCCACTCCACGAGCTGTCAAACTTATTAACAAGCTTATTCAGGTTTTTAACGAAGTTGATATATTTTTTGATAGCATGCCAAAATTAGAAGAACAATTAATCTTACTTGTTAGTAATTTTTAGAATGCTTAATCATAATATAATGTTTATTATATATCTTCTAGCAATAAGTGCGTTATGGTTTTCACTGTCAGCATTTATTGTAAATTGAAAAAATAAATAAAATAAATAAATAAGAGAAAAGATTTTGATGCGGTTTTTTTATGGATAGAATGATTCAAGAGGAAGGTTATATTATTATTATTATTATTTTAATTTAATGGACTTGAGCGTTACCTGACTCCACTTCAGTGAAGTATTTTGCCAATGTCAGTTTCACAAATTAGTTAAAAGGGTGGGCTGAAAGCCCGGCAACGTTGTACGGTTATAATAAGTTTATTGGATGATTTTTTTAAAGCCCGCTAACAAAACACGTGTTTCGGAACCAACGTTAAAACAACAATCCGGAAGGTTTATAAGTATAATAATGACCAACATATTAACAGGTGAGGCGGTACGAAGTTTGCCGGGTTGACTAGTTTAATATAAGATAGAAGGTATCTATTATTGTATGTCAACTAGAGGCTGCCCCGCGGTCTAACCCGCGCAGATTTCTCATAAACACCAAAATCTCGTTTTTTCCCGTTCCCATGGGAATTTTGGGAAATCCTTTCTTAATGCTCACCTACACTCCCTAAGGAACCTACATGCAAAATTTCAGCCCGCTACGCCCAGTAGTTTCGGCTCTGCGTTGTCTGTCAGTCAGTCAGTAACGGAAGAGTTTTATATATTGACTAGAGGCTGCCCCGCGGTTTTTCCCGCGCAGATTTCTCATAAAAACAAAATTCCCGTTTGTTCCCGTTCCCGTGGGAATTTCGGGAAATCCCTTCTTAGTGCTCACCTACACTCCTTAAGGAACCTACATGCAAAATTTCAGCCCGCTACGCCCAGTAGTTTCGGCTCTGCGTTGTCTGTCAGTCAGTCAGTCAGTCAGTAACGGAAGAGTTTTATATATATTGATTACGACTACTTAGTTGGTACCTTAAATTTAGTTTAGTATCCTATACTGTGAGAGTCGACTTTCTGACCACCTCGCCTCTCACACACAGTATAGGATACTTAACTAAATATAAGGTACTAACTAAGTGGTCATAATTGACTTGCATTAAGAGTAAGTATTCCTTCTATCTCTATCCTATATTAAAGAAATAATTTTTCATTTTCACTGACAATGTCAGCTTTGAGTGGTAAAACATCCAGCCCTGGGAAACGCACATCGCGATATCCATCATCTATCAAAATCACTGCCAACTGAACCGAACTAGGGAGATGGTGAAATCTCAAGTGTTAGTGGGTTTCAAGACTAGGATCATAAACCCGGCAAAGCAGGTTTTGTGATTAGCGGTGACCTTCAAGAACGGTGTAAGTAATTGCATCAGTTAAGAGCAGCAGTTCTCAAAGTGGTACATGTACAGTGCGGTCTAAGACGGCGTAACACTTCCGGTGTTTCTGTATTGAAAAATAGCTCTTGTTCTTTGGTATTACACTCGAGTTCACACGAGACCTCAGCGGCGGTTTCCAATCTCTTTGCACGAAACCATAGACAAATCTGTTACGGCCTCCTAGTCCGCCACTGTACTGTGTCTAATCTTTAATGACGTTTCAAAATGTTACCTAAGTAACTATTATGTTTTGGTAATACGTATGATAGGAACCTGCTCCCTTATGCTGAAAGAATTAATTCTTTCAACTTCACCACACCACCCGCTCCGTAATGCTGAAATTTATTAATTCTTTAAACTTTACCACCGCTTTATTTACCTGCTAGATCACTAAAAATTATAATATTCTTTGGATTTATAATGTCTTTGAAACGGTGTTTTTAAAACAATTATTGTTTACAAAAAGAGACCCGCCTTCAACGAACTGAAACAAACATAATCTGAGACCTTCCTGTTTTTCGAAGTCGGTTAAAACAGGTACTAAAACCTTCTCCTGAATGTAACAAATACATTACTGAAAACCGCATCAAAATCGGTTCAGCCAAACGCGAGATAATCGCGAACAAACATACACACATACATACATACAGGTCAAACTGATAACCTCCTTTTTTGAAGTCGGTTAAAAAAAGTCTAGGAACCTCTGGTTTAAAGTTAGAGACTTTCGATATCCAACCAGTTAGCGTGATTAGCACCTAGCTCTAGCATAGCCAACTTTCATTCACAGTTTTTGCAATATTCATACCTGTATGTCAAGTTGGTGACCGTAATCTAATTCGACTAGCAGTTTATACTTTGGCGCAAATATGAGGTTTGTTGTACTAATTCAAAGTATCTAATACGTAGCAGTTTTGATTTTATGAGATTTTATTTACCTCAAAAGTCTATAAAAAAATATTTAGAGTCAAATAATTTCCTATCGGCGGTTAAAAAATTGTTTGTAAATGTTAATTTTACAATAGCTACAGAAATAGTACACAAATGCGCATTTCAATTTGATGGGTACGGAAAAAAAAAACTTATTGTACGAACGAAACCGTAACGTAATAGGCGGCTTCACGTCATGTCTCGACGTCATCAGATGTCATTATCGCGTCGTTGAAGTGTCGTGTTGTTGCGCAACACTGGCTGGACAAATGCATAATGAGATCCGAGAAGACTCACTTGGTTACCTACTTTTCCCGGATCTTAAGCCTACTTTGAGTTCGTTTTTTTTGTGCGGCCGCCGACCGTTTTAAACATGTGCGATCGCCAACCCGCCTGACAAAAGTGTGTCAATATGGCTATCCCCCCCAAAATGATATCCTTGTTCCGAGGTTGATCTAAGAGGAAGGCTTTCTTTAAACAGTTGACGTGTCTCGTCTGAGATAGATAGATAGATAGACTCTTTCTTACAATCAATGAACTTAAAATATTACAATATTCTGAAATTAAAACATTGATTGCAATGGGCGGCCTTATCGATTAAAGCGATTTCTTCCATGCAACCCACTGTTAAGATAAAATAGACAACAGAAAATGTACGGTGGGTTGGTTCAGTAAATAAAAGTGAAATTAAAAATAATAATAAGAAAATGAATAATTTTAAACCTTATCGAGATAAATTAATGATGAAAAGTCAAAAGTCAAAAAATATTTATTCAATAGTCATTAAGTCAATTAATTTAACCTAATTGGTATTGATTCCTTATTTGGTAAAGTATCCTTCCTATATTGCGAGAGGCGAGGTAAGTAGTTGTGAATAATGTATGGTGACCTGTGCCAGTGTATCGTTTCTTATTAGAGCATGTTACTTGGTCCATGGAGACACTAACGCACCCCCTTCGAGTCCGTATGAACGAAATGTATATACACCTTGTACTTACTTAGTTTGAAGCATTATGTTTTCGTCATTTCAATATTTGGTGCATCACGTTTCGTCATTGTTTGTGCCGTCCATAACATTTGTGTTTTTGTGTATTGTTTGTTTTAGATTAACTCAACAGCCAAGTGAGGAGTTCTACATAGAATATTTTTACGACCTCTCCTGTGTGTCTTTTCCAATACCCGACACTGGCAAAGTTGCTGTGCGTCTAACACAGCAGGAAGCCATAAATCAAGAAATTAAATTGGTGCATCACCTAGTTGTTGCACCTATTCAACATTTTTATGTCGATCTACAATGGAAAAGGGAAAAAATGTAGAGAACAATGGTTTTAGGGAGATCAGAACCCAACCTACATAAAATTAAATTATTGAACATTTTGGTTTGATATAATAATAATAATAACACATCACACTTAGAGCCCCTAGGTAGAAGCTGTATCTAGGGTGCCCGAAACATATATAGAGACGTAAAGTACACCCATACAGGATGTACCGTGGTGTGGATATGGTTAATCTATACCAATATTATAAAGAGGAAAGATTTGTTTGTTTGTTTGTTTGTTTGTTTGTTTGTAACGAATAGGCTCCGGAAATACTGAACCAATTTGAAAAATTCTTTCACTGGTAGGAAGCTACATTAACCCCGAGTGTCATAGGCTATATTAGATTTTCAAAAAAATTAGGGATCCTTACCTAAACTCAAATAATGTAACCCAAGGTGCAATATTTTTTCCGTTGTTTACATATTTTGACAGGTGGTTTGTTGTTGTTGTTTGTTTTTTATTCGGCCATTCTGGGCAGTCAAAAGAACATAGTCTATAGAGCCAAGTCTTTTTTAGTATCTTATATTCTATGGCGTAACGAAGTAAGCCGGGAAAGCTCGTGTTACATAAGTTCATTATTAAATTTGCCAAAGAGGCATAGCACAGCTCTGCTAAAGTAGCGCCACCCGAGAAAAAAAAAACTTCTAAACTTCTGTTTGCCAGAATAAATAAAAAACACGAAAAAATTTGAATTTCGCGCCATGCCGAGAGTTACCACCATAATACTCTTTGTTTCGTTAGATACGATCAGGCGAATGGGGAACACATTTTAATGAAATTCGGGCGAATGGGTAAATTCAATATTTCGGGCGAATAATTTCAGGCGAATGGGGAAGAAGCCGAACTATCCTTAGCTGGGTGTTATTCGAATAATTTTGTAAGTAAGTAATATCAAATAATATATGTTGCCGCCAAAGCCTTGTTCTCTCAAGAGTTACGAAAAGATAAACATTCCGTCACTTTAGTATTTTGCAATCAAAGTAGCTATTAACCTAGATAAAGTTTAGTAAATTTAAATACCAGACTGGGGATCTAATCCTAATTTAGTATAAATCATCATCATCATTTCAGCCGTAGGACGTCCACTGCTGGACATAGGCCTCCCTCAAGGCTCTCCATCTGTACCGATCGCAGGTGGCCTGCATCCAGCGTGGACCCGCAGCCTTGCGCTATAAATAATAGGTAGAATCTATATTTCTATTCAAAGCAATTTTTGAAACGTTTATGGTTTTCTTCGTTCATCAAATCTATAGATGCACACATTGCACACATGCAATAGACACCGTAACTAATTAACAGCTATACATATTTGTCTATCGAATATCACGAGATCATTTCAATGTGAAGCAAGCCATTATGGATCTGATAGGCTTTAAATGTGGGTCAGATGGGCAAAGTGTCGCTGACCAGTGTTTCGAGGACACCACGCAATAGCGGACCTTCAGTATACCTGGGGCGGACTTAGGGAGGGGTACTAAATAGTAGAAATGTCGCCCGGTATGGTGCCATCATATTTAAGTTTAGTGCTGCATTGGTGCTACATAATAAATTACCTATTTATCAGTTGAATTGCGTGGACCTATTATAGACTGCGCTGCGCATTTTTGGTTGGAGGTTAGGGACCTACTCACTATTTGAATGCTGATTCGTTGTTGGTCTTGGTAGCAAGAAGGAAACTAACTTTTATTATGGTCTATGATCCATAGCATCTCGTCACGTTTTGCATGCGTGATTGCTCACGCTTTTGCTCCACATTGCTGCCTCTGCGTTCGTAACTAATGATGCTTTGAAAGCAATCCAGTATGGAAGTGGTATCAAGTGCCGTGATCCGGCCCTGAGCGAACTTTCTCTGTTACAGCATCAAAGATTGCGAGCGGCAAGCGCAGGCGCAACACGCTGCTCTCGTCGCCGCCATTGTGCACGGCGCATGCGCCCCAGACCGCGGCGCGCCAAAACTTTCAAAACTAACTTTGCCGCCAAAAACGTTATGTCCTTTAATAGATTTAAAAATAGTAATGTGCAGATTGTAAAGCTAAGAAAGTGCGACAGACTTTGCCATTAGATAAGAAACAAAGACTAACTAATTAAGATTTACCGATGTTGCAATGGAGTGAATGTCTGAGCGTGTGTTTACAGAAAAATTAGAAATGTGTTATAACAAGGTGACGTGATGGTGATGTTACATTAGTGTGGCGTTACAAAATGTTCAGATTCACCGCGGTGCAGTGTGTTCTGTTCTCGACATGGGCTTTGAACCACTTGACTTTAGGGAGTGTTGTGCTGTGGTACTTTTGGGCAATAGTCACGGGGCTATCCGTGGCGCTAGCAGTAACGACTTATGACTACGACTACTGGCTGCGCCGGGGGGTGTTCTCGCCCCCCGCCTGGCCGATCGTGGGCCACATCAAGTCCGTGGTCGCATTCCAAGAGCAGGGGGGGCTCTGCTTCAAACGGATCTACGATTCGTATAAGCATTTAAGATTTTTGGGTAAGTAACCTACTTATTTTGTAATTTTATTTATACAACAAATTTAAAGTAAAGTTAACTGTTACTGTTACCTGAGTTCGTTTTGGTGCTTGCCTGGAGCCGCATAGGACGACACTGAACCACATGATATTTCTGAGATTGGATTTGGATACTATGATTTTAATTAATTTAAGGTATTTTAGTTTACAATTTACAGTTTAGTGTCCTACCTATATTGAATCCCTAGCACCAAAGTGCAAATTTTTGTTTGTTTTTTCTTAATTTTTTTAAATATCCATGTCCATGTGCTGCTGCTCCTTCTGTTTTCAAGACTATGTCTTTGATTTATTATAGTTACTTGATTTCATGGTCCTGGGGATAGAGAGAGGAGTTAGTAACAATTTTAGTTCCACTAGCGCCACTAACTTGGTTTTTACTATGTTCATGTTGTATCTCGGCAGGCATGACACAGGAAGTATAAGCCTAGTATGCCAGCCATTGTTATCCAAATGTGTGCTTTAAAACGTGTTTTGTTGAATAAATGTTTTTTTTTTTATTTTATAAATCGATAATTGATGCTTAATGGAATAAAGTGTATCTAATGATAAAGTTAAGTTTTATTATCTCTTACTAAATATTAAATAACTTTTAGTAACTGTAACTTAAACGCATTAATTGCACATTACTTAATACTTAACAGGTGAGTAGGTAGGTCCTCTATCCTAAGTCACGACGACTCATTTAATTATTTTGGCAAATTTATTTAAAACAGATGCGATTATGTAAAAAATAATGCTCATTTACTTACGTATTAGATAGCAAGTTTTTATATTTGATATTATTATGCGGTCACTAAGGGGTTCATCGACAAAGATACCGTGTATTGTTATAATAATAATAATAATAACACATTACACTCAGAGCCCCTAACTAGGTAGAACCTGTATCTAGGGTGCCCGAAACATATACAGAGACAAACATTACACCCAGACCGGAAACAAACATCGATATTCATCATATCAATATTCGCCCCGCCCGGGAATCGAACCCGGGTGCACACGTTTACTCAGTCCACATCACTGCCAACTGAGCCACGGAGCAGTTATGAATTTTCCTTTAATAAAGATAAAGTACAGTACCCCCAAATTAATAACGCACAGTGCAGATACTCGTTAGTTCGTTTTCACGGAAATAACCGAATCAAAAAACTTAATTCTACTAAATTACGCACTTTACTACCTTAGATATCATATCGTCTTCGGACGCTCGGGAAAACGACCGTAGATAGATAGATGGATAGACTCTTTATTACAATCAATGAACTTAAAATATTACATAGACCGTAGTTGAATAGTGAAGAATATTTCTATGCCCATTCTCACTTTTGGAGTAAGTACTGTAGTTTTGTATCTGATCGGATTCAGGTGGCACAGGAAAAGGACATGTGGACACAATCTTTGCCTAGAAGTGGAAACAATTACGAATATTTAAAAACAAAAGATTTGATGTATTTACTGCTTCGTGGTTCAGTTGGCAATGGAGTCGGCTGTGGCACGGCACCAGTAGCACCGGGTTCGGTTCCCGGCGGGGGCTAGCTTGTTATGAATCAATGTTTGTTTTCCGGCCTGAGTGTATTTGTTCATCTTTGTATATGTTTCGGGCAACCTAGATACAGGTTCGTTCTGAGTGTGATACGTTTTTAACCGACCTCAAAAAATGAGGTTCTCGGTTTGATCTGTATGTATGTAGGTATGTTTGTCTGCGATTATCTCGCGTTGGGCTGAACAGATTTTTATTATTATTTTTCTTTTATAAATTCATCGTTTGCCAATTAAAATGCTCATAATAGGACTAGAGTGCTTGCCAGCCTACTCTGCGCACGGTCAAATTATGAACCAAATAACAATATGTCAGTCAAGTAACGTTTTTTTTTGAATGGCGGGTGAGTACTTACGTCCAGTACGTATACAGTGGCGCCCCCAGTCGCGCGCAGAGTAAGCTGGCGCGGACTCTAAGAAGCAATTGCCATATTCCAGGAACACACCAATTCTTCCAAAGAACGCTAGTGGTATGCGATCCGGCTCTAATTCGGCGGATCTGCGTCAACGACTTCCAACACTTTGTGGACCGAGGGTTCTTCTTCAACCCCGAGGTGGACCCGCTGGCTGGATCCGTGCTGTTCCTCAGGGGAAACGAGTGGAGGAAACTTCGAGCTAAGATCACGCCTATATTCTCGTGAGTTACTTTTATTTAACTTAATATTCGCTGGGAAGATAGAAATAAAAAAAATCAATTCAAAAAATTATTTATTCAATATTAGGATACAAGACATCACTTATTGAAAATCAATTATACTACATCTAATTTAATTGCTCTTGATACCTTTTTTGGTAAAGTATCCTATACTGCGAGAGGCGAGGTAGTTCAGGGTGCCCACCAATTGGCTCAGACAAACACATGTTTGGCTTGCCTTACGACAATAGTCGCCTGGAGAGGCCTCCAAACGAGCCCTACTCTGTCAAATGATTCTACTCCCTTTCGCAATGATTTTACAGCGTAGAGAAGAAAGGGGTAACAAACTCTACTTTACACGCGAAAGATGCCTTTGCCCAGCAGTAGGAGCTTTAATAATGCAAGGCGACCGCGCAGCAAAATATGCGTCTTCTAGTTCGCGGTAGAGTAGGCAGACCTACCACAAGGTTGTCAGATGACTTAGTGCTGGATGAGGGTCACACAAGACCGGTCATTGTTGCGATCTGTGGGAGAGTCCTATGTCTAGCAGTGGACTATTACGGACTGATGATGATGAATAATTCAAAAAGCTTTGTAACATCTGTCATACATAAAGATAAATTATATTAGGGTAAGAATGAAAATAAATATTTTGTAACTACCTAAGTACCAATTAAACAAGCAAAAAACAAAACCGAGATTGCTTCAAAAATAAATAAGGAACTTTTCTTTTTATCTTACAGACCGAACAAGCTGCGAGGTATGCTGCCTCTCATAGAGAATACAGCAAACGAATTCGCCGATAGAATCACCAATTTAGTAACTCAACATCTTGTTGAAGCCAACAACAATAATATAACAAAAGAAGAATACAAAGAAACAAATGAAGATCAAATAGAAGGATCAGTGGAGGTGGCATCAGAGAAATTGGTGGGTGGTTATACGGCTGATGCAATAGTGCCGTGTGCTTTCGGCCTAAAGAGCAATGTGATGGACAACGACGACGACCCCTTCGCTGTGGCCCTGCAGGCGTTCTACGAGACTTCGTGGTACAATTTGCTGGAGAAGTGAGTTATTCATTTTGTGTTTTACTTTTAAGAGCCAGTTTACAGCGATGCAAGCGCCATTTGCGTAAATAATATCTTCTAAACTAAGGCAAATATCAAAAATGTGGCACAGTATGACACTAGATAATCTTGCTTAGTATTTTTTGAGCACAGTTAAGTAGTCCTAAGTAAAAAGAACAAAAAAATCCACAGATTGTTGCTAAAAGTAGTAAATAGTTTAGAAGATATTAATTTTTTTCTATAATGGCGCTAGCATCGCTGTTAACTGGCTCTTAAACTATGCATAATACTTTTTGGTACCTTAGTTTTGCTTCAGTTCATTTCCAGCTTTAGCTGTACCGCGTTAGCCATGATGACAATTTAGACCTTGTCATCGCATGTTACCTTTGGCTCATCGCTCAGGGATGAGGTCAAGTCGCGTTTCATAAAGAAGGAAGCATAGAATATTTTTATCGACTAAAATAAGCGTTGCTTCGTAGGTGGTTCCGATTGAATATGTAACGATTCCGTGAATATTATGAATGAATTTATAGCAGAATTACAAAAAGGCTGACCCACTCTGGATGTTGTAATCCTAATGATTACCCAAGCACAAAATGACCAACTATTTGAATAAAACAATTATTTTTTAGGATCTACTTATAGGAAATTTTATTTAAAGCTAAAAGGCGATTAATGTGGCCTAAATTCTGCAAGGCTCAAAATCTTATAACTCGTCACAAGCATGCAATCCAGGGCCGATGCAGGCAGCGTATCCCATCAGATGTGGTATCTGACTTTGCTCGTAGACGCCAGTGAACATCTGGTGGCGAGGACCAAGGGCGAAGACCGCCACATCGTCGCCTCCATGGGTCTCTGAGTCTAGTGGAAAGTCTACGTGGGAACGCCAGTAAAGAGATGAATCTGAAATAAAATAATGGCGCATTCTAAATGTAATGTTAATTTTTAATATTGACTTGTAATGTGAACTATTATTAATAAATATATGTCTATGTCTAAAACAACGAATCACACTCGGACTGGTGGTCTGTGTGGTCGAACAAAATGGCGGCCAAGATGGCTACAAACGAAGGGCTACCTAGGTCTCAGACAAAGAACATGCACAGGGTTACACACGTAACTGATAGGAAATGGCGTCTGACTTAATTCTGAACTTGCTTTCACCTCGGTTAAATCAATGTGCATTGCAACGGGATTTTTTTTCTTTTGCTAGATTCGTGCAAATATACTACAAATTAGTTATTTTATGGTAGTAATTTTGACGGATGCAATGAAGTATCACTCCTAAAATAGTGGTTCCCTCCTACTAGATTCTAATCTAATGCAGTCTTCATTTGCAAATCTCGTCAAGAATTAGCTCTATATTTCATACCTTAGCTGGTTAGTTAGGTGCATTGAAAATGGCTCAAAGTATATTTTGTATGGTTTTGAATAAAGACAAAATTGCAATCACTGCTCACTACATAATATTATTGGTTTATTATACTTACGGAATTCCTTCTCAGCCGTAACGTCTACTCTTGCGCCGCTAGCAGTATGTTCTCGGTAACCAGGCCCATTAGTGTACGACAGAGTCATATAAGGAACTCCATTGTCGTCCGTATCTCGCGAAGCCCCCAATATATCGTTCCCTCTATCCGAGTATCCATTAAAAGCCATTACATGAGCATGGTCTGACGTCACAACTATGAGAGTATCATTTCTTTGCGTTAGATCTCTTGCGCGTGATACTGCGTATGCCATCTCTATAGTTTCATCTAGTGCTAGTTGAACGAAGTTTTCGTGATGAGCGTGATCGATACGACCTCCTTCCACAAATAGAAAAAAACCTTTCTCGTTTTTGCTCAAAATCTTGATCGCAGCTTCCGTCAACTCGGCTAGTGTCGGTTCTGCGTCATTATCTAGTGACTCCCAATGGTATTGCATGTGATCTCCTTCGAATAGACCGAGAAGGTAATCGGTTTCATTTTCAATAGCATCGAAAAGCTGTTGTCGGTTCCAAACGTAAGCGTGGTTTAGGTTCTGCTCCTGTTTGATAAGCTGCCATTCTTTTATGAGGTCGAGGTCATCTGTTCTTTTACCCTGAGTACCTTCTTCATCGATAGTGTAGTTTGGACGGAACTCGCGACGGCCACCGCCTAGGATAACCTGTTATTGAACAAAACATGCAGTTCAGATATATATATATGAACATTTTTTCTCGGGTTCAATTACTTAAAAATACAATTGGCTGTAATTATAAAGTCATAACGGTCAATGAATGAAGTACATGGATAGCTAAGGTTGTAAACTCAAATTTGTAACAAGTTTTAAGTACTAAGGAGGAATTGTTCGGGGGATTTAGTACCTTAAACTGATTCCCAGGATAAGAATGCACGAGCTGATGAGCAATATCCTTCTGGCTGGTGTTAGGACAGTGATCATGGAGAGCCGCATCACTCTCCCAGTCCCTGTTGGCACTGTGAGCGTAGACTCCCGCGGGAGACGCGTGGGTTATACGAGTTGTGGTAACGATACCTGTGCGATAATTATAGTTGTTGCTTGTGATGATCAAATAGTAATGCTATTTACCTATATACCCCCTGTTATAATTTCAATTGTTGAGTGGTAAAGATTATAGAAATGGACTACACTATAAAAAAAAAAACTTATCGTGATTTCATTTGAAGATGTCTCCCCCCCCTTGTACCCAATTATTCGAAATCAGATTTAATGTCTAAAGATCTGTTTCTTACCAACATCCCGACCATCCTGGAGCGCCCAAGCGGCAATGGACTCGACCTGATGTGCAGGATCCGTTGGTCCATCACAGTCGTATCTTGGAACAGAAGCCAGAACACCTAATGTGCCCTGGTTGGCTTTGGAGCCACATAAGTAGGCGGTGGCTGTGCAAGCCGAGTCGGGAACTTGAGCATCAACGCAGTACGTCTATAGAATTAGAAGAACTAATAGAACAGATAATTTTGATGCAAAAGAGAACTTTACTAAAGAGAACAGGCCGGTCTTAACCCTTAAAGAGTCTCTCTTAGAACTTACGATCTTGAGAATTACGGATCGACAAATCGGATTGTATTCGGAAGCACGAATTGTGGTTGGGACTTAAAAAAAAAACGTTTATAATGGTTCTTTGACATACATGACAAAAAAAATTAATAGAAGATAATAGAGAGCCGAAGGCAGTATCGTCAAACGCTAAACTATAAAAAGAAAATGCTATAAAGATAACATGCAGTATAAAAGCAAGTGATATAATGAAATTAGTTTAAAGAACGTGCAATAGCAAATAGCGTCCATAAAAATAACATTTTACCAATTAAAAAAGAGACTTACGATAGAATCAGATAAATGTCCAACCAAAATGACTTATCGTCTAGCAGTACCTATAATATTAGTATGTTTTGGCAATAGCAAGCAACGTTACATAAAGTAGCGACATCTTACTTAGCAAAAGTACCAGTTTAAAAACTGCACGACAATGCAGCCTTGTCCTTTGTAAGTCTACATAAACTATGTCTGCACCAGTGCGCTTTTATGTACACTGGCGGCCGTAACAGATTTGTCTATGGTTTCGTCAGCCCTAGACTGTATTACCGAAGAACATGAGCTATTTTGCAATACAGAAAAACCGGAAGTGTTACGCCGACCGTGTCCGCCACTGTACATGTTGCGTTTCAACTTTCAATTCGTCTTTGCCTAAAATCTGCGATACGCGTACAGGTAATCGTCTAACGCATTTTACGTATTGCATGCGCTGTGTGGGTAGCTCGGGCATGCGTCTGAGGAAGACGTTGGATGAACAGGAAAGCGCTCTAGTTTGAACATAGTTATTGATGGTCTTAACCATTCCCGCGTACCTTAGAAAGTCCAACAGCCGGGAAACCCTCAAAGGACAACTGGGCTTCCTCACCATTCTTTCCCTCCCTTTGCCCAAGTAAGGTCCTTGCAGCAGCTAAGGTCGGCACTGACATGCCATCGCCGAGGAACATGATGACGTTACGTGCAACATCGTTGTTGGCAAAGGAGTCACGTCGACGAATGATGGAACTGCGTGCTTCTTCGCTCCAGTAGGATGATGTGAACTCTTCAGGGTTGATGTCTTTTGATGATTTTGTGTGGAAACCTGAGTGGTAGTGGCGTGGGCTACCTGAAGATTAAATAGGTATTGAAAAGAATGAGTAATGACGTAATGATGGTTCAATAATAACATTAATCTTAATGTTGAGGAATTTTTCGTAATACTTTGGTTACAAAAAAGAAAAAGAAAAAGGAGATAAAAAAAAATGGATGAATAAATGGAGGTAGTGTAGTAGGTAGGCAGGTAATCAATCAAAGTCGAGTTTAAAAAAAATCAAGTTTAAAAACAAAATAAACTCGATTTTATAGTGTTTTCTAACAAAGGGGTGGCTAATAATTTTTTTAAATACTTACCTAAAACTGTGAGTAAAAAACTAAAAAGAAGAACCGCACTAAACACGTCCATGATGACAAAGATAATATAAATAAGAATATTATAGAAACCATCTGTTGGTAACTGCTCAGATAGATAATAACGAGTCAAGTCCGTGATGGACTATGGGAGTAAAATTTTTTTTTATATAATTAGATCATATATTATAAGTATACGGAGAACTTCGTACCCCCTTATAATATAACCGTATTATTCATAAAGATACAGTAGGTTTTAAGTAGCTTTACTGGAGGCCTACTTCTCTTGTTCGTTGTATGGTAAATACGTGACATCCAGTCTAAACTGACATACGTCAAAACTTTTTCAGCACCAAATTTTGCGTTAAAATTACTAAGACGCAAAGGTGAGGGCTTCGGTAAGCCATGCGAGTAACGATTCCTGACAAGGCCGCGATTATATTGACACTCGATATTGCGAGATAAAGACATCACAAATAAAAGAAGATAACGTTTTCTGATGATCTTTCAGATACCTACCTACCTATTATTTTACTCATTATTTTACGTGGGTCCGGCTCTCAAGCTGGTGCCTCTGCCTAACTCTCCGGGAATAAAAGGCATGAGATTATGATTATGTTATGAAGATATTTATAAGAGAACACATTTATAGAAATAAGTTCTACCTATAATTAATTTGGGTTTATTTATATGGCGTGGGTGGACGAATTACGCACGCACTAACTAAGAATAACACTGACTTTAATTTACTTAAATGAAATGATAATTATTAATTAGACATTTATTTATTTTACGCCTGTACGTATGTCGTAGTACATGAATTTTTACGACACAATATTATGATCATTAATAAGTTAGTATGTTATTATTTTAAAACTGTTTTTAAATATTCAATAAAGGACGCATTTTTAGACACCCATAGGGTGGTAGATGTGCTGTATGGCCATGTTGTCGACAAGCTGGCCCCTTGTCACGATATGAATTAAATAATGTTTTCTTTTTTATTTCATTAGAAATAAATTTGGCCAAACGTGGGTCCAGCTCGATGTACTGATGCCTCTCGTTGGCTCAGTATATGAGCTGGAGCCTCTGCCTAAACCTTCGGGGAATATAGGCGTGAGATTAGTTATGTTACTATTTCAGGACGATGCGTCAGTTCTGGCCGAGCTTTGTGCTGTTCTTCCGCATGAGGATTATCCCCAAGAAGACTCATGACTTCTTCTTTAACATAGTGACTACGGTGCTCCGGGCGAGGGAGAGTGGTACGTAACTTTTCATTACAACCGATAGACGTCCAATGCTGGACATAGGTCTCTCCCACAGATTGCGATAAGGACAAACATTGTAGAGGGAGTTTCTCTTAAGCGCCACTCTTGGCAGGCAAGTTGGTGGCAATCGAATTGTGTTGTTTTTTTTTTGAAACGGTGAGAAATGCCTATTGCATTTTCCGCACAATGCCACAGGCTGCCCATCTCAGGACCCCAAAGACCCGTTTTAGTCGCCTCTTACTACAGGCAGGGCATACCGTAGACCTGACCTACAGGGCTTCTTACGCCCGGACCTACAGGGCTTGTCGTATTTCAACGAAGGACGCTGCTGCTAGTCCTTCGACTGTTCCCCGTCGTGTTAAGAGGTCCTGGTTAAATTTCATTTTGAACATGGTACCATAATTTTATGTGTTTTGGGCACCCTAGATACAGGTCCTTAGTAGTGGTTCTGGGTGTGATGTGTTATTTATTTTTTGCTGTTTTTAATGTAATCTGGAACCTCTTTTCTTACCGTTTCTAATGTCTTTTAATAATAGGAACTACGATAATTTTATACATATTAATTGATACTTACCTTTTTTTTTTCAGGAGTACAAGAAAAGCGTGGAGACTTCATAGACATGATGATAGCACTGCGCAACGACGACAAGAACAACAACTGCAGCCCCAGCGATGATGATGTCGAAATCAGTATGTTAAATAAAAAAAATATACCTATTGCGTATCGGAATAGAAATTGAACCTTGAGACATAGGCCCCCCCACAGATCGCCATAAAACAAACATTTTGGGGTTTTTTTTTGCCATAGTCGCCACACTTGGCAAGTGGGTTAAGCGCTCGCTCTTCAAGGTCTTCAATGAAGTATTCTGCCGCCAGTTCTTCAAGAGCCGTCTCCTTCCTACTTCCTTCAAATTAATTATCAAAGGAGATTATGTGGTTGTGGTATTCTATGCTGACACCACTTTTTAAGAGAAAATAAGAATTTATAGGTTCGATTACCGGCAGAGGCGAACATAAACGATGTTTCTTTACCGGTCTGAGTGCATGTGTTCGTCTTGTACAGTGGCGGACACGGACGGCGTAACACTTCCGGTTTTACTGTATTACAAAACAGCTCTTGTTCTTTGGTAATACAATCTAGAGCTGACGAAACCATAGACAAACCTGTTGCGGCCTCCGAGTCCGCCACTGTACCTATGTATTTCATTCACTCTAGATACAGAGGTCCTATTACGGTCACATTTGCAACATTGCTTTTCGTCCTCTAGACGTCAAAGTCAATACTAAAAAAAAACGGAATGATGACGCAAAGCAATATTACAAAAGCGGCCATTATAGTACCCCAGGTTCCAAAGGAGAGCCGGGGAGGGAACAATATGCCCTCCCCGAGCACGAAGCTGATAGTAGCTGAGCGTGGGAAGACTTCGGACGCTATAATGTGTGGTTCCCGGGGTCCTTCCCAAAAGCGCCAAGACGGCCGCCGGGGGTTTTAGTGGGTGCGAGCCCCACATACTTCCGACGCTTCCCCGAGCGTCGGGAAATGCGATAGGCATTTCCCCTCGTTACAAAAAAAAAAGGGGCTCTGAGTGTAATACGTTTTTGTTTCTTTCAGCTGACATGGTGATATCAGCGAACGCCTTCATTATATTCCTCGGCGGCTTCGAGACGACATCCTCGACCTTAGCCTTCCTTCTTCTAGAGTTGGCCTATGACCAACAAGTACAGAACAAATTGCGAGACGAGATACACAGGGTGCTCGCTAAACATGATGGGAAACTTACGTACGAGATGCTGCAGGAACTGCAGTATATGGAGATGGTTATACAGGGTGAGTTGTCTATATTTCTTACTAGCTGACCCGGTGAACTTTGTTTAAAAAAGGGGTTAGTAATGGTATATTCTTTAGGTAATACTAAGATTTTTTGATTAAAATTGAATAAGATTAGATGTTTTAAGTTTAGCCGTTAGTGGTGACCATCTGTTTCCTTTATTATTTTTTACGGGTGTTAGACTATTGTATTGTGTTGTTTTAGTGCCTTTTAGTTATTTTATTACTTACTTCTTAGGACCCGCGCACATCTGGCGAGGCGCGGCAAAGGTATAAGAACAATTTAAACGGTTCTTTAAAATATATAAAACAGTTAAACGCAACATATTATTGCAAGAAAATTAAACAAACGAAATAACAGTTATTTATTGCTGTTCGTTTGTCTTGCAAAGACTCGAGAACGGCTGGGCACAGCAAATTTTTCATAGTCTAGGGAAGGTTTAAAAGGTGTGCAAATATGGAAAACGCGGACGAAGTCGCAGGCACAGCTAGTACTGATATTTTTATTGTTAATAAACAACAGAAACGCTCCGCCTTTACCCGCCATTCCCGAGCATCCAGCGACAGTGCACGCGTGACTACTCCCTCCCGGGCGGCGCGCTGCTGCAGCGCGGGACGATTGTCCTTTTCCCCACACTGGCCATACAACGGGACCCACAGGTACTTACACTGAATTATATACCGGATTTTTATATAAATGATGATTCCCGGTGTCCTTTCCAAAAATTTACAAATTAGCTACCGTCACAGAGCAAGTGCGGCTGCCCACGCTCGGTTAGGCTTCGAACGCACAGGCGGATTTATATCCGCGCGGAAAAAAACCGCGCGGATAGGAATCCACTGTTGCGGTTTTATTTCCGCGCGGGTTGATAGGTTGTTATTTCATTTTCAACCTTATTCATAGGCACCGAAAGTAATGGCAAATTTTTATCCTCGCGGAAATAAAAACGCAACAGGTGATTTTTATCCGCGCGGTTTTTTATCCGCTGGTGCGGACACTTCCATAGCATTCAATATGTTACATAAAAACGGCGCGGCAAAAATCCGCCTGTGCGTTTGAAGCCTTACCTCTCAGTTACCGCTCAGTAGGTACAACAGATAAAGCAGCGTCTTATCTCCCTCACACGAACAATGATACGCGTGCACGAGTTTCAGCTGCGCGCGAAACAACGCGCTTTTTTCTATGAAGTGTCCGAGGTGTACTACCATGTAGTTCTAATGGGTGCCAAGTACCCACATGCGCTGGACTGAAACTGAAAACGCGTGGTGGACCACACTGACTCATCTCGCCACATGCAGAAGACATAGGATACTTTGTTTTTTATTAGAGTTGCAACATTATTATGCTGATTCATCAATTTTTTTGTAGCTATGTGCTATATGTGTGAATAAATAAATATAATGTCTAAATTTATGTCTAACGAGCTGTCCCGGCTTACTTCGTTACGCCATAGAATATAAGATACTACTAAAGACTTGGCTCCATAGACTATGTTCTTTTGACCGCCCAGAATGGGCGAATAAAAAACTAACAACAACAAATCACCTGTCAAAATATGTAAACAACGGAAAAATATTGTACCTTGGGTCACATTATTTGAGTTTAAGTAAGGATCCCTAATTTTTTTTGAAAATCTAATATAGCCTATGTCACTCGGGGATAGTGTAGCTTCCTACCAGCTAAAGATTTGTTCGAATCGGTTTAGTATTTCCGGAGCCTATTCGTTACATACAAACAAACAAACAAATCTTTCCTCTTTATAATATTGGTATAGATTAATTAAGGTTAATAATAAGAATAATAGTCTCAATAGTAGATACGGGTGTCCTAAATTGTTACAATTTTTTTTTATAAACTTCTTTGTTTCAGTATTTCGAGAACGCGGACAGCTTCGTGCCGGAGCGGTGGGAGGAGGGCCGCCCCGCCCCCCCGCCCGGCGTCTACATGCCCTTCGGAGACGGCCCTAGATACTGTATAGGTAAGTAATTTTTTATCCCATCCACTCGAAAAGTAGACTTTATTACTGTTCTCTTATCATAAAGTTCCTCATTATTCACATGCGGTTTATAGCCGGTCAATAATAAATTTTCATACATTCATTATTGACCTTTAGGCAATTATGAAGTAATGTATTGTATTATAGCCACGAAAATAAATTATTGAAGTTAAGTGGGATTGAAAACAAACTAGCTAATTAGGTCAGCAAAATTAGGTAGGCACAAAGGTGCTTCTTTTTATATGTAAACTAGAGGCTGCCCCGCGGTTTTTCCCGCGTAAATTTCTCATAAACACAAAAATCCCGTTTATTCCCGTTCCCGTGGGAATTTCGGGAAATCCCTTCTTAGTGCTCACCTACGATCCCTAAGGAACCTACATGCAAAATTTCAGCCCGCTACGCCCAGTAGTTTCGGCTCTGCGTTGTCTGTCAGTCAGTCAGTAACGGAAGAGTTTTATATATATTGATTTTCTCGTCGGATGGAATAAAAAGCAGTATATACAAATTGGGGGTAAAGTTATTCTGCCTCGGGTTAGGTTAACAGACCACCCTCGTACATAATACATCACTTTACATTACACCCATGTTGAATTATTCGATCACTACTAGGCTAGTAGTAAGCTAATTAAAGTTATATAAGATCTTCTAATGACTCATTCCTTTGTGGTCATTCATCTTTTCATTCTATCTCTTACTCTCTGACCGTGACCCCACATTATCATTAATTAGTTTGTGTACATAAAATTCTGATTAATTGGTTTACTTGTGCGACCGTGCGGACTACGCGAGATATCATGAAGGATGCTACTCAAAATAAGATATATACGATATATACTTGCGGTTTATACTAGGCAAAAAAAGCCTGTATCAATTTTTGTACTTAAAAATATCTACAGCTGTTTAAACGTGAAGAAGTAACAAACATACACACTTACATACTCACAAACTTTCGTATTTATATAATACTAGTCGACCCGGCGAACTTCGTACCGCGTAACCTATGAGTATTTTGAGCATATTTTATATTATAAACCTTGCTCTTGAATCACTTTACCTTTTAAAAAAAACCGCATCAAAATCCGTTGCATAGTTCTAAAGATAAGCATACATAGGGACAGACGCGGGAAGCGACTTTGTTTTATACTATGTATTGATGATGATTGATTAGTGTGATAACATAATAACAGGTACATTATGAGTTCCCTAGGAAAACTAAAGTTAGACGACACCCAATGAAGGAGATAGGGCGATGGTTTTCTATGACGCCATCACACGGCAAAGTTTTATTCCATATAATGTACTAGAGGCTGCCCCGCGCACATTTCTGTTAAACACAAAATTCCCGTTTACTCCCGTTTCCATGGGAATTTCGGGAAATTATTCCTTAGTGCTCCCCTACACTCCCGAAGGAACCCACGTGCAAAATTTCAGCCCTCTACGCCCAGTAGTTTCGGCTCTGCGTTGTCTGTCAGTCAGTCAGTCAGTCAGTCAGTCAGTAACGGAAGAGTTTTATATATATTGATTGATAAGCCGGGCACATAAAGAAACGATTTGAAAATGCCGGCCGTACGCATGGTATCTCGCGTATATTAGTATGAGGGAAGAGTTAAGAAGAGAGACAGCCCATACAACGGCCGCCATTTTTAAATGGTTTCTATATGTGCGTGTTGGGATATAGGTTAGGTACTACAGTGGCGGACGAGGAGGCCGTAACAGATTTGTCTATGGTTTCGTCAGCCCTAGACTGTATTACCAAAGAGCAAGAGCTATTTTGCAATACGGAAAAACCGGAAGTGTCACGCCGACCGTGTCCGCCAATGTACCTATATGTAGTCATACTCTTGTGGTCATTCATCCGTCTATTCTATCTTTCTCACTCTACGACCGTGACCCCACTATCATTAATTGCTCATACATTTCTGATTAATTGGTTTTCTTGTGTGAACGACATAGGGAGATATCATGAAGGACGTTACTCAAAATAGCATATTTATTTTAGTACAGTGGCGGACTAGGAGGCTGTAACAGATTTGTCTATGGTTTCGTCAGCCCTAGATTGTATTACCAAAGAACAAGAGCTATTTTGCAATACAGAAAAACTGGAAGTGTTACGCCGATCGTGTCCGCCACTGTACAAAAGGTAATCAAGCATAACAGATAAAAAATAAGATCCGCAGAGGAACCAAAGTTATTCACAATGGGTTACTTTTATATATATTTTTTTAGTGACTATTAATAAGGTAATAAGCGTGGATGACGCGTTATTAGGTTAAATCCTGCCCCCTTCTGCCCCCTACGTACAATAATAATATAGTCTGTCTGCCCCTTTTTGCCTGTTTTTTTAATAGTTTCATTGGTTATTAAGTCGAAGACTTGTCAAAGATTTTATGACCTCTCTGCCAACCACTGCACGGACATTAACGTTATTTGACATCTATTGAGTTATTTAAGAGGCGAAACGGTGAAATACTAGCGCCACTTTGATAAATAATTAATTAATATCTTCTAAACAATGGCCAAAATAAAAAATATGCGTCTTTGACTCTCTAGATAATCTTTTTAAGCTCTGTTGAGTGTAGCTTTTAGGGTAATAATCTTAGAAAAAATCTTTTATGAAATTAAAGTGAACAATTTAGGCTACATACGGTTTATTTCTTTAGATTTGAACCTAAAAACTACACAAAAGGACCTTTAAAATTCTAAGCAAGACGCATATTTTAAATTTCGGCCATGGTTTAGAAGATATTAATTATTTATCGGAAGTGGCGCTAGTTCCGCACTGTGTAAGCCCGTTATTATTCGGGACCACGAGAAATATGTGGCACGAGTGTGACCGTGCCTAATCAGATCGTAAACCCTAAGAAAAGCCGGAACTAATCTGCTAACATTGTAAAATCATTGTTGAAAATATGTTACACATAACAATGTTGCAGGGCTTTAAAATTTTTACCTCTTTCCTCTGGCATACTTGTTTACTTTGACTACCTATACCTACCTACCTACTGCCTGCCTGTGCAGTGACACTAGAATTGGCAAAATGTGAATTACTATTAGATATTGGGTCAAACATTTTCACAAACTTTCTCAATCTATCTATCTACTAGAAAGATATGTAAAAAATGAATCGTTGTTCGTTAGTGTAGCTAAAACTTGAGAACGGCCGAGCCGATTCAGCTGATTGTGGTTTTCGTGGTAGTCACGGGAAGGTTCAAAAGGTGAGAAAATATTCAAAAATGAGGGTGAAGTTAGTAAAAACAACCATTGAATTTTTCCATACAAAATTGTAAGGGGCGATACGAATTTCGCCGAGACAGCTAGTTTATAATAAAACTAGAGGCTGCCCCACGGTTTTTCCCGCGCAGATTTCTCATAAACACAAAAATCCCTTTTTTTCCCCGTTCCCGTGAGAATTTCGGGAAATCCCTTCTTAGTGCTCACCTACACTCCCCAATGAACCCACGTGCAAATTTTCAGCTTTCTACGCCCAGTAGTTTCGGCTCTGCGTTGTTTGTCAGTCAGTCAGTCAGTAATGGAAGAGTTTTATATATATTGATATAAGGTACCTACAATTCAGCTTACGTTGCGCAGCATTATTGGCCAATCCACGTAATATTTGGCTGATTATGCATCATACTCCTACCTACTCCAATTTCAATGCATTTCAAATTCAAGTTAAGTAGTATCTAGATTAGGTATTATGCAATGTAATACATCGTTTTCACATCCCTTTATGCTTTAGGTATACATAAAGTAAAGCTAAGTATCTATATTAGTTTATCTATTTTTTTTTTAACTGGAAGCCTTTTTTTAAGGCGGGGAAACTCCTAACGAGTACCCTGCAGCCCCGGGGGGAGCCGCAGGGTTATGTGGGGTTCGCACCCACTAAAACCCCGCTGGTGTCCATCTCGGCTGTTATCAAGGGGGTCACGGAAGATCTTTATGTTCAGCTCCGCGACGTTGAACAAGCTGGGTAATCCTGAGTTACAATAGCTCTTAAGTTTCATGACGAAATAAAAATTTGTTATCATAGGAAAGAGAAGAATAGAAGTGTTGAGTAAAGTAAAAGTAAAAGTAAAAAATGATTTATTTAATACAGGATACAAGATATCGCTTATTGAAAGTCAATTAGACTAATCTAATTAATATTGATACCTTATTTCGTAAAGTATCCTATACTGATAGAGGCGAGGTAGTTCAGGGTGCCCACTAATTGGCTCAGGAAAACAAATGTTTGCCTTGCCTTACGACAATGGTCGCCTGGAGACGCCCCCAAACGAGCCCTCTGTCAAATGATTCTACTACTGTGTAATAGAAACCTATACTTAGGTGTACTGAAAGTTAATTTTTCTATACCAATAATAAAGAGGAAAGATTTGTTTGTTTGTAACGAATAGGCTCCGGAAATACTGAACCGATTTGAAAAATTCTATCACTGGTAGGAAGCTACATTAACCCCGAGTGTCATAGGCTATATTAGATTTTCAAAAAAATTAGGGATCCTTACCTAAACTCAAATAATGTAACCCAACGTGCAATATTTTTTCCGTTGTTTACATATTTTGACAGGGGGTTTGTTGTTGTTGTTGGTTTTTTATTCGGCCATCCTGGGCAGTCAAAAGAACATAGTCCATAGAGCCAAGTCTTTTGTAGTATCTTATATTATATGGCGTAACGAAGTAAGCCGGAAAAGCTCGTTCTTTATAAATCATTATCGTAGGCATCAAAAATATGACACCCTCGCCTCTGTCCCATACATACCGAGCTGAACTGTAAGTTGAGTTTCATTTAATAACATAATAATAATAACACATCACACTCAGAGGAACTAGGAACTCCCCTAACTAGGAAGAACCTGTATCTAGGGTGCCTGTTAACGCGTCTGCATTAAATAAAACGTTGCAGTCGCGTACCAACCAATGAACATAAAGAGACTATATCGTGTGTGTGTGATTCGTTCGTTCATTACCGGCAATTGAATCTTTCTAACCTATTCTCGACGCGATTAGCTACTAAAACCAAAATTAATGTTTTATAAGAAAGTCTAATTAAAAGGATATTTCTACTATTTCTATTGTTTTAATGTACGCCTGTACATTAATTTGGCGACCGTGACAGGACAATATTTAACGATAATTCCTACAATCGTCGGATAACCTATAAGTACACCACGCCACGCCTATCCTGGAGTTGGAACCATTGGATCACAATTTTGTTGGAGTGAGGAAATCCTGCTTCTACACTGGACCTAACGATTACACCGTAAGGACAATCCGAGGAAGGTAGGCTCTTTCCATTCCTTTCTAATACCTATTTCCATAACCCAACCGCTATTTTGTGTGCAGAACGGTGTTGTTTTCTTAGTGACGAGATAAGCGATCGCGTCGTAGTTATCAATTAAATTAAGCATTTTGCTTCTCCATTCAAACATTTATTCTAAACTTAAACTGCTATTTTCTATATCTAATTACCTATTTTGATACGTTTTCCTATTTTATTATTAGCGTATCGACTATTTCCCTATAGCAGCCATTTTGTCAAATCGTCAATCCTATTTACACCCATAAATTACTTACATAATTATACCTATTACAAACAGTTTCTAATAATATTCTATAAAAATTTTGCATCTGTAGAATTTGCAAATATTTCATAACATCAGTTTTCCTACCTATTCATTGTTAACTATAAACAATCGAGAGCCTACGTTGATTATCTACGAGTATACATACTTACCTAGATACATCGCGTTATTTGTAATTATTTGTCTTCAGTTATAATTTGCTCGGTTTGTTTTATTTAATAAGCAAATTCGTAGCTATAAATAAAACTCGGGCTACTAGTTATCCTATCCTACATTATCCTACCTATTTGTGGTGTGAGGTCTTTAAGTACAAGTACATACTTACTTAAATTCTAAATTTACAATTTAATTATCAAATTGGCTGACGAATTGACTAACACCGTATTTTCGCGAGTTCAGTTCCATATTTTAGTTTACGTATTTACCTACTTTGTTTATCACTTGCGTCCATACATATTCTTTTATTTCACCATGACTGATACTGATGCTAGCACGTTTTCTTCCTATATAAAGAAACGTAGCTCTGTAAAAGGGCAATTAACTAAACTAAGGGACAATGTTAGCATAATTATGCAAGTTGATAAATCTAAAATATCAAGTGTTCAGATGAATGAATTAGCGATCCGCTTAGAAAGATGCGAATACCTTTTTTCTAAATTCGAAGAAATTCAAAATTTAATTGAGGCTTCCTGCCAAGATTTAGATGAACAACTAAATGAACGAGATGTTGTTGAGTCTCAATTTGTAAGTCTTTTGTCAATTTTGCGAGATACTATTGAAACTTCGAAAAAAGAACCTCCTCGCGAATTTGACAATTGCAGCGAATCAAGGCACAGCTGCACACACGGGATTAGCTCAGTAAAATTACCTACTATACAATTGCCATCTTTCGACGGGAACTACCTAAAGTGGCTCGAATTCCGAGACACCTTTGAATCGCTGATTCATTTAAACGACTCAATCCCAGATATTAATAAATTTCATTATTTAAGGTCATCATTAGAGGGTGGTGCCATTGTTGTCATTAAATCGATGGAGTTTACTTCTCAAAACTACAAGATCGCTTGGGATTTATTGCGCGAGCGCTATAATAATAAAAAAGTTTTAATAAACAATCATTTGAAGGCATTGTTTGCTATCGAGCAAATAAACAAAGAATCTTATAAGTCACTGCGGTTTGTAGTCGACCATGTTTATAAAAACCTAAGGGCATTAAATAGCTTGGATCAACCTACCGATAAGTGGGACACGCTCATCATATTTATGGTCTCAGCGAAATTAGACAATACTACCAATAGAAAGTGGGAAGAATACAAAAATAGTCTTCCGGAATTACCTACACTCGATGAGTTTAATCAGTTTTTGCGAAATCGCGCGGACGTTCTAGAAAATACACTATCAAATCGAAACGATAGATTCAATAACAATCAAACTAAGCCGTTTCACAAAGACAACAATAAGTTTACAAAAACATTTATCAGTTCTTTTGAGGAAAATAGAACTCGTTCTTGCGTATTCTGCAGTGAAAATCACTGGGCATACGAGTGTCCAAAGTTAAAAGGCATGAAGGTTGAAGATAGGATAACGGAAGTAAATAAACTCAATCTTTGCAATAATTGTCTCCGCGGCGGCCACAATTCTTACCGTTGTCAATTAAAAGGTTCGTGCCGCTCATGCAAACTTAAACATAACTCATTACTACATTTAAACAAACCTAAACAAAACTACATTATTAAGGAGTCTGATAACAATATCTTACCTTCTACCTCTGCCGCTATTCAGGCCCCGCCGGTGTCGCTCTCAGCTGTCTCGGTCAATCAAGTTTTGCTATTGACCGCTATTGTTGACGTTGTAGATAATAAAACAAACAGTACTTACGAGGCGCGCGCGTTGCTGGACCCTGGCAGTCAGTCTTCTTTCCTAACAGAAAACCTAAAGAAAAAACTTAACTTACCTATTAAAAATACGCATGGCCTGAATGTATCGGGAATCAATAATTTATCGTTTAATATTAAAGAGCGATGCCTACTAAATATTCAGTCAAAGATACACTCATTCGGCATGCAAGTTAATTGCTTAGTTTTGCCGCAGATTACCGGTCTATTGCCAAGCGCAACCATTGATCCGGAAGCGTTAGGGTTGCCAACCAATATTGAACTCGCGGATCCTGAGTTTTATAACCCATCATCAATTGATATTCTTTTAGGTGCTGATGTCATTTGGGACATCATAGGGTCTAACCGCATTGTACTCGGTACCCACAAACCTACACTATTAGATTCAAAATTAGGGTGGTTAATTTCAGGGCCTACCGCAAAAACCCAATCCAATCAACAAATATTTTGCAATTTTACTAAACAAATTCATGAATCATTAAAACAATTTTGGGAAATTGATGAGTTCCATCCAACTAGTGCAACCTCTAAACCTATGACTTTTGAAGAAGAACTATTCGAAAAACATTATGTAGAAAATACGACACGCTTACCAAGTGGCCAATTTATAGTTAAAATACCTTTTAAAGAATCGCCTGATCAAGCACTTGGTGAGTCATTTTTTGCTGCTAAATGCAGATTTCTAAGCTTAGAGAAAAAATTAGATAAAAATAAAGTTTTAAAACAAAATTATAAGGATTTTATTAAAGAATATGCGGACTTAGGTCATTTGTGCAAAAGCGACAAACCTGCGTTCGGATATTATATGCCTCATCACGCCGTTTTGCGAGAAAAAAGCGAAACTACAAAACTTCGCGTTGTATTCGACGCTTCTGCCAAAACTACCTCGGGAAAGTCGCTAAATGATCTTCAGTTAGTAGGGCCGGTCGTTCAAGATGATCTATTATCTATTTTGTTACGGTTCCGCAGTCATCGCTATGTATTGACAGGTGATATACAAAAGGCATATAGATGTCTTCAAATTCATGATTCTCAAAAACATCTACAACTTATATTGTGGAGGGAAAATGATGCCGATCCATTACAAGTTTTAAAACTTAATACTGTTACATATGGCACTGCGTCGGCACCGTTCCTAACAACTAGAAGCCTATTTCAATTATCACTTGAATGCCCTGACCCGAAAATTGCTACTATTTTAAAACATGATCTATATGTAGACGATTTAACTACAGGATGTTCTTCAGAATCCGAAATAAGAGAAATCTACGAAGGAGTTACTAAATCATTAAACTCTGCTTGCTTTCCGTTGCACAAAATACGTACTAACGTTCCTCACGTTCTTGAAAATGATTGTGTTTCGGAAACACTAAATTTAAGCAAACAATCGAGCGTATTGGGGTTGAATTGGTCACCTCAAAGCGACAATTTACATTTAAATGTTGATATTGAAACTGATACTCAAAAGGTCACAAAAAGATCAATTTTGTGCATGACTTGCAAGATTTTTGATCCACTCGGATTATTTAGTGCATGTATAATAAAAGCTAAAATTATTTTACAAAATTTATGGAGCTGTAAGTTGAACTGGGACGATTCTGTACCAGCTGATATTTATAAAAAATGGTTAAAATTATCAAACGATTTACATTGTCTTTCCAATATTAAAATTAATCGACATGCATTGTGCGACAACCCTACTCAAATTCAGTTACATTGTTTTGTTGATGCAAGTCAAGAAGCCTACGCCGCGTGTATTTATTTACGGTCGTCGAGCGCTGGGAAAAATAATAAGCCGCTAATAAGGTTATTTTGTGCTAAGGCTAAGGTAGCTCCTCTTAAACCGACCACGATTCCCCGCTTAGAGCTATGCGCGGCCTTATTAGGAGCTCAGCTTACTACTAAAGTATTAAATTCGCTACGGTGCGAAATAAAAGACGTTTTTCTATGGTCTGACTCTTCAATTGTACTCAGTTGGATAAAATCGCAACCAAAAGATCTTAAAATATTCGTTAGTAATCGTGTTCAAGAAATTAATGAATTATCGCGCGGGTTTACATGGCGACATGTACCTACAACTTTCAACCCAGCCGACTTAGCGTCAAGGGGCGTTGACCCTAAATGTTTAGAACATTCAATTTTGTGGTGGGAAGGTCCTTCCTTCTTGAAGGAACACCATAACAATTGGCCTATTACTGCAAACATACCTATAGTTGAGTTACCAGAATTAAAAGTTTTTACAGCTACCTATGTACCTAATTACCTATTTGAGTTTCAACGTTTTTCTAATTTTAATCGGTTAAAAAGAGTTTTTGCTTACATACTACGGTTTAAAAATAACATAAATAAAAATCTAATAAAACTAACTGGATGTTTGAGCGTCTCAGAATTAAACAACTCCCTTAAATTATTAACAAAATTTAGTCAATCACAAAGCTACAATAACGAAATTAAAACTATTACAAAGGGCAACGAACTTCACCATAGATCCAATATTTTACAATTAAACCCATTTATTGATGGTGAAGGCGTCCTCAGAGTAGGCGGACGATTATCAAACACAAATCTTTATTACAATAAAAGGCATCCTATTATTTTAGACGGCAAAAATCATTTTACCAAGCTCCTTATGGCCCATGAGCATCAACGCCTATTTCATGCAGGACCACAGCATCTCCTAGCGTCAATACGCGAACAATACTGGCCGATTGGCGGACGTAACTTAGCGCGCAGTATTGTAAAAAATTGCGTTGTTTGCACGCGATTTAAAGGTAAATCATTGCAGCCTATAATGGGTGATTTACCCCTTGTAAGGACGACCCCGTCATTTGCATTTGATTCTTGTGGTACTGATTTCGCTGGACCATTTATGATAGCCAGTAAAAAGGGGCGTGGCAGCAAAACTATAAAGTGCTATCTGTGTTTATTCGTTTGCCTAACGACTAAGTCTATTCACCTAGAGGTAGTAAGTGAACTTAGTACCGATGCCTTTATTTTATGCCTGCGCAGATTTGTTTCACGTAGAGGGAAGCCCTCTATCATTTATTGTGACAATGGCACCAATTTCGTAGGCGCGAACAACGAGCTTGGCAGAATACTTAAGTCTAGTCGTCAGTCTGTCTATGATTATGCCTCTAATGAAGGAATAATTTTTAAATTTATTCCGGCCTACTCACCGCACATGGGAGGGATATGGGAGGCCGGTGTTAAATCGTCCAAATTTCATTTAAAAAGAATAGCTGGAAACGCTTCTCTTACTTTCGAGGAAATCACTACCCTTTTCACGCAAATAGAGGCCATCCTGAACTCCCGACCTATTTCACCCCTTTCTTCTGACCCCACTGATTTAAATCCTCTCACTCCGGGCCACTTTCTGATCGGTCGTCCATTGATGTCGGTGCCATCGCTTCCCATGGAGATGAAGAGACCAAATAGATATCAACTAATTGAACAACTTCGTCAACATTTCTGGGAAAGATGGCGATCTGAATATTTGGCGGAATTTCAACAGAGAACCAAATGGCGCACTAAAAAACCCGACGTTAAACTAGGAGACATGGTTATCATTCGAGAAGACAACGTGCCGCCTCTACGTTGGAGACTAGGCCGCATCTCACAACTATATCCTGGCTCAGATGGAGTGACCAGAGTGGTTGACGTTGACACGAATAAGGGCACCATTCGACGAGCCTTAAATAAGTTGGTGTTTCTACCTAATAGTAAAGAAGATATTGAAAGCAAGAGCTTCCAAGGGGGGCAGGATGTTAACGCGTCTGCATTAAATAAAACGTTGCAGTCGCGTACCAACCAATGAACATAAAGAGACTATATCGTGTGTGTGTGATTCGTTCGTTCATTACCGGCAATTGAATCTTTCTAACCTATTCTCGACGCGATTAGCTACTAAAACCAAAATTAATGTTTTATAAGAAAGTCTAATTAAAAGGATATTTCTACTATTTCTATTGTTTTAATGTACGCCTGTACAGTGCCCGAAACAAACACAGAGACAAACATCACACCCAGACCGGAAACAAACATTGATATTCATCATATCAACATTCGCCCCGCCCGGGAATCGAACCCGGGTGCACACGCTTACTCAGTCCACATCACAGCCAACTGAGCCACGGAGCAGTCTTTGGTAGGTGGTCTGTGTTCCTAGAATGTAATGATATAATGTTATATTCGAAGAATTAATTTTTAATTTATAACAATTGTTTTCAAAGTACCTACAGGGGATTCAAGGGATCAAGTTTCTGAGAGCTAAGCTTTCCAAGTACTCTTCTCATTTTACATTTCTAAACATCTTCAGTTCATGTTACAATCTATGTTGTTTTGTTACTAGAAGTGCTTGCCACTTCGTGCGCGTGTGAACGTGTAGTGTTTTATATTTTTTTTGCTCACCGTTAAACATTCGGTCTACGTTAATAATTTGAAACAAAAATTAGCTAAAAATCGGCCCAGTCATTCTCCAGTTTAAGCGAGAAAAACGATATAGAAGGTATAAATTAAAAAAATCAGTATTTGGTAAATTTATTGTTTCAGACTCTTGCCCGAACTTAGAAACTGCTTTATTTGCGTTTTTGATCTAAGTATCTAGTGGTAGTGACATAATATGTTACGTTTAACCTTAAAAGATATGTCCCTACCTAAAACCATATCCCGGAATCATTTAATGAGCGCTTAAATTATCGTTCTATTAATATAACAATAATACCAAATCACACACTAGATACGGGTTCTTCCTAGTTAGGAGCCCCTAACTAGGAAGAACCCGTATCTAGGGTGCCCGAAACATATATTATACAGAGATGAACATTACACCCAGACTGGGATACAAACATCGATATTCATGTCGCCCCGCCGGGAATCGAACCCTGCTGCTGTACCTGCGTCTCAGTCCACTTCACTGCCAAATGAATTATTTAATGAAATTCAGATTCGAACTACAATCATTTTTTTTTATTCCAGGCAAACGCTTCGCAATGATCCAAATGAAATGCTGCCTGGTTCGGGTTATACCGCGGGCGCGCGTGTCCCCTGGACCTCAGGCCGCGCCCCGCCACGCCCCATTCCCCGCCGACCCGCGCTCCCCTCTGACACTTCATCCACTCGACTCTAGAGTTACACTTACTGCAATTTAGTTTACGTTTTTGATGGACAGAAATCGAATATTTTTTTTGCTAAGGCTATACGAATATGTGACTAGTGAAGCGCCTCATAATGCTGGTTCTATAAACTCTTTGAGGTGTGTACATACGCTAGCACTCTTTTAGTCTCCGTTTGCCGCCGTTCGTTCGAAAGCTTTTTCGTTCGAGGGGCACTGGCGAGAATGTGGAGCCACCATAGTAATAAATTGTATGTTTCTTTAGTAACTTAAATAATTTCGGTCGTTGCAAGATTGCCTCTTTTCTACCTAATTTTGTTAATTCTAAAGTTAAAAATATAAGTAAGTAATTATCTTGTGGAATATAGTCAGCATCGTGAAAACGTGAATCGCAATGTGTCGTTAAAGTGTTTAGAAATAGAAATTACATTAATAAATATTATTATTAATACAATATTAAAAGCGTGTTTCCTTTCCCTAAAATAATTAAGTACCTATGCATAAGTATTTTGACCCTGTGAAATATAATGATCGCTCAGAGTTCAAAAAGTCTGCAAAAAAGTGAAACGTATACATTTCTTAAAATAAAACAAATCAATCATATTGTCTTTGCCAACATACAGGTTAAATACCAATATCTGATCGAAATAGCTTTCAGTCGCTTCATAAAATCGCTCATTAGGATAGCGGCGGGCAACGCGAGCGGCAGTGTCATCAACAGCACCTATTTATTTATTTTTACTGACTACCTTCCGCGGTTCTCGAGTGGCGACCACGAACCGGAAGAGACAGAGTAGGCAGACCCCCCACAAGGTGGTTAGACGACCTGGTGAAGGCTGCGGGAGTGCACTGGATGAGGGTCGCACAAGATGGTCGTTGTGGTGTTCTGTGGGGGAGAGCAGTGGACGTCTTTCAGCTGAAATTATGATGATGTTGACTATGACGCGGGAGCACCGGGTTCGATTCCCGGTAGTGGCACGTAGTGGCGAGCATTGTTATGGGGGATCAATCGAGAAGTTTTAAGTCAGGTTTAAGTAACAATTTAAACCGACTTGAGAAAAGAGAAAGTTCTCAATTTTATGTATGTGTAAATTCATTGAAGGTGCGTCCCTTTTTGTAGAAAATAAATTATTTGAATTAATAGTTATCTACCTAATTAAATATGAAATAACGTTTTCCGAGGGCGACTTACAGATTACCTATTTCCTAAGTTAAAAGTGGGAAGGTTATTTTTACCTACCATTTGCTAAAAAAAAAACACTTAGTATGCCAAATAAAACAATTTAATCATATTTATGATCTCATCTCCAGTCTGGATTCAGTTCTGGAAAGCGCAGCTATTTACTTATTCAAAGACTAGAGGCTGCCCCGCGGTTTCACTCGCGCAGATTTCTTATAAACACAAAAATCCAGTATTTTCCCGTTCCCATGGGAATTTCGGGAAATCCTTTCTTAGTGCTCACCTACACTCCCCAAGGAACCTACATGCAAAATTTCAGCCCGCTACGCCCAGTAGTTTTGGCTCTGCGTTGTCTGTCAGTCAGTCAGTCAGTAACGGAAGAGTTTTATATATATTGACTAGAGGCTGCCCCGCGGTTTTTCCCGCGCAGATTTCTCATAAACACAAAAATCCCGTTTTTTCCCGTTCCCGTGGGAATTTCGGGAAATCCCTTCTTAGTGCTCACTTACACTCCCTAAGGAACCCACGTGCAAAATTTCAGCCCGCTACGCCCAGTAGTTTCGGCTCTGCGTTGTCTGTCAGTCAGTCAGTCAGTCAATCAGTCAGTCAGTCAGTAACGGAAGAGTTTTATATATATTGATTGTTCTGGTCAAAGGATGAAAGGAATGTTTTCTCTTATTTTTTATTTATTAAACTTGACTATTGTCTTATAGCAGCTTGTGCATATAATGATAATTTTACATAGCACAGCTAAAGTAGCGAAACAAAACAATATTTCTTTAACTAAGGCAAATATCAAAAATGTAGAACAGTATTCTACTAGATAGATGTAGCCTACTTAGTATTTTAAGAGCACTGTTGTATAGCTTTTGGCTAAAGACAAAAGAAAGCTACAAAGTGTTGCAAATAAAAACCAACCCTTGGCAAAAATCAGAAGCTTTCTTTGGTCCTTAACGTAAAAGCTATACCTACAACAGTGCTCTAAAAATACTAGGCTACATTATCTAGTGGAATACTGCTTCACATTTTTGATATTTGCCTTAATTTAGAAGATATACATTTTTTTCGGAGGGTGGCAAGCCTCCTAAATTGGCACGTTTTTTTGCGCATGTCTTTTTTAAACAAAAGGACAACGAGCATGCAAGGAATATTGTAAACACTCCGGAAGACGCAGAAGAAGATTACCTGGCGCCGGTCAACGTTGCAGGCAGCCAGTGTGAGGCTGAACTGGGAGGAGTTGCCAACCGTTGCTCAAGTCTAGTTTAGTTGGAAGAAAACTCTTGAAGGCCTATGTCCCATCCAGGTATAACAGGATATGCACGAAGCGGGGGCCTCGTGTAGTCATATAACGGCCCCGAGAAGGACGGCGGAACGCGGTGTCCCGATTCCGACGTCGAGCGTAGGAAGAGCCATCCGCGCTCAGGGGGGACTACCACCACTTGTCCCCTCGTGAAGAGCTAAAAAGCCAGTGCTGGAGGGGGTCGCGGAGTTGAACAAAACGATCGAAAGATCACCCGTGACCACCTTGCCCGACTCCCCCCGGGGTCGCAGGGTACTCGTTAGGAGTTAAAAAATAAAAAGGTATAACAGGATAAGAAGAAGAAGGACAACTTGGTGTCAAAATGACATGTGTGCACGCACCTTTTCATATCACGTTTAGTTTGAACTGAAGTGATTAGAAAAATAAATTCACTGTTGGGAAGCTATACATTATCCGCGGGTGTATTGAATATTCTCAAAAATTAATAACGCTAGGCATTTCGAAGTTTGCCGTGTCAGCTAGTCTATACCAATATTATAAAGAGGAAAGATTTGTTTGTTTGTTTTTTTGTTTGTTTGTAATGAATAGGCTCCGGAAATACTGAACCGATTTGAAAAATTCTTTCACTGGTAGGAAGCTACACTATCCCCGAGTGTCATAGGCTATATTAGATTTAAAAAAAATAGGGATCCTTACTTAAACTCAAATAATGTAACCCAAGGTGCAATATTTTTTCCGTTGTTTACATATTTTGACAGGTGGTTTGTTGTTTGTTTTTTTTTATTAGCCCATTCTGGGCTGTCAAAAGAACATAGTCTATAGAGCCAAGTCTTTAGTAGTATCTTATATTCTATGGCGTAACGAAGTAAGCCGGGACAGCTCGTTATTTATAAGAGAACGTAAATACTTAAATTCGGTCATAAAACGTATTTCGGATGTCGTAGTTCCTACTTATTAGAGTCGTAAAACTCACAGCCTGTTTAAGAACAAAGCACGCTAAGCAACAAGTCATAAATCATAATTATAATGCAACAATTTCGAATGGATTAAAATATTTCAAAAAGTTTTACGATTTAGGATTAACATTTTAATTAAATACCTTATTATACAGAGATATAAAAATATCAAATTACGAAATCTTAAATTTACTACAAATGGAGCGATGGAGTGGAAAAGCAAAAGTAAGGCTGTTTAAGGTGGTAACTCACGGTATGGCGCTAAATTCAAATTTTTTCGTGTTTATTATTTATTCTGGCGAAAGTATACATTTTTAATAAAGTTTAAATGAATTCGCGTATGTAAAAAACCATCTCCCATATTGTAATATAAAGTTTTTTGAAGACAGACCTACAGATTTTGTGTCTAAGGGGTAAAAGGCCAAAAAACAAGTTCCTTGAATATACACGAAATCGGTAACTGTGTCTTTCAAAAACGATATATCACAATGTGTGAAAAGGTTTTTACGTACGCGAATTCATTTAAACTTTATTTAAAATGAATACTTTCTCCAAAATAATTAAAAAACGTGAAAAAATTTGAATTTCGCGCCATACCGTGAGTTACCGCCTTAAGTAATATTGTTTTCCCATAGTTTCAAGCTTTCTCTTACATTGTCACATCCATAAAATAACAAACTAAGAAATAGTTCCAGAAACATAGCTTTGGCTAAGCTCAAACTAAGTCACCAAATCAAGACTTAAGTCAAGATAAGAATTTGCTTTGTCAATACATACAAAGTAGTTTTCGAGATTCGAGAAAGAAACTACAAATAAGCTGAATAAAAGGTAAGAAAATCAAACAAGTTACAAAACAAAAACAGCTAACTACGATAAAAATATAGGTCAAAATATTCAAAAGGTCTTTAACCTGAGAGCTAGACAACAGTGTCCTAAATATACTTAGCAATATTAGGTACAATAGCGGTCTAGGTCACGTAACACTTCCGGTTTTTCTGTATTCCAAAAAAGCTCTTGTTCTTTCTTCTGTGGTAATACATACAGTCTAGGGCGCACAAGACCATAGACAAATCTGTTACACCCTCCTAGACTAGACTGCTAACTGTCGTGGCAGTGTTAGATAAAACAGAATCACATTTTGATATTACAAATATTAGCCAGTTTGATTAATTTTTCTTTATTTATTACTGTATTTCACAATGCGCGGTACAGACCAAAAATACCTGGATTTTTTTTATGGCGGTAAGTAGTTAGCGAATTCTTGTGGCGCACAGAACGCCATGTGATGTGTGGCGTCTTTTGGGATCAAACTCAGGGATAAAACAGTTTCGAATTCTTAGAGCGTATTTACATACCAAGCTGGCATCAAGCGCTCGTTTGGTGATAGTTCGAAAAATTTATAGAAAATACCTGCGCTGACATTCGCGCTGGAACAAGCGCTTAGGTCAGCGCAGGTATTTTCTATACATTGATCAAACCAGCTGCAATCAAGCGCTTTTTACCAGCTTTGTACAGCTTGGCAACGGTGTCTTGAAACGAAACCATTTTTATCTTAAGGTGGAAAACCTAATGAGAAATTACTTACTCTGTTGTCTATTTTATCTTAACAGTGGGTTGCCTGGAAGAAATCGCTTTAAGCGATAAGGCCGCCCATTGCAATCAATGTTTTAATTTAAGAATATTGTAATATTTTAATTTCATTGATTGTAATAAAGAGTCTATCTATCTATCTATCTATCTACTTATTGTAAAGAAACAGATCATGAATTGATTATATTCGGAAAAAAATCATAAAGATTTCTTACTCCACATACAAAGTGGCGCCCCCATTATTTTCTAGTTATCTGTGCCAAGATGTAGGTACCTGAATACGCCCTGGCAGCGCCGCAGGATATAGAAAAACCCGGATAGGAGAAAAAAAAAGGTTTTTTATAGAGCATACTTTACGGGTGCAGTTTCTAAACGTTTCCATCCAAGAAGAGCACTGCACTTGCTATCGTAATTGCGATCAAACGTTTCAAAGGCACGTTGAAAGACCTAGTGAGTGAAACTGGAGTATTGTAGCTCTTTAAGAATCAGTGTCAGTTCTTATAGCGACTTAGAAAATGAATCTGCTACGAAGGCTACGCTTAAACCCACCTATGATAGGCAGGCAGTAACTTAAACAAAATTTGAAAAATGTAAAATGTGTATCTTCGTTACCGAAGTTTTACATTCTTGAAAATTGACAATACTCGAGGTACTATAAAATAAAGTCGCTTCCCGCGTCTGTCCCTATCCCCATGTATGCTTAAATCTTTAAAACTATGCAACGGATTTTGACGCGGTTATTTTAATAGAAAGTGTGATTCAAGAGAAAGGTTTATATGTATTGTATAATACATGCAGAACATATTGTTACACAATGCACATTAAACACAATTAGCGCCATCGTAATGAATAGTTTATGCAGTGCGAAGTTCGCCGGGTCGACTAGTGAATAAATAATATCATATGATAAGTATGCTTATTAAGATTTTACTCTTAATTTAACTGAAGGAATGAGAAAGATAGTAAAGAACAACGTAGGTAAGTATTTTGTTTAAACTATGGCCGGAAGTTTATCAATTTAATTACAAACAATACCTACTATTTTATCCATACCTATTCTACTGGTGATTCATAAAGTTTGTTATCTACGCTAAACGTCAACAATGATATCTATTTATGCAACTTTTTTTGTCGGCGTCTTCGATTAAATTCTAAGAACTTAAGTACCTATATCTTATATCGTAGTTATTCTGGAAATGAGAAACAGCGGTGGTAGCACGACGGACAATTTGTCGAATTTGTCGTATCTATCTGTCACTTTTGTCAATCATATCCATACATTTTCCCGAATTTTAATATCAAAAGCGATCAAAAGTGACAGAACGATTCGACAAATCGTCGGTCATGGTACGCAGGCAGGAAACCTAGAAGAAAACGCTTAGGGAGATAAGTCGCCTTTTGACAACCTTGATATTGTTGATATTGTTCTCTTATTTGAAGAGTCAAATAGTCAAACATTTTTCACCCAGGCAACCCCAACCTCAACTTAGTATTCAACAATTATTTTTTTAGACATGACAAACCGCATCTATCAACCAATCAATACATATTTAAAAAAAAATATTACAATCTTACCGCTGGAATGCACGGGAGAACTTTTTACTTGACGCTCACTTGAAATTGGTCCTTATTTTTTTAAACATTCCCTACGCCATGTGTTTGGTTAGTCGATTCCTTGAAGATTGCTTTCAAGGAATCAACTAACCATAAGTTACATAATTTCAGTCAAAAGACGTCCACTGCTGGATATAGGCCTCCCCCACAACGAGCGGTTTTGAAAGACCCTCATCAATACGGGTTAGTGTATTAAATCTTTAAAATATGCAACGGATATTGATGCGGTTTTTTTCAATAGGTAGAGTGTTAAAAGAGGAAGGTTTATAGCTATAATTACATGCACAACATAGTAATAAGTTAGGTAGTACGAAGTTCGCCGGGTCGACTAGTCAATTATAAATAACATTATCTCACGCCTTTTATTGTCCGAAGGGGGCAGAGGCACCGGCTCGAGAGCCGGACCGACGTTTAGCCGAGTTTATGCTTTATTACCAACGTGACAAGGGGCCAGCTTGTCGCCGCGGCTTGTTGTAATAAATTACATAATTATGACAGACTTGAAACAACTTAGCAAAGGTTCAAAAAAAGGTTCAATAGTATTAAAGTTACAAGTTTATTACCTACTTGAGAATTTTACTGGACCACTTCACCATATAGCCATAGCACAGCTAAAGTAGCGCCACTCGAGAAAAAAATAAATATCTTCTAAACTAAGGCAAATATCAAAAATGTGAAACAGCATTCCCCTAGATAATTCAGCCTAGTATTTTAACTGATTGTTGCTAAAAACGGCCACTTTTGGCAACAATCAGTTTCTTTCTGTGGTCTTTAACCTAAAAGCTATACAACAATGCCCTAAAAATACTAGGCTGAATTATCTAGGGGAAAGCTGTTTCACATTTTTGATATTTGACTTAGTTTAGAAGATATTAATTTTTTTCTTGGGTGGCGCTACTTTAGCTGTGCTATGCCTCTTAAGTGCCAGTTTACCACAACTGCGTACGACAAAACATACACAACCAGTTTCTTTTTTTTGTTTTAGTTTTTCGTTTCAATTACTTAGTATGTACTTAATTGTGTTTTTACTAACGTAGAATTATGAGCCGAGAATTAGTATTAGGTCCAAATACGCGCGTCACTTCCAAATGGGGGCATAAAATAGATTTATCGAAGTGTTAGTAGCATTGTGTCTGTAATTCGTTAACTCACACACGCGCACATCAAAATACGCTGCCTCTTGGGCTTACTTACAAAGGGCTTGAGTCATGGATCGAAAATTTTCTGCATCTTCCTCCAGATTCCATATTTCTGCCATCTCCTTTTCGACGGAGCGGCTTCAGGATTTTCACAATGACAATTGTGCTAATGTGCGGGTCGATAAATTCGGTAACTATTTGAAACTTTAATTACAATCTGAAGAATTGAAGGGCCATGCGATTGTCAACCTGCCTACCCAGACCAAGAGTGTCGATTATTGCTATTATAGATGAGGCATTATATTAAATTACTAGTCGTCCCGGCGAACTTCGTACCGCCTAACCTATAACTATATTGAGCATGTATTATACTTATAAACCTTCCTCTTGAATCACTCTATCTATTAAAAAAAAAACTTCATCAAAATCCGTTGAATACTTTTAAAGATTTAACCATACATAGGGACAGACGCGGGAAGCCACTTTATACTACTTATTTTGTACTAGTCGACCCGGCGAACTTCGTACTGGCTAACCTATTACTATTTTGCTCATGTATTATACTTATAAACCATCCTCTTGAATCACTCTATCTATTAAAGAAAACCGCATCAAAATCCGTTGCATAGTTTTAAAGATATAAGCATGCATAGGGACAGACGCGGGAAGCCACTTTATACTACTTATTTTGTATATTAATGATGATATTATTTTCAATTAAAAAATTTCACGTTTTTACAATTCTCTTAACAAAAAATCCATAGAAAAGCTATTTAGGATCGCTGTTATGTACGGTACCTAAAATTATATGGATGATGACGAATGTTTAGAATGCATAATATCAAAAGCTGAAGTGAATATTAAATGAAGCATGAATTACCTGAATGAACCTGACGTGAACCCCCCTGGAGGTGCCCTTGGTCGGAGACGTCCGACCTTGGTCACAAATGAAACTGCGTCTCAATTTAAAATTACGGATCAAGTTCAATAAAATCGAAAGCACTTTGATATTAAAATAGCCTCTTCCTTTTCACTTCCAGATGGAGCACACGAAGCGGAACAATATTATTTTGTTTTATACTAGTCGACCCGGCGAACTTCGTACCGCCTTACTATTTTTTCGTGTGTACAATACATATAAACCCTCCTCTTCACTCTATAAATTAAAAAAACCCGCATTAAAATCCGTTACGCAGTTTTAAAGTTTTAAGCATACATAGGGATATAGGGACAGAGAAAGCGACTTTGTTTTATACTCTGCAGCTAAAGTGAAGTGAATTACCTATGTTTTTATTTCTTGTTTTTTTTTTTTTTTTTTGCCGCGTGAAGAGTTCACGAAACCGAGGTGCGTGTATGAAAAGGCCGTAAAAAAGGCTTATAACTGTAGAAGAAGCGAAAGAAGTGTGTCAGGAATCAGGATCGTAGCAAGTGGAAATCAATTGTCTCTGCCTTCCCCTATGGGGTACAGTCGTGACGTTATGTATGTGTTATTTCTATGTTTCATACGTCTCGCCTGGATCGGACGATAATATAATTTTCTATAATGTCGGACGGATTGAATAAATGTTTATGTAAGTACTTACTTGATTAATTCATGTTCTCCTCTGAGTTTCCTACCAATCGCAACAAGTTCCAGATATTCATAAAGGCATAAATTTCTTTTTTTTTAAACATTGGTACATTTTCCTGTTTTAACATCTCAGCCTAGAGACGTGCTCTATTGGATATAGGCCTCCCCCACAAATTTCCACAAGGACAGACATTTGACAGCGTTGACTGCTCCGTAGCTCAGTTGGCAGTGATGTGGACTGAGTAAGCGTGTGCACCTGGGTTCGATTCCTGGCAGGGCGAACATTAGTATGATGAGTATCGATGTTTGTTTCCGTTCTGGGTGTAATGTTTCGGGTACCTACCCTAGTTACAAGTTCTTTTCCTAGTAAGGGCCTCTGAGTGTGATGCGTTGGATGTCATAATAGCTTCGCTTGGCAGGCTTATCAAGTTTTTAAAGGAAAGATGGTGATCATTCTTCGGTTTCCCCTTAGTCGACTTTGGCGACACCCACGAGCCACTCCCACAGGGCAATTAGAAAAGAAACCTTTTTAAAAATAACTTATAACTAATATTCTAGAAGGTAGGTATTCTAAGTAAGTATACCTCTATACCTAAGGCTATAAGTAAGTAAATAATATTTGTATACCTAAAAAAAAGGTATATCACAGTGATACTCTGTTGTAATAGAAAGAAAGCCGCAAAATGGCACTAACTCAGCAAATGCTGAAGGTTATTGAACCAACAGCGCTGATTTTCAGTCAATGCCAGCAGTGACTCACAAGCGCTTCCCTGTAATAATACATTAATATCTGTACCTGACCTGTGATAACAAATAAATGATTATATTCTAATCTATAAAAAAATTGATTTTTAGACATGGAAATATAATTTTTCGGGCAATTAATTGGGTTTGGGAGTCAAATGTGGGCGACAACGGAAAGTACTCAAATTTTTTAGTTTTGACGATCAGCGTTATAGCCTTGTAAATTATTTTTTGTTGTTGGTATAATTTTTCGCCTAATCTGGCTGGAGCGAAGCGAGCGACCCAACGGCACATAACACCTAGTCTGTCAAGTCGTATGTGTGCCTTGCACAAAAATGTAGAAATTAAAAAGTGGCAACACTGAATGGAAAATTGGCGGATTTTAGAACATTTCCATAAAGTGTTGCCACTTTTTTCATTTTAACATTTTTGTGCCGTACTGTATTTTTAAACGGAAATTATACTAGACTGTAGTCTAGTGTAAGTATTGCACAACCTCATGTAGTTTTTATTTTTAAGGACAAGAGTTTTTTATTAATTATTATAAAACACTCAAATATTGATTGCTATAGTCAAAACCCTCAGCATGCAAGTTAAGTCAACCACTTAGTCTGAATCTGAAGTCAATAATAAGTATGTTATGTATATTTTTTCTTTTTAAAACTGTATGTAGGTACTTACCTACTTACTTACCTACTAAAATGCAAGGAACATTATTTGTGTAAGTAAGTGTCGACGGCAGATTTTGTATGATGATTATACAGCAAAAAAATGCTCACTCACACACAAACTCAATACTTAAAATTCCTTTATTTTGCCACGCCCTTTGTATTCTTTCCCATTGGGATAAGGTCTATAATTTAATTAAACAAAACTTCTGCTTGAGTCTGTCTACTGGTGACGAACAGTCTTGTTTTTGTTATAATATTGGTCCCGGTTGGCAAATGCTCAGTCAAAGGAATACTGCACGGGTGAAAACATCACCGCAGGAAGAAAAAAAGGTGTTGTTCCTGTGACCTGCCTGACTTGAGTTCCAAATTTGAAAACAAACTACAATAATAGGTTAGTGAGTGCATTCTTTTGTTTTTTTTTTTTGTTAAATTCCAGGTTCATTGAGTAAGTTTTTTTTTTATTATTATTATATTAATCTGTGCGATTTTGAATTAAATCTTGGCAAGTTTTATTATTTTGTTATTTTTTACTACTAATGGATTTAAGTTGTGTTCTAGTTCTATGTGACGTAATTAATTTGTGTTTTGTTTATACATATTATTATTTGCGTTGTTTTAAGATTTATTAGGGTGACATTATAATATAGGTACGTACCTACAATATGAAATAATTTACTGCGTATAATTTTCTTAGCTTAGCGTGTCAGTAAAAAAAATGTCTTTTACTGCCTAGGTACCCTAACCTACTAACTTTGCCTACTGTGCTTTTACCGCCTTATCTATTGCGCGCCTAATGAGTGTAAGTATAGGTTATGTAAGTAGGTATCAGATTAGCACCGTGATATATGATTATGTGATAGATATTTTACGTTTTATAGGAATTGCCCCACTGGCCTTGTCCTCAAGTAACACCGATATACTGGTATAGGCTGTGCTGAGGTAAATATACTAGTTTATTTATATACTACTCTATACACCGGTAGCCGGTAGTGTGTGCATTTTATTGCAAGTTATATTTAGCCATCCAATTAGCGATAGCTGCAAAAAAAATATCTTTGAACTTATTTTATTAACTGCGCAGCAAAAGGTCTGCACTAAATGAACTATTGACATTTTACTTTTGTACAATGTTAAAAGGGTACAAAACAATATTTTCGTTTATTCTTGTAGTGCTATTTGGTTATAGGGTAAAATTTGCATAGTACTTAAATAATTGTACCTACCTACTTACTAAGCATTTTAATCTAAAACAAAAGAACAACACATAGGTAAATATAATCTCACGCCTTTTATTCCCCGAAGGTTTAGGCAGAGGTATCAGCTCAAGAGCCACGTTTAGCCTAGTTTATGCTTTATTACCAACGTGAGGCGGGGCCAGCTTGTCGCCGCGGTTATAACGACCACTACTGCGGCCGGGACCAACGGCTTAACGTGCCTTCCGAAGCACGGAATCATCTTACTTTTTCGGACAATCAGGTGATTCAAGCCTGCAATGTCCTATCCAACCGAAAACAACCACAGCGTGATTTTTGTGAGAAATCAATATAGAATTTCTAAAGCCCACAAGACATTTACTTCATCTCAACCGAAAGTCTTCTGCTGGACATAGGCCTCTCCCACATGTAAGTAGTATGGCAACGGCAGTTGTTTAAAAACCGACACAAGGTGTGGTAACTTCTCACTTTAAACCTTGTATAAAAATGAATAACAGAATAATTTTTCTTAGTCTGGAAGCTGCGAGGCTTATCAGGGAGGTCAATTCTCGTGTAAATAACCAATGCCTCTTTAACAAGCTCGATTTCTGTATCGTGCCTAAGAAAATCAGCAATAGTGATGGGTGCCTGCATTGATCAATACATAGTATAAAACAAAGTCGCTTCCCGCGTTTGTCCCTATGTATGCTTATATCTTTAAAACTATGCAACGGAGTTTTCTTTAATAGATAGAGTGATTCAAGAGGAAGGTTTATACGTTTAATACATGCACAAAATAGTAATAGTTCGCCGGGTCGACTATTTAATTTAAATAAGTTACATAATCAATAGTCGTCTGTATTTTCAGCGTAGGTGTTTAAAGTGGGGGTAAGTTCTCAGGTACGTTGGCCTCGCCTGTTGTTCAGTCAGACGGGTGAAAATCAACAAGTTACGTAATTCGCCCTGCGTAGGCAATGCACGGTAGACAGTATTGTATGAATCATTACCTAAGACGATTTTTATTATAAGCTATGCCTACACCATTTGAATTTAATGAGAACCTCCTCCGTGAAAAATGTACATAGACTGTGCGCTTTCAATTGCGCTTTCATGTTCGTCTTATTGCACACGAAGCCATCACAGAAATCTTTTATTTTAAGGCGGGGAAACTTCTAACGAGTACTCCTACAGACCCGGGGGGAGTCGCAGGGTTACGTGGGGTTCGCACCCACTTAAACCCCTACGGTGTCCATCTCGGCTGTTAGCAAGGGCGTCACGGGAGATCTTTTGATCTTTATGTTTAGCTCCGCGACCCCCTCCAGCATTGGCTCTTCGGCCTCTTCTCGGGGGGACATAGTGATCGTCCCCCCGGAGCGTGAATATCTTTCCCAACGCTCGACGACGGAATCGGGACACCGCTATCCGTCGTCCTTCTCGGGGCCGTTTTATGACTACACGCGCCCCCCGCCTCGTGCACCCAACGACTCCGGGGTCCCCTCATAGTCGCCTTTTACGACAGGCAAGGGATACCTCAGTCCTATTCTTCGGACCGGTACTGCAGGGCGTGTATCAGAGACCTCCTCTCGTATTGAAATATAGCACCCATCTAAAACTGCGCTGACCACTCATGATGCCTTTAAGTAATGCAAATTCGTCATTCGAGACTTATACGAACTGAATGCTTAACAATTTTTTGCTGAAACCTTGGGAGAAGAATAAAGGATTTCTTCAGAGTCATTTATAGCTCGCAATCCTTCGAAGAAATCTATGGTTTCTTTTAACTTGTTTGCACGACGAAAACGCACCATATCTTGGCCAAAAGGACTATAGGACGACGACTTTTTCAGCGGCATAATGGGTAGGTTTTTTGTGGAGGAATATTTCAGGACTCGAATAAATTATAAAAAAAAATATTATATACTTACTTACCCTTTTTTTCAGAATTTAAATAATGAAATGGACCCTTTGTTCACTAACGTAATGCGTATCATACAAAAGCGTTTTTAAGAACAGCTGTTTTTTTTTTATAGATTTTTTATTTACGGAATTGCAAAAGTTTTTGTACAAAATAAAAGAACACGGTGACCCGTGTTCTTTTATTATCCGGTTTATTATCCATAAAGATAAATATACAATTTATTGCAATCAATAACGAAAAACAATTAAAATATTCTTAAAAAAAAAAAACAGAAAAAACTGAGTATGTACATAATAGTACAGTAGTACTGCTCCGTGGCTCAGTTGGCAGTGATGTGGACTGAGTAAACGTGTGCACCCGGGTTCGATTCCCGGGCGGGGCGAATATTGATATGATGAATATCGATGTTTGTTCCCGGTCTGGGTGTGATGTCTGTAGGTCCGAGCGTAAGAATGGTCTACGGTATGCCCTTCCTGTCGTAAGAGGCGACTAAAAGGGGTCTTTGGGGTCGTGGGTGTGAAGGGCGGGGGCCCGATACACTTATCAAACGGCCCCGAGATGGGCGCTGGCACAGCTTGTGGCACTGTGCCGCCGCAGCTCCAAAGGCGAGCCGGGGAGGGAACAATATGCCCTCCCTGAGCACGAAGCTGATCACAGAACAAGGAAGATGCTCTCAAGCTGATAGTAGCTGAGCGTGGGAAGGACTTCAGACGCTATTATGCGTGGTTCCCGGGGTTCTTCCCAAAAGCGCCGAGACGGCCGCCGGGGGTTTTAGAGGGAGCGAGCCCCACATACCCCCGACGCTCCCCCGAGCGTCGGGAAATGCGGTAGACATTTTCCCCCGTTACAAATAAAAAGGTTTGTAGGTATGCAGGGCTGAAATTATTTTTTTGCGTTGCGAAACTCTTTTAAATTTATGACAAACGGTTTTCAAATAAAGTTTCGGATTTCAAAGGCGGCACTGCCTTTGTATGGCTTTTTCAAGTTGTGAAATTATTATTTTTTCATTCATTCTTATTTTGTTTCTGTGGCTGGGTCTTGATGAAAACAAAAGGATATTTTGAAAGACCAAATTTATAAAAGTAAATCCCGTGGTTGTTACATACCTGCGTTTTATTTCAGTAACTAAAACAATACGATGGAAAAACAAAACTTACATTTTACAACCTTATATAACAATAAATGTTGTTATGAATAATTTGGTACCTACCTATATTATAAACCAAAAAGTACATATTACTCCCCTTTGACATTGTGACTTTTTTTCTAGTCTAGCATTACCAAACTATTAAACGCATGGCCCAAGTAATAAGTCCATAATTAAACGCGTTGCAACGACACGTTTAAATAAAAGCTTTTATTTCGTTAGGTATTTTTTTTAAGTTATTCTCACCACGGCCTCAAAATCAAAAAATCAAAAAATCTTTATTTAATATAGGATACAAGATATCACTTATTGAAAGTCAATTACGTCTAATATAATCGCTATTGATACCTTATTTGGTAAAGTATCCTATACTGTGAGAGGCGAGGTAGTTCAGGGTGCCTACCAATTGGCTCAGGCAAACAAATATTTGCCTTGCCTTACGACAATGGTCGCCTGGAGACGCCCCCAAACTAGCCCTCCTCTGTCAAATGATTCTTAAAAAAATATAAATTAATAGAAAATAACTGTTACATAGCTATTTGTCTTGTTCCTGAGAGAACACCGCCATATCGCCAGACGGTTGACCTCTTGATTATACGACACGACAACAAAGAAATCAAGAATATGCAATTATGCGTCCCATGTAAAATAATACGAATTATATCCATCAAGGTGACAGGAGATGACGAGACGCTGTCCTACAATCTACATACTTATATAAATTTTTCAAAGTTTTTTTTAACTTGCAATGTATGTATGTATGAATGATGTTCGGGTGAAATTTTGCAACTTAATTTTGAAGCAGATTTCTTCAATCGATTGAGCTGAAATTTTGTATACAAGTACAGAGAGTCTAAAAATACATATTAAGCTAATGTGACGTCATTAAAAATCCAACATCGCAGAAAAATCAAAATCGTGGACAAGTTGTTTTTAGTGTACTACTACAATATGGGTACCTATCAAATGAAAGGCCTTGCTGAGAATAACAAGAAAAATAACTTAACGAAATAAAAGCTTGATTTTAAAAAGGTTTTTAACCTTAAACTTATTGATTCTTGGCTTTCGGTGTTTTTTTTTATTTATTATCACTAATTTCCCACATTATCGTTGAGCGTGCGCAGACAGCGAGCGATCAGTAGTCCAGAGTTCCAAGTTCAGACTTCTGCGTTCTTTTAAATAATAGGATGATCAAACGAGCTCACCTGAGTGAAGTTCGATCATTATTGTACGAAGGCTTTGTATGAAGATGTATATTGTTAAACATGCAGCTTCTCCGAGTTGCTTGGCACCTTACGCGCTTTAAATCCTTCCCTATACTAAAAAAAAATACAATATTGATTGTCTATGGTCAAGATGTCAAACGTCATTCTTTAGAGCCTTATTGAGCTTGACTCACAACTTGGGTTACTTACAAATTGTAAAGGGCGGGCGGGACAATATACATCTTCATACAAAGCCTTCGTACAATAATGATCGAACTTCACTCAGGTGAGCTCGTTTGATCATCCTATTGTACATCGGCTTTGTATTCGATGTATATTGTTAAACATGCAGATGTTCAGAGCCAATAATAATATCTTAAAACAAAAGTTGTGAGGCTTCTATCGAAGATAACCCCTTCTAATAATATAGGAAAGGACAAACAGATTTGTTTGAAAACTTAATTAAGTTGTTTTATATATCCTTAGTAAAGGAACATGAAAATTTAATAATACATAAAAGAAAATTTAATAAAGTTAAATGTAATATCAAATGTAATCAAAACAGGGCGTATTAATACCGCTTCTTAACTAAAACAAAAATATATCACATGAATAGAGTTGTATTATGTGAACCTCTACATAGTTCAAGACCTACTGGTTTAGTCAACTGTCTGTCTAATGACACACCTTTAGACTTGGTGGTTGCTAGATGGCTTGTGTTTGTCCTGCAAACACCTTAACTTTCAAATTTAAAATTAAATTATTCTACATAGGATACAAGGTGTCTCTTATTTCAAGTCTCATATCATTATATTTATTAATATAGTATCCTATTCGCAAGATGCGCAGGCAAAAAAACAGTCCCCAAAAGGACAGACCAGTCCGCATAGCAAAACATTGTACGTAGAGCTACGTCATGCTACACGAGCCAGACTGCACCCTGCCGCGGCACGCCTTCGATCAGACCCATCATCGAAGCCAACGATGGAAGCCGCCAGGAGACGCACCCAAACAAGATCATCTTATTTAAAAGATTTTACTCCCTTTTTACCCCAAAATATTTTTGGTCCAGCATCCTATTGTTGATGAGGTCACAGATTTGTGTCGTTTTTTGAAAGAATTAACAATGGGTTTTTTACGAATGTTTTCTCAAAATCACAGAAGTTTTACAGAACAGAAGTTTTTTCACGTTCAAAAGCTTTGATTAATTTAATTTGGTTTACAAAAAATCTAAGACTCAATGTCTTAACAATATCAGTATAACTTTATGTATATTGAAGTCTGTATTTATTTAGTTCTAGTACTTTACTTTTTAAAAGTTAATACTTGTTCTGTGTAGCAGTAGCTACTTAAAGCTTGTAACATGACTAGTAAGTTAATACTTGTTCTGTGTAGCAGTAGCTACTTAAAGCTAGTAACATGACTAGTAAGTTAATACTTGTTCTGTGTAGCAGTAACTACTTAAAGCTAGTAACATGACTAGTAAGTCAATATTTGTTCTGTGTAGCAGTAGCTACTTAAAGCTATTAACATGTTTTTTAACTGTCATTCACATTCACATTCAATACTTTAATCATATCTCATGTTTATTTATTAATACTTTAATCATATCTTATATTTATTTATAAATAAATAAACAATGACATTAATATGGCAATGGTGGTAGGTCTTCATAATATAATCATCATCCCCTATTTTAGAGCCACCATTCAACATAAAATCAAATTTATAAAAATTTGAAGCACCTGAATTAACATTCTTAGGAGGAATGTCCATTTATATGGAACAAAAAACAAAGAATGGATCATTGTTATTTTAATTATTGTATTGAGTTTGCTCAATGCTCACCGCTGAGGACTCAATTATAATTTCTACAAATGACAGTAGTGGTACTGATATTTTAAGCCGGCATTGCTGGAGCATATCTCTGTTTCTATATTATCTGACAATGAAGCAGGTCTCTGAAAGGTGAAGATAATAATTAAGAAAGGTTTCTTTCAGGGTGTTGCAAAAACCAAAAAATAATCCATAACAGAGAACCAAAGTTGTGATGACCATCATTATTCTGGTAACATAGTTAACACTAGATACAGTGAATCAACATTCCAGGATTTTTGTACCAGTTTCCAAAATTCACCCATGCATAGCAAGAAGCTGGACAAGCTTCTACTAATGTTACATATGAAGTGTCAAAAGTAAGTAAATTGCGAAAATTTTTAGGTTTTGCTGGGCATAAGAATACTGAATTTAAGATGTTTGACTAATTGAATCATTGTAATAATGAAAAGAGTTATTAAAAACTTGCAGCCTAAAGAAGCGAAAAGAAAAGGTTTGTCAGAATCATAGCAAGTAGAAATTAATTTTCTCTGCCTACCCCTATGGAAACAGGCGTAGCGATAAGTATGTTTGTACCTATGTATTATGTATGTACATATCAATGTACATAATATATGAACATTTATAGAAAGTGTTTGGTCTAAACAGCTTGTAAGTACTCAAAAAACACACAACTGTTACAAATACCCCTTGCTGGCTCAAAAAACTTGGTACACATTTGTACCCAAATTCCATGTATTACATTCTAATGCTGTGAGCGTAGCAAATATGAGAGTAAATGTGATAATTAGATGTGATAATTTTTGTTAACTCTTCATGCATTTGCATTTGTCTGTACATAATATGTATTTGCATAAAATTATATTTTTTCCATATATTTATAGAATAGATTTAAAAATTTACAAAATAAAGCCTTTATTGATGTAAGAAAGCTAAAAACCACTTTCATTATTTAAAGTGAAACTGTACACATCCATAAGGATGTGTCTGGAACTCATGTAAATGTAAAAATCTTAATCTTAAATTATTTAAACCTCTAAATGTCCTGTGCAATAAACTGTACATAGTTTGTATGCGTTTGAGGGTAAGTATACATTCAACGTGTAAATATAACACTGTTATAAACTGATGAAATATTTTAAATAAAATAAACCATGATCACCTTTTTGGTACTTAGACATGATTTTTATATAACTGACTGGCTTGATTGTCACACTTTTAACAATCTGATTAAATTTTTGACTATATCCATTACTTAATTTATTTAATGATGGTACTGTGAGCAATGTTAAAATATTTTCAATGGTTTTAATTTAACCATAATACTGTGTTCTTGAATAAATTTTCAGAGTGTATTGATGGTACTCTGGGCAATGTTAAAATATTTTAAATGGTTTAAATTTAAACATAATAATATTACAGATTTTAAGATTCTATTGAATGAAAAGGTGTAGTTATACCCTTTACATACAGAACCCAAAATAAACAAATTATAACACAGATTTTTCCTTTAGCTTAGGAAAAAAGTGGAAATAAGCTTGCCACCATGGCTTACCTCTATTTGTCAGAAGGAGCATGCCGCTTAGACAGGGCTGCGTCTGGGTCGTTAGGCTGTTGCCTGCGAAACCCTATGGTGGTTCTAGTATTGGTAGTTCCTGGCTACCAGGGATTTTATGGGTTTTTCCCATACAGCTGTGCAAACTAATATGGTAGTAATGGGATGGCCTGATAAAGTTTTCCCATTCAGGGTTTGCAGGTGGCTTTTGCATATTGATTTTTGCATTGTTTTGACTAAATTGTCATTGTTGCAATCTTCTGTTGAAGATCATGGCCAAAATAAGGAACTTGTCCCGCAGTACATCATTGACTAGATTCAAAGAATGGTTTATCTAGATTAGACATGGTAAAATTTATTCTTGCTTTTGTTTGAATAGAATGCAAGACAGCAAAGATCCTGACTGCATCGCAGTGGGGATATAAGTTTCAGCTGGTCTATGTTTTAACTTACTTTTAGTGTTGTAAGAATTTTTCCATAGCATGGCGGGTCCCAAAACAAATTGATTTTGTTTATTTTCAATTTCTTATACTTAGTTTTCTGGGAAAAACTCTTCCAAAAGTTAAGTTTTAGCTTATTTCTTTGGGCCAAATTAAGGTTGTTGGGGAAGTAGGTATCTCTCTCAGTGTCACTGATTGAACCTGAATGTTATGCCTACCTGTGTGGTAGTACATTGGTAGTATTAACTTGCTACGGAGAAGATAAGTTATCTCCATCCTTTGCTCTATTGGCATTTGTGCCTCATGTTGATTGTGATCCATCTGAGTAAATCTTTGTGATTTGACACTTAAGAAATTGTAGAGCACATCCATGTATCTCGTACACAGCCTGTGTCTTGTTCAGAAGACAAAAAATATTTTGAAGACAAAAAATATTTTGCCGCCAAAATGTCTGCGCATCGCGTGCGCGTGCTTCGCCCTTATCAAACCAATAAACGGCTGCTTTGCCAACGAGCACGTCGATATATCGCGTATATCACCCGTGTCAATGTGAAAGGGCTTGTTTGTAAAGGCATGCGCCAACAAACACGTCGGTATATCGCGTATACCACCCGTGTCAATAGAAAGGGCTTGTTTGAAAAAACATGCCAACATGACACATTATGTCATATGAGGTCATTGGTACGTAACCAATGTAATTTTTAATTATACCAGAAGAATTCTCATCCTGCAGATCCTGCTTCGAGAAAAACTTCCGAAGCTGACGTCCTTGTTGCAGGTTTTTTATTTCCCTGCATTCCACAATTTTCGGATCTTGTTCCGATGTATTTCGAGTTTCCTGTCCTTTGACTTATGTTTTTGTACACATTTTCGTGTAGTTTTGCTGTTATTTTCACTTATTTTAATAAATCGAAACTATTTTTTACTAAAAAACGAAGCGCCGGTAACCACGCGAACACAAAGAATGACGTTTGACATCTTGACCATAGACAATCAATATTGTAGTTTTTTTTAGTATAGGGAAGGATTTAAAGCGCGTAAGGTGCCAAGCAACTCGGAGAAGCTGCATGTTTAACAATATACATCGAATACAAAGCCGATGTACAATAATAACACATCACACTCAGAGCCCCTAACTAGGAAGAACCTGTATCTAGGGTGGCCGAAACACACACAGAGACGAACATCACATACAGACCTTAAAAAAAAAATAGATATTCATCATATCAATATTCACCCCGCCCGGAAATCGAACCCTGGTGCACACGCTTACTCAGTCCACATTACTGCCAACTTAGCCACGGAGCAGTCAAATATCATCATCATTATACCATCTACTAGTCTACCCGGCGAACTTCGTAGTGCCTTATCTATTACTATGTTACAGTATTTTACATATAAACCTTCCTTTTGAATCAATAATCTCTCTCTATAAAAATACCGCATCCAAATCCGTTGCATAGTTTTAAAGATTAAGCACACATAGGGACAGACGCGGAAGGCGACTTTGTTTTATACTATGTATATTTGTCTGGGAGGCCTATGTCCACTGCTGGACATAGGCCTCCCCCATACATCGAGATTTGCCTATTCAACTACCTACAAGCAGAGGTATCTGCCAAGGACTGCAGAGCTATATCACGCCTCTTTTCCATTTGATCAAGGGTGTGATCGGGTTTTTTTTCCAGAACTATGATATGTGTGATTCGAATATAGTGGGCTCGAATTATCTTTATTTCACATTCGCTATTTACTAGCGCAATTTGATAGTAATATCATATGTTGTATGCATAAATCGATTGAGGGATGAAATAGGCAAGAGCTAATATAATATTTACAGGATTTTCAAAATAACGCGGAATGGCTCTGCAATAGTGTATGGCGGTCGCGACGGATTGTCAGAGGTGCATTCATTGATTTATCTACATGATGTTTCTGACAAGGCGGTAATAAATGGAATGGGGGGTTCGGCACAGCATACCTAACAACTTTCCCTGAGCATATAGGTCGAAATATCAAAACAATAATCAGCTGTCCCGTACATTGACCCCGTCAGCTGATCGAACAAATGTATGGAACAGCTGATTTTAATTTTGAGATTTCGACCCATGTATCTTTGGGAAAGTTGTTTGTTATTGTGAGCTGAATCCCTCCTTTAATTTATTACCGCCTTGTCAGAAACACCCAGTATATGCTATAGATAATTTCGAAAAATGAAAGTGGTAAATTTTCATGAGATTTCTGCTTTTGCAAATAAGAGAATACCGCTGCCCAGTCTGAGCACAACAACCACACATACCCCAAGAACGTAGATCTCTAGAATATTGTCTGCCCTGTCTGCACGCGCTCTCAGCATGACGATAAGATCTTCTTCTTCGTCGTTCCCTCATGACTGAGGATCGTGACCAATATTTATTTCCCTCCATATATCGCGATCAAGGGCTATGTGGGCTGCCCTCTGCATGGAACCACATGCTTGTTTAATGGAATCCGACCATCTTGTACGGGCTCTTACTCTAGCGCGCTTAACGATAAGGTAGTGATACCGATAATGTTAGGTGGTTAGGTGTAAAACTTGTGTTAAAAGCTGTAGTTGAGTGATTCTATTTAACATTTAACCCTAAAGTAAGACATACTGAATGACAAGCGAAAATAATTTTGTCGATTTGGGTTTATCACAAGAGAGAAAAACGATCTGGCGCAGATTGCGGGATTACACTGGATTATAGGGTCGCTTAAGAACGGTATGGGGAAGGCCTATGTCCAGCAGTGGTCGTCTTTCGGCTGAAATGATAATGATGACTTACTAAAAGTGATTTCAATCTCGGCCTCGGAAAGGTGCAACAAACTCTACTTTACAATTTATCTCTCTCTTTTTTTTTGTTCTTTTGTGATATTACAATACAATCAATATATATAAAACTCTTCCGTTACTGACTGACTGACTGACTGACTGACTGACTGACTGACTGACTGACTGACTGACAGACAACGCAGAGCCGAAACTACTGGGCGTAGCGGGCTGAAATTTGGCATGTAGGTTCCTTAGGGAGTGTAGGTGAGCACTAAGAAAGGATTTCCCGAAATTCCCACGGGAACGGGAAAAAACGGGATTTTTGTGTTTTTGAGAAATCTGCGCGGGAAAAACCGCGGGGCAGCCTCTAGTCACTATATATAAAACTCTTCCGTTACTGACTGACTGACTGACTGAATGACTGACTGACTGACTGACTGACAGACAACGCAGAGCCGAAACTACTAGGCGTAGCGGGCTGAAATTTTGCATGTTGGTTCCTTAGGGAGTGTAGGTGAGCACTAAGAAAGGATTTCCCGAAATTCCCATGGGAACGGGGAAAAACGGGTTTTTAGTGTTTATGAGAAATCTGCGCGAGTGAAACCGCGGGGCAGCCTCTAGTTAGGTATACAATGAACATTATACAGATTAATAAAAAATTAAAGTACATGAAATAATGAAAATATCTTAAGTGCAGAGCTAGACTACTTCCATGCGTCTTTGTCGTTTACATAATCATCAATATTTGTAATGAGCTTTCTTAATCAGATCTTTTTTGATACGAAGAAGAAGTACCTACCTCAGAGAAGGAAACCGTCGCTTTCATTAATCTGAGAGAAGAACGCATGGAAGTATTATGTATGTAGAGTGTATGTACTTCCATAGAAGAACGTTAATTTTGAACGTCCTCAAAGACTATATTCTGTGTCGCGGACTGACAAACCATACTGACAGACGGGTGAAAGAGTAGTATTTATTTTTATTGTTTACATGTTATCATTGTGGCTTCATTCAAGTTGTGGATATTGTGGATTTCTAGGTTTTCTCTAGGTTCCATTCAATAATTTCTTCTCTAATTAATTTACCACCTATCTTCTTCGATACAAATTTATGTAAGTATGTAGCAGATTTAGTAAATGATAAGAAGTTTAATGATATGAAGATTATCTGGTAATTGCATGGTAATTATAGGTATCTACCAACGTGAGTACATTGCAAAATTGTATTGGTACAAACTATGTATTGTATACGAAACTTAGCTCTCCGTAGCCTGATGTAACAAACAATCAACCAAAAAGAACTCGGTCAACCAACGCTTTTCTCCAAGGTTTTCTCTTGGAATCTGGTGTACGCAGCTTTTGTTCTGAACTTCTGTCTGTTCAGTTATAAGGTCTAGAGTATATAGATTTACAGATTTTATTGACTAGTGTTACCGTACCTATACTTACCGAATTATTATCGCCGTGTGGTGACGGCTAGAATACCACCCCATCTCCTCTCATGTGTGTCGTAGAAGGCGAATAAATCTGCATCTCCACCGCCCGGCCTGCTCGGCATCGGACGGAATTGGATTTTACATTTCTCAATCGAAAATAAATCTTGTATACAAATATTTAAAGTCTACGTTGCCGATTCTGTGTCGGCCTGTCGATGGAGATGCAGATTTTAGGAACACCTGAAGCCGTATCTTTAAAAAAATTTAAGAGCCATACAACAGGATAATAAATCGTACTACGTACATTATGGGCACTCCCTGCCTCCCTCAGCAAGTGCGGCTCCCCCGCTCTCGGGTACCTCTAGGTTACCGCTTAGTACATACATAAAACTGTAAAGAATAAAATAATAATCGAATTACTAAGTTCTTAAAGTAAAGCAGGGTTTACCAAGTATTTTGATTCTGCGCCACAGATTTCTTTTTTTTCTTTTTCAGCTCAGTCAACGATGCAGATTGTCGAGGTGAAGTCGTCGGATTCAGAAGAGGAAATTATGGATGATATCGTATATTTTTTGGACCATGGCATAGACGAACCTAAAACAAAGGAGACAATAGACCGTAAGTAAATTTTACTCTGTAGTATGGTTTTTAAAAACCTTTATTAAAGGATACATACTAGCGCTAATCGCGACAAATAATGTGACAAAGATTTAAGAGCCATAGCATAGCTAAAGTAGCGCCACCCGCGAAAAAAATAATATCTTATGAACTATGGCAAATATCAAAAATTTGAAACAGTATTCCACTAGATAATGCAACCTAGTATTTTTAGGGCAGACAGTAGCTTTCTTTGGTCTCTAAACAAAAAGCTATACAACAGTGCCCTAAAAATACTAGGCTGCATTATCTAGCGGAATACTGTTTCACATTATTGATAAATTGCCTTAGTTTAGAAGTTTTTTTTTTCGCGCGTGACGCTACTTTAGCTGTGCTATGCTTCTTAGGTGTTTCTGAATGTGAAAAGGGTGTACTAGCCATTTTTCAGCTCTATGGGCAAACGCTCAATGAGTGTGAGTACTCCTTTGGGCAACAATCAGTAGACAGATCTTTACCCTGAAGGCAATTGAGTCTAAAATTGTACAAGAGATTATGTCTTAAAGAATTATAAAAACCAGCTTGTTTTTTTTTGTGATCAGCTATTTTAGAGCTTCATTGCTTGCATTCCGAAACGTTATGTTATAATAGTTGTTTATTATCTTTAAAAGAACTTCATTCATACATAAATAGTATGCTAATCACTTTGCAATGGAAAATAACATTAATATGGAATAGTCAATAATGTGTCAGAAGCAGATTATTTATTTGGCATCGTGAAAGTTACAGAGTAAATTGATAAACCTGACAAAGTACATTTATATTTACAGTGATTGAAGATAGCTGTACTTCCGAACCAGATATTGCGGTCTCAGAGGTGCCCTGCCGATTGAACAAAGAAGTGGCAATTTCAGAGTTGCCAGTTAGTAGAAAAGAAATTGCAGTCACAGAGGTGCCCTGTAGTTTAAAACAAATTGAAGTCGCAGAGGTGCTCCGTAGTTTAAAACAAATTGAAGTCGCAGAGGTGCCCCGTAGTTTAAAACAAATTGAAGTCGCAGAGGTGCCTTGTATTATAAAACAAGTTGCAGTCACAGAGGTGCCCTGCAGTTTGAAAGAAGTGTCATGGTACGGACAAAAAAGTGCAGTGTCTCTAGATTTTTTAAACAATACTAGAAACCTTAGACTTGTAAGAAAATTGAAGCCACTAAGCGTGCGTGTCGTAGACTGCGCCAGATTTTCGATGCACTACAGTGAATTGTTGCGGTCACACAAGCCAGGGCCAAAGTCGAGGCGTAACTGGCAGTTCATGAAGCTTGTCAAAGATACAGAAGCCCTAGATTCATACAAAATTGTGGAATCGTTTAGGGATGAATGTGATACTATGATTCCTTTACAAAATAATGGCGGCATGCAAATGGAATCGAGCAATGTCTTGGTTTTAAATGAAAAGACGCAAGTGCCTGATCCCGAAACGTTATCAGAGGAAGTACCCTTAATAATAATACCAGACGAAATCGATGTGATTAATTCACAACCTTCAGCTGCGAACTTTAAAAAGAACATAGGATTAATTGGAATGAAAATATCATCTGGAACAAAAGATTTGAATTCTGCAACTAAAAACGAACACAAGAAAAAATATAATTTAAATAGATATAAGGAAGATAACACAATCCTTCAAATTAGTACTGTAACATCTATATTACATGACCCAGAGAAGCAAACCTCATCTGAAAGCAAACATATCAAAAAACCAAAGCAAGACAAATTCAAATTGAATAAACCAATTTATTCAAAAGAAAGCAAACCTGAAGACGATACAATAAAAGAAAGAATGTTAGAAGTTTCACATGAGCAATCCAAATTAAACAAATCAAAAATTCATGTGAGAGAATATAACCAGGAAAAAAAAACAAGAAAAAGAGGTAAGAATATTCAATATTCAAAGTGGCAGTATGAAGTCATCAATAAGCACCAAAGGGGAGAATTTGATAGAAAAAAATCTGGGGAGCATACTCTCAAAAAAACTTTAAAAGAAAAACTTTTTTTGGAAGCATTAAGAGGCCCTCGACCGGTCATCAAAAAACGAATTGATATTAGGACTAAGATAAAATTACAACTACAAAAAAATCGTGCTAATATGATGACGAATGTGATCGACAATTGTGGTATAAAATCACCAACATCACCGCACTTGAGCATGTCAATGAAAAATAAGAATTTAGTTAGAGACAAAGCACATAAGGGTAGTATATTTAAAACTTATTCTCATTCAATTCTAGGCCAATCCAAAGGAAAGGCATGGGCTCCAGAGGTTATTACTGATAAATCTTCGAATGATGCGCCAAATTGTCAAGCAATCGAAACCAATAATAATAATTTATATGAATCAAATTTGGCCTTGTCCAAAGAACCAAGTCCTCTTGCTTCGACTACAACAAATGAAGCACATGAAATTAAAATATCAATTATTATGAAACCCACAGCACTATCCATGCCGAGTCTTGAGATGGATATGACAGACAGAACGTCATTAGATAGTGCAGAAAGTCAAACGATCAGCGATAATAGAAAGCGTTCTGTTACAATACAGCAAAATATAATAGATATTCAGAAGGTAAACAAAAAATCTTCACCAAAAAAAACTGATCTGAATGAGAAAATAACATCTTCGAATGCTAAACGAGTAGCTGCTACGTCAGAACCTGCATCTAATAATCGCATCTTGAACAAAATAAATAAATCGGACGCAACTGAGCCTGGTACGCTAAATAAGTTAAGAGAAACCGTATTGGTCAAAATATCTAAGCAAAAACTAACTGAAGCTGCATTGTCCACGGCAACAAAGCATAGCTCTCGAAATAATTTAAAAGAACCAATGACGGCCAACCTAACAGAGCATAGTTCTTCAGAAAAGCTCAATGACGAAATGACGTCCAATACAGGAAAGTACAGTTCTTCAAAAAAACTAAAGGAAGAAATAATGGCCAATCCAAAAGAGCATAGTTCTCAAAAGAAGCGAATGATGGTCAGTCCAACAAAGCTTAGCTTTTCTACTTCTACAGATCATGATTCTTCAGAAAAGCTAAAAGAAGCTGTATTGAGCAATACAACTACTCAAAATAGCTCTCTAGAAATTTTAGCTGAAGCTGCATTTCGTAGTACTTCAGAAAATGTAACAGAAGCTCCAATGGACACTTGTCCAGAACATAGTTTTTCACAAAATGATACAGAAACTAAACTGGGCTCGTCTACAGGGAATATTTCTCCACTTAATCTAACAAAAGCTGCATTAGCCCATAAAACAGAGCACAGTTGTATACAAAATTTAAAAGAAGCTATATTAATAAGTACTACTCGGCATAGTATCCCGCTAAAACGAACAGAAGCTGCGTTGGCCTCAACAGAGCATAGTCCTGCAAAAAAGACAAAAATAACAGAAAAAATTGTAATTTCTACAAAGCATATATCTCCACCAAAGCTTACAGAAGCTGCATTTGCCTACCCAACAGAGCATATTCCTTCAAAAGGGCCAAAACTAGCTGACGCTGAAATGGCCATTAATACCAAGACTTTTCCCCCACAAAATGTAACAGAAACTGCATTACCGTATTCAAATATAGCAAAAGTAACAGAAGAAATCGACATTACTAAAAAGCATGTATCTCCACCAAAGCTAACAGAAGATGTATTGGTCTACAAAACAGAGCATAGTTCTTCTAGAAATCCAAGACTGACTGAAGCTGAAATGGCCATTAATGCAAAGCATATTTCTCCATCAAAGCTAACAGAGGCTGTATCAACTAATCTAACAGAGCATAGTGCTTCTAAAAAGCCTAAAGTTACAGATGAAATGACAATAACTACAAATCACATTTATCCACCAAAGCTAGCAGAAAATATTTTGAGCAATCCTCCAGTAATGTTAAAAGTGAGGCCTATGTCAGAACTGACCAAGCCTCCTCCTCGTGCTCCGTTAGATGCAGTTACATATCAGCCCATACCCATACATACAACCCCACTTATCCAGAATCTGAAGGGTATGGTTGCTATTATTGAAAACCCAACGAATATTGCTAGGCAGTCAGCCGCGAAAGAACTTAGCAATGCTCACTATACTTCTATCAGTAATGAAAATGTACAACAAATTGATCAGTGTAATCATAATGTAATGAATGCTACAGTGCCAGCTTATGATAACGTACCAGTTAGTTATCACCGAGCGCCGAATAACGCGCCATGGCACCATGATAATAACAGGACACGGTACCCGGTGACCGACAATTCTTTGAATGTCAATATGCAAAGACCAAACGCTCCTTATCCAGCTCAAATGGCATCACAGAATGAATCTTTAATATCAAGTTATAAACAACCTAGCTTGGACCTGAGCTACTTTGAACAAAACAAACATTTGTTGCCACCATCCTGTCAAGCTGCTTCTAGTACAAACTGTTCTCTGGCACAATCAAGCTACTACAACTATCAAGCCATTATGAATTCAGGTTACTTCAACCATAACAGTCTAGTCTACCCACCAGTAAATCACACTCAAGCCCATCAAATCTCATACAGCTTACCACCACCGAATAGGTACAACCAAACATATCTCAATACAAACAGCTGTGCGCTTTATCCAACTACTTACATTCAGAGCAATACAGTTCCCTGTCTCGTGAATAATAATCAAATGTTTCATAACGTCAATCATCAACAAGTAAGTAACATCCATTTGAAAAATGCATTAATGGGATATCCGATGAACTACAATCAGGCTACTTCGAATTCCAGCAATTGTGCCGTAAGTCCCACAGTTTGTCATGCTAATACAAATCCTAATGCAGTGGCCTCTACACTTGTATATAAACAGGAAAGCCCTATTACTACAGTATACAGAAATGCAAATGATATCCCAGAGAATGTGATGATGAGAAATTTTAATCCAATTGACATACCTTCAAGTAATTACAATCAAAACGAACATGCAACTAATCTTTTTTCAGAAGGCAGCATGCCTGTGTCAAACAACTACATTCCGACAAGAGTGAATACTGCCAAAATTAATCGGAATAGTAGTCAAACAATCCCAGTTGCACAAACCTGCTCGAGTTCTTCTCAAATTAATTCGAATATTCAAAATCCTACACCGACGTCATACTCTGAAAATCCTATAACTTTTGCAAATTCAAACACAGCCAAAGTAGTAGTTCAACCCGCTAATATTTCGCCAATTGCCAATATACCTAAGCCACTATTGAAGAAAGCCAAGTCTGCCGTCTCCACTAAAGAAGATGTCAGATGTATTCCTCTACCGGATAACGAAAATCCGTATGTGGTAGTTGAAAAGTTGTTAGTTGAATTAGAGAATGATAATAAAAACTGTAATGAAGACCTAATCGTATCAAAAACAAATGTTAAACACAACAACGTCGCTGCTTTTCATAAGATTAATAACGCTAATAACTCTTTTGAGCAAGCCAGTGTGACTGCTGAGCCGAAAACGAATTTGTATTCGTCTCCATTATTTTCACAGAGTAGAAGAGTATCTGTAGATATGAACCGTCCGGCTATGACGGCAATTACTTCGCCTTCGCAAGATAGGCCAAAATCAACTCAAACCAAATGCACCGGTTATTCCGCACCGATATTACCGATTCCAACCATAGAAAAAACTCTGCAAATCATGTCTGTTATGCAAGAACAAGAAAAAAAAGAACTTTTGTTGCTTCGAAAGAAACAAGAGAACTTTGGTCATCTCCTTTTTTCGGAATCTAACTATAAAAAAACTTCCAGTGTCAACTACAAGCGTTGTCCGGATAGAAGAAAGAGTTGCGATGAAAAAAGAGAGGAACCTAAGAGAAAAATTTCTTTTAAAGAATACAAAAGCAGATTTGGCAATGACGGAAAAGGTGCAGATTTGACAAAGGGCTCCCCAGAATCAAAAGAAAAAAACAATGCGAATGAGCAAAAAAACGGATCAGCTACAAGGAAGCGGAGCGCTGCAGATCATTTGGATTTAGGCTACGATTCAGATTCCGTTATTAAATATAAGAACTCCGAGTAGGTAAGAGCTTAAAAGCTTACTCTACGGTAGTTCCGCCAGAACTAACTAAGTTTTATGTTTCTTTGTAGATATTGACTGAACCTAGAGACTCAATTTTTTGTAACATACTTTTAATAACCCATATTTATGCCCTATCACGGTACTGTCTCTTAGCGCCACGGCAATTTTGAATTGTACCTAACAAGTCTAATTTTAGAGTAAGCACTTAATTTCGAAATATGAATTGCATCGGTGATGTAAACTTGTAGAACGGTAAAGTGGATTAAGTTAGTATAAACTATTATAAATAAGATGACTGTAAACTGAAAGGTGTCGTCCTAATTGGCGAAGATCGTACGATGATACCATGCATTTTGAATGATCGTATAGCTAGCGAGCTGAAAAAAACTGTATGCTTGAACTCATCGCACGACAAAAGCATCGTACAAGCTTAGCCAATAAGGATGACGCGACGCCTAAAGTTACTTAAGTTTTAGTTATCGCTAAGCGTTGGCTTTTACCTTTTACGTTTTGATACTATAACGTTACAATATAATTATACTAGAGGCTGCCCCGCGGTTTTTCCCGCGCAGATTTCTCATAAACACAAAATTCCCGTTTTCTCCCGTTCCCGTGGGAATTTCGGGAAATCCCTTCTTAGTGCTCACCTACACTCCCTAAGGAACCTACATGCAAAATTTCAGCCCACTACGCCCAGTAGTTTAGGCTCTGCGTTGTCTGTCAGTCAGTCAGTCAGTCAGTCAGTCAGTCAGTCAGTCAGTCAGTAACGGAAGAGTTTTATATATATTGATTTTTTAATTTCGTTTCTAATTATATTTGAATTATAAACGAAATTAAAAAATATTGCAAATTTGTTAAACATAAGTACAACTTATGAATTGCCATTTTGCGCATACAAATCCGATTTGTATACAAAAAATGGCAATCATTTATAACACCAAATTTTATATATAGACTGAATGTGGTTTTGTTATGTAAGAATTATATAATATATGTTGTGTTGTGTTATGTGTATTAAGTGTTCAAGTGTAGGATTTGAGATGTTCCTCATGTTTTCATAAGTTTATATCTTTATACAGTGTATTTTCTGCTAGGGCGGTATTATGGCTGCTGTTATTGACTTTGTAACATAGAATTTAAACCCTATTTTTAGTTTGTGAATTGTAAAATCCGATTCTGTCCGATGCCGTGCCGGCCGATCGATGGAGATGCAGCTATAGGGAGTACACACACTTATACAGCTGATTGAGCGTTTGCCCATAGAAAACAACGATTTTGTATAGTATAGGCAAACGCTGAATAGAGCCTACTAAGTGCAAGTAAGTACTCACTTAGGGCGTATTCACGTATGAAGCTAATATCAAGCCCTTGTTAGCGCTGGTTCCGAAAATGTATAGAGAATACCTGCGCTGACATTCGCGCTGGAACGCAGGGTATTTTCTATACATTTTCTTCTAACCAGCGCAAATAAGCGCTTATTGACAGCTACGTACGTGAATACGCACTAAAGCTTCAATTCAGAGTATCGCGATCGATTGCTGCCACGACAGTCTTCCATCGCTGAGACAATACACACGGAACGTATCTTAACAAATGTAATGTAACACGAAGAATAGGATACTTACATGCCCTATCTCCGCTGGAAAGCAGACTTCCTCCCATGCATTCAATGTGTGCTCCAGATTCTTCTATAGTTCGCCGTTTCCATGCGTACGGCGCCCTTTGGCGACTTCGGTGACTCGACGTTGCCGATTCCGTCCGATGCCCAGCTGTCCGCTAGATGGAGACGCACCGTGGTGCGTTTGACTGCTCCGTGGATCAGTTGGCAGTGATGTGGACTGAGTAAGCGTGTGCACCCGGGTTCGATTCCTGGGTGGGGCGAATATTGATATGATGAATATCTATGTTTGTTTCCGGTCTGGGTGTCATGTTCGTCTCTGTGTGTGTTTCGGGCACCCTAGATACAGGTTCTTCCTAGTTAGGGGCTCTGAGTGTTATGTGTTATTATTATGTTATTATTATTATTACCTTAAGGGGCGAAACGGTTTCTAAACCATGACCGAAATCAAAGATATGCGCCTGTGCTCCTTTGAGTCAAAGCAAGCAAGATTATCTAGGGAGTCAAAGGCTCATATTTTTAATTTCGGCCATGGTTTAGAAGATATCAATTATTTATCGGAAGTGGCGCTAGTTTCGCACCGTGTAAGCCCTTAAGAATTTAAATTTCAGTATTAATGTTATGTTGCAGACAAAATCTTTCATTCGATGTTGCATTACATGTTATGTTGCGTAACGTTGTGTTACAACTGTTATGGCCAGTTTAGTCTAGCAAGATCTGAGGTGATCCTTACCAATTTATTTTGAAGAAAAATCACAGCATCCACTAAGGATGATCCGCCTAACTCAGGCGTCGTCCTAATTGGCCAAGATCGTACGATGATACCAATGCGGTTTTGTCTTGCGATGAGTTCTAACGTTCAAATCAAACCATACAGTTTTCTTCAGAGCGTCGTGATTATAGCAAGCTGTCGAAGAAATCTGTATGATTTGTTCTCTTCGCACTTCGAAAACGCATTGTATCGACGTTGTACCAGCTTGACCAATTAGAACGACGCATTAGGGTGTAATCACGTACAAAGCTGGTAACAAGTGCTTGTTGGCCCTGGTTCGTTAGATGTATTGAAAAAACCAGCGCGGGCATTCGCGCTGGAACTAGCGTCTATGTCCGCGCTGGTATTTTCTATAAAATTTTCGAACCAGGGCCAACAAGCGCTTGTCACCAGCTTTGTACGTGAATGGACCCTTAGTCTAAAATATTTAGAATAGTTCCTGAAACGATTATTACCTACCTCGAATATTTTTGTTGAATTTTGTATAGGTACTTAGAGAGTCCTTTTACACGAACAGTGGTGCCACTCTAGAAAAAAATATATTTCTTTTAAAGTAAGGTTTTTCTTTACATCAAAAAATGTGCATTAGAACTTGGTATTGGTTTTAGAAAACTAATAATATCTAGGTTTAAAACTAGACATAATTCGAACTACTTAAAATTACTAAACTAATACTCGGCTAAGCGTGGGCCCGGCTCTTGAGCTGGTGCCTCTGCCTAACCCTTCGGGGAATAAAAGGCGTGTGATTATGTTATGTTTTTAAAAAATACTAGCTACTACTACTACCCCTTTTTTATAAAAAGCTTACTTTAGAAGATATGATTTTTCTTGTAGAGTGGCGCCACTGTTCGTGTAAAAGGACTCTTAATCTGTGCGTTTACTTAGTTGTTAAGTAAATGTTTAGTAAGTAGTTAGATGTGTTTAAAAATAGTTCCTAATTTTATTTTATTTTATGTTGACAATGATTTTAGTTTCAGTTATGTTTTTAAAACTTTTTAATGATTATAATAATTTGAAGATATACCAGACAATGTTTTTTTTAATCATTTTAGGCTTCAGGTGGGGTTAAGAGGGTTATTTACGGCGATATAATTATGCTAAGAATTTTTAAGGCATTGTTGTACAGCGCTCAAGTTAAGTTCACAAAGATTCTAAAGTGGCAACTCTTAGCAAAACTGAATTATTTAGATATTTTACCTGAAAGCGACACAATACCAGAAAGCTACAAAATAGTTTGCCTCTAAGCAAGATTATTAAAGCAAAGGCTCACATTTTTTTAATAATCTACTATCTATACCAATATTAAAAAGAGGAAAGATTTGTTTGTTTGCTTGTAACGAATAGGCTCCGCAAAACTGAACCGATTTAAAAAATTCTTTCACTGGTAGGAATCTTTTTTTTTTTTTAAGGCGGGGAAACTCCTAACGAGTACCCTGCAGCTTCGGGGGGCGCCGCAGGGTTATGTGGGGTTCGCACCCACTAAAACCCCGCCGGTGTCCTTCTCGGCTGATAGCAGGAGGGTCGCGGGTAAGCCTGTGGAATTCTCCGCGACCGCCCCCAGCATTGGCTGTGTAGCCTCTTCACGGGGGGACAGGTGAAGGTAGTCCCCCTGAGCGCGGATGGCTCTTCCTACGCTCGACGGCGGAAACGGGACACCGCGTCCTTCTCGGGGCCGTTATATGACTACACGAGGCCCCCGCCTCGTGCACCCAACGACCCCGGGGTCCCCTCTTAGTCGCCTCTTACGACAGGCAGGGGATACCTCAGTCCTATTCTTCGGCCCGGTACTGCAGGGCGTACTGGTAGGAGGCTACATTAACCCCGAGTGTCATAGGCTATATAAGATTTTCGAAAAAATTAGGGATCTTTACCTAAACTCAAATAATGTAACCCAAGGTGCAATATTTTTCCGTTGTTTACATATTTTGACAGGTAGGTGGTTTGTTGTTGTAGTTGATTTTTTATTCGGCCACTCTGGGCAGTCAAAAGAACATAGTCTATAGAGCCAAGTCTTTTGTAGTAAGTATCTTATATTATATGGCGTAACAAAGTAAGCCGGGACAGCTCGTAGGTATATAAAAATGAATTGTGAGTCGAGACTCAACTTCACTCCGTCGGCTGCAGTCGAGCAACGTCGACTGCACGCAGGCAGTCCATATTCACACTGCACCGCAATTAAATCTTATCGAAGACGAGCTGTCCCGGCTTACTTCGTTACGCCATAGAATATAAGATACTACTAAAGACTTGGCTCTATAGACTATGTTCTTTTGACTGCCCAGAATTGGCGAATAAAAAAACAAACAACAACAAAAAACCACCTGCCAAAATTTGTAAACAACGGAAATAAAACTGCACCTTGGGTTATATTATTTGAGTTTAAGTAAAGATCCCTAATTTTTTTGAAAATTTAATATAGCCTATGTCACTCGGGGATAGTGTAGCTTCCTACCAGTGAATTTTTTTTTCAAATTGGTTCAGTATTTGCGGAGCCTATTCGTTACAAACAAACAAACAAACTAATCTTTCCTCTTTGTGGTATAGAAGAGAAGCGCTCGAGTCTCAACTGCACGCGGTCGGATGCAGTTGAGCAGCGACGACCGCACGCTGTAAATGGCTGTTAGTCAATGTTACAGTGTATAACAGTATTACAGTGGTCAGTAGGTATTCACTGGATGAGGGTCGTGGCAGTGGACGTGTTTCGGCTGAAATGATGATAATGATGATGATTTAGAGATACACATAATTAGTATCACATGTCAAATTGTTTTTAATTTTTATGCCAGCAAGAAAGGCAATGGACCCACAGGTTTTCCCGTTTTAAGGGGACGGTACAGCAACGCAAAAATAGAAAAACTCATGCTGTCGTGTCGTCCTCTAACCGTACCTAACCATGTGACAGAGCGATAGCTAATCAATAGATATAAAACTCTTCCGTTACTGACTGACTGACTGACTGACTGACTGACAGACAACGCAGAGCCGAAACTACTGGGCGTAGCGGGCTGAAATTTTGCATGTAGGTTCCTTAGGGAGTGTAGGTGAGCACTAAGAAGGGATTTCCTGAAATTCCCACGGGAACGGGACAAAACGGGAATTTTGTGTTTATGAGAAATCTGCGCGGGAAAAACCGCGGGACAGCCTCTAGTTTCTTGATAAAATTTGCGTGAAAACGTTTTTTACTACCTAAATATTGGCAAATCACAATGATTTTGATGTCCATCGCTTCAGCATTAAATAATATAGGTTTATACGCTTTCCTTTTTTAACCGACGAAAAAACAAAAAGGAGGAGGTTCTCAATTCGTCGCGTATATATATATATATATATATATTTTTTATGCATGATCACGCATAACTTTTAACTGTGTGGACCGATTTTAATAATTATTTTTTTAATCGACAGGGTATACCTTGAAATTGGTCCCATAGAAATTTGGAAATAAAATTCCTACCCTAAGGGTGGGAAAATAGGGGTGACTTTTTGGTCGGCGGGTCGATTTATCCACTCACAGGTTGCATTTCCGTGATACATTATAACTTTTGATACCTACCTACAATATCTTTGGAAATGAAATAAAATCAGCCGAAAGACGTCTACTGCTGGACATAGGCCTCCCTCACAAATCGCCTCACCGACAGGTCGTGATCGAACTTCATCCTGTTAGTCCCTCAACCTTCACCAGGTTGTGTGGCCATCTTGTGGGGTGCGACCACCCTGTGAAGGGTGATAAGCTGGGGTCAAAAAAATTAGCCCAAAAAAAACTGAAAATCAAAAAATAAAAACTTAAAAAAAAAAATTAAACCGCCGAAAAAACTGAAAAGCATTAAATAATTGGGAAACATTTTCTATTAGGCCTTAATTTACTCACTTCTTAAAGTAATTTTGGATTACCAAGAAATTTTGAGTCGGTGCCACAGAATCAACGAATAAAGATCACTAAATTACCTGAAATTCAAAGAAATAACCGAAAAACGTATGCCGCTGCGCATCGCGTTTTACATAGATAATGAATTTGCTTGTGTTTTTTTTTAACTTTTTATTTAAATATGCATTGGTTTTGTTACACAAACAACTTTGTGATCAATTTTTTATCACAAATTCTCTGTATTTGAGGGGGCTATAAATAAGTCTTTAATCTATAGCGAATTTTGAATAAAGGAAAACGTACAAATCTACTATTTTATAATTTTAGTAACATACTAAAATTTCATGGCGATTGAAAACATTTAGTAGTGGAAAAGCGTTTTCTCTTTTTGTATGGACGCGTTCGGGGTATACGGTCCTCTTAATCCTGTGCATTCAGCTAGAATTATTTTCACGCAAAAGCGTAGCTTGATTACACCTGTAAGACAAGAATGTTTCTAATCTTCCCTCTATGCCCTATAACCGCAAAATGAGGATCCGAGAAACACGAAATTACATCAAAAACGGCGCTCCAGTGCAATCTCACCTGCGTTTTAATATCTACGCGATTCCTGGAACGCGGTATTGCGGTCGGGTAGGAACTATTATTCCGGACTATTAGCTTTTGTGCTTTTCTACATGATGGTGTGAATAGCAATAGCTATAGCATCACCTACCTGCATATTGCATGCATTATCAGTAAAATCTCTATTCAAAGTTTAAATATTAACTTTGAATAATATAACATAATCTCACAACTTTTATTGAGGTGGTTAGGCAGAGGCAACAGCTCAAGAGCCGGACCCATGTTTAGCTGAGTTTATGTTTATTACCATCGTGACAAGGGGCCAGCTTGTCGCCGCGGTTGTAACGACCACTACTGCGGCCGGGACCAACGGCTTAACGTGCATTCTGACCGAAACACGGAATCATCTTACTTTTCGGACAATCAGGTGATTCAAGCCTGCAATGTCCTATCCAACCGAAAACAACCACAACGTGATTTTTGTGAGAAATCAATATGTGGTGTTTTTCGCGAGGATCGAACCCACGACCTTCTGAACTTTAACAGTGTTAATCATAAAGATACAGATGATTTTATTTAGCTTTACTGGAGGTCTACTTCTGTGGTTTGTAGTATGGTAAATTCTGACATCCAGCCTAAATTGACATACGTCAAATAACTAAAATGATCTTTAACTTTTTATGAATAACAGGGTAAATCTTTTACTGTCTTTTAGTAAATTGCTGTCCGGCAATTTTTAGCTCCGGGCATAAGAATATGGCTACGGTATCTTCTCCCTGTCGTACAGTGGCGGTCTAGGACGGCGTAACACTTCCGATTTTTATGTAGCTCTTGTTCTTTGATATTACAATCTCACGAGATCATAGACAAATCTGTTCCGCCGTCATAGAAAGCCACTGTACCTACTAACTTTAAAATTCACAATAATCACGTAAACGGTAAACGCTGTCCACAAGACGACTTCGTGTTCAGAAAACAAACATTGCTTTACTTCTTTTATAAGCCTGAGTACATAAACACGTGGAATCGTTACCTCCATTTGCCTAGCGCTTAAGCTGGGAGGGATTTGCATACATTGAAGGAATCACGGCTCTGGCTAGAGGAAGACCTAGACCTAGGGTTACTTTGTCTTGCAAATCTGATAAAGGTCTAGCGGTCTGGTCTAGCTTTGTATGTAGTAAAATTTGAACTTTGTAATGTAAAACATGGAGATTTTCTAGGGATTTAGGTAGCTAAGTATTTTTTTATCTTTAGGTTTTCTACTGAAACCTTTTTATTTAAGCAGTCCAGTCTTACTTCGTTACGCCATAGAATATAAGATACTACTCAAAGACTTGGCTCTATAGACTATGTTCTTTAGACTGCCCAGAATGGGCGAATCAAAAAATAAACAACAAACCACCTGTCAAAATATGTAAACAACGGAAAAAATATTGCAGCTTGGGGTACATTATTTGAGTTTAAGTAAGGATCCCTAATTTTTTTGAAAATCTAATATAGCCTATGTCATTCGGGGATAGTGTAGCTTCCTACCAGTGAAAGAATTTGTCAAATCGGTTCAGTATTTCCGGAGCCTATACTTTACAAACAAACAAACAAACAAATCTTTCCTCTTTATAATATTGGTACAGACTAGAGGCTGCCCGCGATTTCACCCGCACATATTTCTAATAAACACAAAAATCCCGTTTTTTACCGTTCCAATGGGAATTTCGGAAAATTATTCCTTAGTTCTTCCCTACACTCCCCAAGCAATCAATCCACTTACAAAATTTCAGCCCGCTACGCCCAGTAGTTTCAGCCATGTTTCAGCTCTGCATTGTCTGTCAGTTAATCAGTCAGTCAGTAACGGAAGAGTTTTATATATATTGATTTTTATTGTCAGGCGCCCCCGCAGCATGACGGACCATTTGTCGAAACTTTCTGTCACTTTTAATCGCTTTTGACATTTCAATGCGGGAAAATGTATGGAGACGATCGACAAAAGTGACAGATAGATACGACAAATTTGACAAATGGTCCGTCATGCTACGGGGGCTGCTTGATAAAGTTTGTGGGACTGTGATGATCTAAAGATGATGATATTTTAGAAAGGCTATGCGTCCTATTTGATGATGAGTTGTTTGTTGTGGAACTATTCATCCTGCCTTGAGCAGGAAATGGACAAAGTCCATACAGCCAAGTCTAAGTCGAGTCTGGCCGTCTTCCACTGCGCTAAGTGTATCTAAGTTTGACATAATAATAATTCATACATTCGGGATGGGGCTATGAAATAGGCTAGTTATTTCTAGTCTTATTTCTATGTAAGGCATATAAGAGCAAGGAGCTTTGAATAGATGCCTAATTTATTATGATTAAAGATGACTTTCACGCCGATACTAGCGCCAATATCAAAAATAAATAAATACTTATCTTTTAAAGCTTTAACACATAAAGAAATACGAAAAATGGTATGTTATGGCTTTCGTAAATAATTCGGTTCGTGCTAAACAGGGTTCCCGAGTCGCGTATTTGAAAATGACACAAATGTTAACGTGATTGGATGTTAATGTTCGTTCAACATTGGTTTTTCGGGACTTTGGTAGTCTACTAAACATAATCTGCCATTGATTTGACAATTGCGAAGGGATTGCAATGGTATGTCAAGTGAATGGTTGACAAGGTTACGTACGTTAAGGATACGCGGCCGCGTATTTTTTGTTGCAACCTAAAAGTTAATTATTCATTGTGCATTTTTTTAAAGGGGCTATTAAAATAGAATAATATCTATAATTCATTAAAATCTGTGATAAATTTCTTAATGTGCAACAGTATGACACTAGATAATCTTGCTTAGTATTTTTTTGTAAACAGTAAAGTAATCCTAGCTAAAAAGATCAAAATTATCTACAGATTGTTGCTAAAAGTGGCCACTTTTAGTAACACTTTGTAGCTTTCTTTGGTCTTTAACTTGAAACATATAAAACAGTGGCCTAAAATTTCTAGGCTACATTATCTAGTGTCATACTGTGCCACATTTTTGATATTGGCCTTAGTTTAGAACTTATTAATTTTTTTTCGCGAATGGCGCTAGCATCGCTGTAAACTGGCTCTTAAGCTGCAGATGCAGCTGCCAATTTTTGTTTATATTAGAAAGAAAGTTACACATGTGTCGTCAGTTATGTTTATAGATGGAAACATAACTCACAGGATAACATTTTTTTTGTATTTGCCATTGTCTAAAATGTATCAAGTTATTTAAGAACGGTTTGTCCAGCTCTATTGACATTTTTGGTTGCACACTGAACGAGTTCACGAATGCAATAACAAAGTCCACCAGTTTTTCCTAACCTAAACCATTGACTATTAAAATTTGTAAATAATAATAATTTAACTAATTAAATATTTAGCATGACGTAAGTAAGTTGATCTCACTTTATATAAGGGTACATTTTAAGTGTTAATTATATAATATAAATTGTTAAGATTCAAAGTTCCTACCTAAGTTACTTTCTATTGCATTAGGGTAAGCCTGTAATAATAGATAAGTGTATGTGTGTAAATAAATAAATAAATAAAAAGACGATATAACGACAAATAAATCGAGCGACCGAATGAACAGTGTCTATCTCTTTGCTATAGCATACTGAGGGAAAGGGACAGTCATATGTCAGTCGCCCACATCGGTTACTACATTTTATTGGAAAAAGTATTAAATATTGAATATCTTTTTAATTATTACTTTTAAATCAAATCTGAATTACCAGAATTTGATTTTGTTTATTATCATTATTCCTAGGTAGTTTTAACAAAAACTAGTAAGTTATTTCGAAGAATTAGCTATTCCTGTTTTTTGGAAAGGTTATCTTTGACGAAATAATGTATACAGGTTTTTTGATTCCACTAGTGATTCTCACTTATAAAAAACTTTGTTATATTCTCAAAAAAGTTATATTAATATTCCAGATCTTTACCTCCTATAGATTAAGAGAATGACTTGATCTAAAAACCCTTAAAAATTCATATAGCGTCTTAATCCGCGAATATTGCTAGTATCGTTGAAATAATTACACATTGTAATCATGTAATCTACAATGATTACGAAAACTCCTTATGTATTTACTTGGAAATTTTTCATGGCCCCACGTTCACAAACTATCTACATGGCTGTTGACTGTCTGCGGCGATGTAAAGCCAATAAATTGAGCGAACCGATGCGACTAAAGCTAATATTTAAAGGAATTTCACCTCTATACCTATTGCACTAGGGTCTACACATAAAAGCAATCGGAACTACAGCGTAACGGTCGGAAAATGGTTTCTAGACGATTTGATTTTGGATTTTGCATCGAGTTTGTTCGAAGGATTGGCTGATCTGACCGTGTTTTGTTTTGTAAAGTCTTCTTTTATTCGGAACTAGAGGCTGCCCCGCGGTTTCACTCGCGCAGATTTCTCATAAACACAAAAATCCATTTACTCCCGTTCCCATGGGCATTTCGGGAAACCCTTTCTTAGTGCTCACCTACACTCCCTAAGGAACCTACATGCAAAATTTCAGCCCGCTACGCCCAGTATTTTCAGCTCTGCGTTGTCTGTCAGTCAGTCAGTAACGGAAGAGTTTTATATATATTGATGGTCTATTCTATAAGCTCCTTTGGAGTGTTGGTTTAAAATAAGTACCTATATATTTTAAAATGTGGACCTAACAAATATATAACTCACGTATTGTCGCTGAACGAAATTTTCTAAATTCTTAAAATCGACGAAAGAAGTAATTTTATGAGAAAATTACTGCGTCATTTTCCAAATTTTGTTATGAAACCCTGACACAAAATGGGTTTAAGGTTTAAGCATATTATTTGCGACGGCAGGATATAACGAATCCTGCAAAGCACAGTGTCATTGCATTACCTAGCAATATCCGCAGAATTTACGCTTCGTCAATTATTTAAGGCGAATAGCGGTTCTGTTGATAAAACAACATTATACTACTAATACTGAATACTAGTTCTATCGTTTATAAGTTAAAAACGCTTTATTGCCAAAAATAAGCACACCAAAATTTCGAAAAGAGAAATGGACGTCCTTTTAAAATTAAATAAATGATTTCAAGCTTTTTCTTCAATTTCCTTTTTTTATTGTTAATAGTTTGGACTTACCTAACAACTATCCGTCTTATTCATAAAGATACAGTAGATTTTAAGTAGCGTTACTGGAGGTCAACTTCTCTGGTTTGTTTCATGGTAAATACGTGACAACCAGTCTAAATTGACATACGTCAAATAACTAAAATGCTCTTTAACTTTTTATGAATAAGAGGGTATATATATACGTTCTATACATAATATACCTTCATCAAAAAATAGGTATTGTTACTTTTGCCTCTCTTTTCGCCTTAACTTCCTAATTCACCTTAAAGCTGTACGAAACATGTCTACCAACAAATTGCAATGTGTTAAAAAGCCATTAGCTGAAGAAGGAAGTAGGAGGGTGGGGGAGGAAGTGACAGAACGCCGCATAATGCAACCGCTTTTGTCTGGAGTCGGTCTTCCGAAGGCCTTGAAAGGGTTAAGAGTGTATTGTAGAAGTACCGGTATAAAATACCTAAGTATCGAATCCCACACCTAGTAAATAATAAAATTATTATTATTTTATCTTATTTTGATTTAATGTGAAATGTAGTAATAATAATAATAGGCCTTTACATCTTTGACAGATGATTTAAGTTGCATCGCGACGGCATTTCCGTTCGTGGCTGAAAAGGCCAATCCGAGAGTGAATACCGCGACCGCACTCTCGACAGGTGTATGTGCCCCCAGGTGGTCGGGGGTGTGCGGCCTGCTCGTGCCGCCTCATGCGTTTTGCATTTAATGTTTGAAGCCAGGCATTGTCGTGCTTCGTCTGGCCCTCGCGAACAAGACTACGCCACTCAGCCCGATCTTCAGCCAACTCTTCCCACTGATTGCTGGAAATGCCAAAAGCGACCATGTCGCGCTTGGCACAATCCTTGAACCTAAGCATGGGTCGGCCAATGGGTCTCTTTGCGTTGGCAATCTCCCCGAGGAGTATCTGCCTGGGCAAGCGAGTGTGCTCCATGCGATGCACATGTCCCAGCCAGCGCAGCCGTCTCTGCTTGAGCGTGGCATGAAATGTAGTACTTATTTGAAAAAATCTTATAATTATTTAGGAATTCATTTAGAACAGTATTTCTAAACACATTAGTAAAACATTGGAAAACGTAGAAACTTAAAAGTGGAAAATAAAATCGATTGAAGACAAAAATGGCTGTTTTTGTTGTAATCTACTTTAAGCGCTATAAAGAAATCTACTAGGTATCTACTAAATATAATAATGAATCGTCGTTCGTAAGTCTCGATAAAACTCGAGAACGGCCGGTCCGATATAGTCCGGGGTAGGTTTAAAATGTGAGAAAATATGGAAAAATGTAACGGAAGTTAGTAAAAAAACAATTTAATTTTTCAATAAGTATAAAATATTAAGGCGACACGTAGTTTTCCGGGACAGCTCGTAGCTAATATTAATGTAACATACATCTAAACTTATATAACTCTATAACCCGCCGTGAGTGAGAATGTCGCGAATGAAAAATGGCGGGCTTTGTGTATCTAGCTTATGAAATGTAGATGGCCTAGTTTTTAAACTGGAAAGTTTGTTTGTCATCATCCTTTTCAGTTTAGGAGATTTATTAAATTGCCGGCACCCCGGACCTTTTTACATTGTTAGATAAAAAAGGTCAGCTGTTTTTTAAGCGACTTGCAGAAAGTTTTTTTATGCGACCGTTTTTTTTATTATTTTACTAGTCGACCCCGCGAACTTTAGACCGTGCTATGAGGGGCGTGTATACAAACAAAACTTCTTCTCGCAATCAGTCAGTCTAATTGAAGAAAACCACAAAAAATCAGTTGCTAAGTTTTAAAGATCTAATTCATACATGTGGTGATTCTCGGAGTCCGACTGATTTGGATATTTTTTTTAAAATAAAGAATAAAAAAAAAACATTTAAACACAATAAACACCGGCCCCTAAATATTCTTAATATTCCGTAAAACGTTAAGGCGGCATCCTTTGAAGAATTCTATTATTTAGTGATCCCGCAGGTAAATTAATGTCTTACCTACATCGAAAGATATACTGGTATATCTATACCAAAATTATATAGAAAAAAGATTTGATTGTTTGTTAGCATTGATTAGGCTCCGAAAGTAACTGAACCGATTTTTTTTTTTTTTCTTTTTGGGAAGCTACACTTTTCCCGGGCTACAAGGCATAGGAATATAAGTATATTTACAAAAAATCAGAATGCAAGGCGTAACAAAGTTCGGCGTGTCAGCTTGTTAATACCAATATTATAAAGAGGAAAGATTTGTTTGTTTGTTTGTATTGAATGGGCTCTTAGACTACTGAACCGATTTCAAAAATTCTTTCACGGTTAGGAAGCTACACTATCCCCGGATGACAAAGATAGAGTATAGAATATTTTCAAAAATTCAGGATTTCATTCAACCGTGTGTCAGCGTAGTGTTATATAATTCTCCGTAAAAAAAGTGGAAAAGTTGAAATCCCGCCGTCTTTTGGCGTTAGGAAATATTGAGGCTGTACGAGCAATGCTGTGATTGGCAGCTAGTTTTAGATAAAATATTTCTGCCTAAGATTTTTTTTTGTTCGATTGGCATGAAGTAAATAAACTGCCCTTTTCATCCCGCCTACCCTTACCTAGATAGATTTTCGTTCATATTTTATTTCAATAAGCTCTTCTTTTAAACGGCAGCAACATTTTATAAATACTTTTAGCCAAGTAAACAAATGAGATTCTATTTAAATACCGCGACTATTTTTGAAATATTCACGGCTACTGGAACATCCCTTTTTTAATAAGCATAAGAAAAATTTTGTTACCGCAAGTTTTTGTTACCTACGTAGGTAATAATAATTTTAAATTCTCTCATCATGCAAGTAAGTACTTATATAAATATTTTTTCTTTGTTTCCTTAAATTTAATAGTATTCGAAACAGCGAGAAAGTCAGAAAAGAGATGGTCGGTCAGGCCAAATAATATTCGTTTAATAAAAACTTATAACTAGAACAATAACTTATAAGTAACATTTGGCCTGTATCCAGGCAATTCGCGATAATGTGATAAAAGTCATGGTAAATTGAGTTCCATAAGTAATAAATAAAGTTTTTGCTAAAATAAAAAAGTTTATGGCAACTTTTATTCTAAAAGCAGACTCATACCCATAAAAGGTTTTTAAATACAATCCGTGTTATTCATAAAGATACAGTACATTTTAGGTAGCTTTACTGGAGGTCTACTTCTCTGGTTTGTTGTATGGTAAATACGTGACACCCAGTATAAGTTGACATACGTGAAAAAACTAAAATGCTCTTTGACTTTTTATGAATAACAGGGAAAAAATCTAGAGTTCATAAAGCCAGTTATTGTTTTTTTTGTACATTTTATAAAAAAAATATATGTTTCTTACAGAAACTATAAAAGGTATATGACTTTTTTTTGCTTGATGTTTGTTAACGAATATAAATTTGAGTCAACAAGTTTATTTTGTACTAGAAGCTGCCCTCGCGGTTTCACTCGCTCAGATTTATCATAAATACAAAAATCCAGTTTTTTCCCGTTCCCATGAGAATATCGGGAAATCCTTTCTTAGTGCGCACCTACACTCCCTTAGGAACCTACATGCAAAATTTCAGCCCGCTACGCCCAGTAGTTTCGGCTCTGCGTTGTCTGTCAGTCAGTCAGTCAGTCAGTAACGGAAGTGTTTTATATATATAGACTAGAGGCTGCCCCGCGGTTTTTCCCGCGCAGATTTATCATAAAAACAAAAATCCAGTTTTTTCCCGTTCCCATGAGAATATCGGGAAATCCTTTCTTAGTGCGCACCTACACTCCCTTAGGAACCTACATGCAAAATTTCAGCCCGCTACGCCCAGTAGTTTCGGCTCTGCGTTGTCTGTCAGTCAGTCAGTCAGTCAGTAACGGAAGTGTTTTATATATATAGACTAGAGGCTGCCCCGCGGTTTTTCCCGCGCAGATTTATCATAAAAACAAAAATCCAGTTTTTTCCCGTTCCCGTGGGAATTTCGGGAAATCCTTTCTTAGTGCGCACCTACACTCCCTAAGGAACCTACATGCAAAATTTCAGCCCGCTACGCCCAGTAGTTTCGGCTCTGCGTTGTCTGTCAGTCAGTCAGTCAGTCAGTAACGGAAGTGTTTTATATATATATAGACTAGAGGCTGCCCCGCGGTTTTTCCCGCGCAGATTTCTCATAAACACAAAATTCCCGTTTTTTCCCGTTCCCGTGGGAATTTCGGGAAATCCCTTCTTAGTGCTCACCTACACTCCCTAAGGAACCTACATGCAAAATTTCAGCCCGCTACGCTCTGTAGTTTCGGCTCTGCGTTGTCTGTCAGTCAGTCAGTCAGTCAGTCAGTCAGTCAGTAACGGAAGAGTTTTATATATATAGATTATTTACGGCCTCCTGAAAGAAATCGCTACACTGCATCTTTCCGATTTTTTACGCGCTGATAGTAACTACAGTTAAGTAATAACCTTCATTTTTGCAGCTGCACAGCATCGTTAAATTAGTTTCAATGTATAAAATGTTCGATGTTATTATAATAAAAACACATCACACTCAGCGCCTCTAACTAGAAAGAACCTGTATCTAGGGTGCCCGAAACACATACAGAGAGGAACACCCAGACCGGGAACAAACATCGATATTCATCATAAAAATTCCCGCCGGGAATCGAACCCAACTGAGCTACGGAGCAGTCGGAAATGAGAAGTTATAGGCTTCTAGAATTGTCGGATACCTACAGGTAAAAATAGCATGAATTTGAATAGGAACAGTCTCATTCTGTAATGAAAATTGGAAATCCATATTATTTTAATGCCTACCTTATATATTAGAAAAATATACTGCCATGTTTCTGCTGTCGACATAAAACAAGCTTCGTTATCAAGAACAAGGGTGAAACATGAAGAAAAAAGCTTTCACACACTACACGATATAACTCTTTAAATAAACGAGGAGCTAGTAATAAATGGGAATGATTTCATAATGCGATATTAAAATTGATATTGATATTTAAAAAAATGTGTTTTAGGAGCATTTTTCAGTTTTTTGTGTTATCCTTTTTAGTTTTAACTCTCGCTTTATTATCCACTAGCTGTCCCGGCTTACTTCGTTAAGCCATACAATATAAGATACTACAAAAGACTTGGCTCTAGAGACTATGTTCTTTTGACTGCCCAGAATGGGCGAATAAAAGTACAAACAACAACCAACTAACCACCTGTCAAAATATTTAAACAATGGAAAAAATATTGCACCTTGGGTTACATTATTTGAGTTTAAGTAAGGATCCCTAATTTTTTTGAAAATCTAATATAGCCTATGACACTTGGGGATAGTGTAGCTTCCTACCAGTGAATTTTTCAAATCGGTTCAGTATTTCCGGAGCCTATTCGTTACAAACAAACAAATCTTTCCTCTTTATAATATTGGTATAGATAAAAAAACCGCATCAAAATCCTTTGAGTAGTTTTAAAGATTTAAGTATAACATAGGGTCAAACGCGGGAAGCGACTTTATTTTATAAGTATTGATGATATTAATTACAAATAATAAAATTTCACAGGATTCACTAGCTTATATTATGTGATGTGTTAAACCTAAGGGAGCGATGTCGACCTCATATCCGCTGCCGTAAGATTTATGACCTTACAGGGTCACATCCTAGACTAATTGACCTTTGACCTTGTCACATTGATTTACGATGGTTTATTGGCGTTCACAAATGGCACATTGCCATTAGGATGAGACAATGGGAGAGGAATCCATGAATACGTGAAGATAAATGGTATGGATTGATTGAATTTTCGGTAATTTGACGATCTACATACCTATCCAAACTAATATTTTAATTACGAATGTAACTCTGTCTGTCTATCTGTCTGTCTCGCTTTCCTAAGAAAACTACTGAGCTGATTTGAATGAAATTTGGTAAATAGATAATTAAAGAGCCTGAGAAAGGACATAGGTTACTTTTTATGCTGAAATTCCCACGGGAAAATTGCGAATTAGATGTTTCAAGGGAAAATGCGCTGGCGAAGCCGCGGGTTAACATTACATACATAATTTACGTAAAAAATTATGTATGTAATGTTATCTATGAAAAGAAGAGTAGTAGGCTCAGTAGACAATAACCCAGGAAGTCAGCATTACAAACTAAGTCACGTCGTTAATTGTTCAAAATTCAAATAAATAAAAACTATATAATCTTTATTTAATGTAGGGAAGATTTTGGAGGGAAGCAAAAAGAAGATGTCGTGCTTTTGTATCTCAATTTTCTAAATGAGTTTTTCGTGGCTATTACTGTGCTAGTGTGGTGGAATTAGTGTTATAATGTGCCCTTTATGGAAAACTGTGTAGTGAAGTGAGAAGTAAAGGAAGGCGCTTCCGAACAATTTTCATCTTTTTGACTTGACTTTGACTGAATACTTTTTACAAGAAATTTACTACCGAAGACTTGGCTGTATGGACCAACTTCCTTTGCCTGCACAGAATGGGCAATTTAAATAAAACATGTAGGATACTTATTGTTGCATGTAGGTCTTTAGGGCAAACATTTTGAAAGGTATGTGCTATAATCGCCAAATTAGGCCGGCTTGTTGGAATTGGCACTACGCAGTATGGCTTTTTAAGTTTTATAGCGAAGGACGCTGCTGCCTTCGGGGTGTTCTCTTAGTCGCTCTGCCTATTATGACACCCGTAGGAGGAGATGGGATAGGGAGGTGGTATTATATAAGCCTTCCAAACGAATTAAGACAATTAATGACAAAAGAATTAAGATAAAACGGTGTTTCTCCAAAGCCTAGCGAGTTAGTCCTTGAGCAAGTTGGCCTGCTTCCAATATGTCACTGGAAACATCTCGCAGTATGTAGATGTTGCAGGAAAACTTGGAAAACTGCTAAAACAGGATATAACTAGTTTTTTTTAGAGAAATTTACGGAAGTTAACTTAATTTCTTATGATTAATTACGGATTTGATTTATGGTGATTTATATGTTTTTATATATTAAGTACTAGCCGTAACCCGCGGTGTTACCCGCGGTTTATTAGGGAAATTAAATAGCCTAAGTGTCAGCTAACTTCTTATCAAATTTTTAAAAAATATCTCCAGCCGTTTAGACGTGAAGAAGTAATAAACATACACACTTACCAACTTTCTCATTAATGTGTATTTAATCTCCCACGTTGAATTTTTATTTTAGATATAGTCTTTAACGGTACAATTGATTAACTAATTGTGCCATACCAATAATGTTTTCAAAATAATACCTTTTAGTCGTAGAAAAAAACTATTCCTAAAATGACACCAAAGGCAAATAGTCTCAAAATTAGAATTACAGTAAATGCTCAGTTCTCAAAATGACTGCGTGGTCATGTTTTTTTTTTTTTAAATTAATCTTCTATAGTTTGTTATTGTTATCGTTTTTTTTCGCATTGTATCATCAGCTGACAATATTGATACAAAATTTTCTTCTTTTTCTTCAATTTTGTCTAGAATAATAACAATGTGATGTATAGATTCCAGCGGTGGTAGCATGACGAACACTTTGTCGAATTTGGCGTATCTATCTGTCACTTTTGTCTACCATCTCCATAAATTTTCCCGCATTTAAATGTCAAAAGCGATCAAAAGCGACAGAAATATTCGACAAATGGTCCGTTATGCTACACAGGCAGGTTTCCACACATTACTGCGACATCAAAACAAAGTACACAACCCGCGCTCTCTTGAGAGTTTGCTGTTCGTTTATTTCTAGTTTAATTGCTAGCAGCAGACATCGTTTTATTTGTTAACTTAGCTCTCAGATATAATTCTAAGATTAAGCGTTTCTTTTTACGTATATAACTCACTAGAGGCTGCCCCGCGGTTTTTTCCGCACAGATTTATCATAAACACATAAATCCCATTTTTTCCCGTTCCCGTGGGAATTTCGGGAAATCCCTTCTTAGTGCTCACCTACACTCCCCAAGGAACCCACGTGCAAAATTTCAGCTTTCTGCGCCCAGTAGTTTCGGCTCTGCGTTGTCTGTCAGTCAGTCAGTCAGTCAGTCAGTCAGTCACCCAAGTAGCACTGAAGAATTTTGTTTAAATCGCATATATCTTAACAGTGCCTGTATTGTGATTTAACTAAATAAAAAACGATTTCATATAGTCACATATTTCTTAAAGGCTATATAGTATTCCAATACCGCTTTTTGAGAAAATATAGATTATACAAATCGTAGTTAAATCATCTTAAACCTATTCAGTATTAATTAAGGTTTCAGATAAACCATAAAACTCTCTTTTCACTCAACTCTCATTATTTGTAAACTGAATTAAATCATTAAGGGATAGTTGTTCGACTTATACAGTCGCACTAATGCAAAAAAGATTTGCTATCCAAACTAAAAGCCATATTAAGACGTTTTTCCTCAAATCAGTTTTTGCTAGGCAAAACACAAATAAATTTTGTATTAATTATTATTTTATAAGTAATAATTGATTTAGAGGGACGGTTTGTACAAGATGGAGAAAAATTAAATTAGCAAAGACGTTGAAAAATTGAAAAAATAACCTTTAACACAGAAATGTCCCTTTCCCATAATTTTCCTTTTACATAATGTCCCTTTCTAAAATTGTATTTTCCCAAAATGACCCTTTCTCAAAATGTACCACATCGAAAAAACCTTTGTCGTAATGTCCCTTTTGCTTTTATTTTTTGTAGACAGTTTCGAAGAAATATTTGCGAACGGTGCATTATGGGTCTAAATTGTAGGGCCTTTCACTCTTAATCGATGCAAAGTAGGTAGGTATTTACGGTCACGGACTCGTTTAGCATAATACATTTTGTATGATTAGTCTTTGAATAAGTATTTGATACACTTAAATAAGTTAAAAGTATTAGGTTGCCAATGCAGGTAGTTTATATATATTTTCCGAACTAGCTCTAACACAGCTTTCTTAGCTAAACAAAATATGATAACTCGATGATATGACAGCATTGTAAACCATTGCTGATTTTCTTATGGTATGTACTTTTGTGGTTCTTAAAAAGCAGCAAAAGGCAGTGAAATAAATTATTACAACAGTTTTTGTTTTGCCACAAGTGTGGTCTGAAAGAAATACTTGCCACACACACTTGACTTTATATGCAAGCTCTGCTGTTGTTTAAATGCACTTTATTGCTAAAACACAAAAAAAAAAAAATAACTTTCTTTGAAAACCATAACGCTTTTAAAGAATTCTCAAAACGTCCTTTTCGCAAAATGTGCTTTTCGCAAAATGACCCGTTCGAAAAATGACCATTTCTCCACTAGCTCAAGTTTACATGTACAAAAGGGACACTATAAAAAAAAGTCATTTTGCGAAAGGAACTATAAGCGGAAGTGATGAATACTTACAAAAGCTTGAATTCGAAATTATCCTTTTAAATTCTGCCATATAGACATAGCCAAGTCACGTCACTTCCTACCCGAATCGCCAACATGCCAGCCACAAACATAGATCATATTAATTCGTTTGAACAACCTTGTAATGCATTCTGATAAACACAATTGTACATAAACATCTAATTTATGTGTCTAATAATATTGCATACGTCTATCACTTTCAACACTTACACTTGGTATTAGAAAAACTAACTCTGTTGCAAAACAAAGAAATCTTGATTTAAGAAATCAAAGTAAAGGATCAAATAAATCAGAATAGTATTCATGAAATCAATTGGAAGTATCACTTAAATCGTTGAGGATTTACTTAATCAAACTAAAGGATAACTTAATACTGTGAGATAACGTCGGCTCCGTGCTTAAGTGTTCAAACTCCATTTTGGTCGAAAATGACTTTTTGATGCAGGATTGTTAACGATGTAATTTAGGTCCAGAAGGTCAAGTAAAAAAAGGCTTTTCCTAGAAAAAATACAATAAATTTCACGTTTTAAATTTTGAAGCCCACATAATCGTAACAAAAATTCCGTGCTTGTTTAGCCAACCTCCACAGCATTACCCAAAGTCCCGCATCGAAATATTTGTTGCGTGCTTGAGTGTTCAAACTCCAGCCGGCCGACCAATTACAGCACAGTACGTCACGCTACCCGGCCATTTTGTTTTTTCTGTGATGAACTTGGTTGCTCCTTTAGTTTGCTTGCAAAAACCTAATAAATTAGTTTTATTGTGTTCAAAACTAATAAAACTTACTGCGAGTAACGTTAAAAGCTGCAGCAGGATGGCGAGTACCAATTTCAAAACAAGAAAAAGGCGTACTTTGGCGACTTTCGAGCAATAAGTACTTTTTAATAATGTTCATTTCCGAATAGAAACTTAAACGTACTGATACAGGATGTTAATAAATTCTCTTTGTAATAAAACGGTTGAGAATTAAGTATATTATTATTATGTTAATTCTGTTTGATAGTCCTTTTGTCTGTCTTTCACAATGGTTCAACACAACAACCAAATTTTTAACAATAATTAAGTAGGTATATTTTATCATTTCGTTATGTTTATGTTATTATTACTTGAGTCTAAATTTTTTTTTTTTTATTTCTTGATTTTAATTTCTTATACCTTTTATCATCTAAAAACAAGTTTTTTTACGAAGTAATTTAATCATCCTGTAAATGGTATTAGGAGGTTGGACAAACAAGCACGCAACAATTTTAAGGAACACTGTGCTATCTCCATGGCAGGAGTGTTGTATTTCCATGAACGAACATTTTTATTCGCAGTTTTGTTCAACCTCCATTTTAAAAGTATGATAAAATACGTAAAATCACAGCATCGTAAACAAATTTATTGGCAATTCCATATATTAGACTAAAAACTATAAATTTGCATTTATCATTCCTGAAACTAAACATCTCGTTTGATAATAAGTAAAAAAACCTTCTCCTGAACAGTGTACAAATGGAAGTTGAACATTCAAGCACGGAGGCGGCGATAAGAAATCTTGATTTAAGAAATCAAAGTAAGGGATCAAATAAATCAGAATAGTATTCATGAAATCAATCGGAAGTATCACTTAAATCGTTGAGGATTTACTTAATCAAACTAAAGGATCACTTAATACTGTGAGATTTAAATGTTACTTACGTTTGATTTAGTAAAACGATTAAGTATTAAGTGAGATTTGAGGAAATCGTTTTTGAGTAAAACATTTCTAAAATAGCATTATTTCAAATCGAACTTATTAATCTTTGATTTAATTGATACTCAACTACCCTTTTGAATCCTTACTTTTCTAAATTCAGATTTCGTCAAGTAAAACAAGATTATACGCCATTTTGAACTTTTAGAAAACAAAACAACAAAACAAAATCGAAGTGATATCGTGAAAAAAGTGTGGATTTCAGTTAAATGTGACTAGTGCAATAGTTTTTACTGAAGAAATAAGTGATTATGTGATGAGAAAAGGTAATATTAATGACATAAATGATAACTTTATTTTTATTCCATATACAATTATTCTTTATTTTATTGTTATTTCAAGCTATTTCGAGGGCTCGTTTGTTTTATGGCTCTTTCTATCGATTTTACACGATAAATGGTCATGCGTTTAAGATTTTTATTGCTTACAACGAAATAAAACGGATTTCTAATTGTCATATTTACTTATAGTTTACAAATTCTTAACACTAAGTAAAGTTCTTGTGTTGTAGCATAAAACATTCACCATATTTTCTTTATTATGATTACTTAAATTGAAAACGTTTTAAATTTTTCTTCGCTTAGCAAAAATTGCATTAGTGAAATAGATTATAAAACAGTTTTAATTTTTCATTTAAATCTATTTTGCTGCCTTAACTTAAACTTCAAGATATCGCGAAACCTTAGATAAGGAATCTGGAAAACCCTATTAAATCCCAATTGCTTAAGTAAGGTTAAAGTATGATTTAGCAGTAGTATTAACTCCCCCTTCGTATTCTCCTAAATACCGTGCCCACTTTTTCTTAACTGACCCTCCAAGCAAGTCTTAGGGATATCTTGAGGGACATAATAGTTTTGGCCAAGGCAATAGCTGGAATTAGCCATGTTGCCTTCAAGAAATCTTCAATACTCAGTTAAATCTATCGGTTGCTACTTGGGCAGTCAGTCAGTCAGTCAGTAACGGAAGAGTTATATATATATTGATTTATGTGGGTACCGTACGTCTTATTACTTATATCTTAGTATATTTTACTTACTTTTAAGTCAGCTCTTAGGTATTTGTAGCTCACAGTCTAAGGGCATTTTCACGTAGAAAGCTGGCAACAAGCGCTTGTTCGAAAAATGTATAGAAAATGCCTTTTTTTTCTCGAGGGGAAACCCGTTATAGGTAGCTCGTCGCTCGGGAGAGACGAAGGTTATGTCGGACTTGCACCGACTGAAACCCCCCGGTGACCACCACTGCATCTGTCATAGAGGAACCCGGGAAGCACTCGAAGGAATACGTCTCTATAGAAAATACCTGCGCTAACATTCGCGCTGGAAGAAGCGCTTAGGTCAGCGCAGGTATTTTCTATACATTTTTCTAACCAGCGCCAACAAGCGCTTGTCCAGCTTTTTACGTGAATACGCCTTAATAATTATTAGATGCACGTAGGTTATATTTAGGGTATGAAATTTTAACCGTCTTATTCATAAAAAATTAACGTGGCCTTAAACCACACGTTTAGCCTAAAATGGCGTGTTGTCAAAAAAGTTGGATTCATAAACGCTCATCAGCACTAAAACGTCGTTATAGTGCCTCCGTAAGTTAAAGTAGGTCCGACCCTACTTTAACGCACTAAAACACTGATTTTTGCCAAGATGGCGCCTGCTGATCAGCTGTTTTTGTTGTTTTGTCGCGAGGTCGCGATGATGTGTCGTGACTCGTGCGTGAATGATGTGAAGTGAATTTTGAAAATGCAAGCGCTGGAAGCTTTAGAAGATAGAAGCGGAAACCAAACCCTCCGTACTTCCTCCGCGACTTCGAAAATAATATAATGTAGGTACATTGTACGACCTGGATTTCTTTGCGCGATAAAGTTCGAACGCTCTACGATAAACGGACATCATGTTTTTTTCGTTAAGGAAGTCTTGCAATTGGACACAAGGGATTGTGTGTGACAAATCACCAGCATTGCAGGTGTTGGGGATATCGTGAAGTAGGTATGTATTGTGTTTGTGTATACTTTTTTACATTTTGAATACCTGAATAACACTATTTTAGCAACGCTCATGGCTATGGGATCTTTGTCTTTGATAAACCAGAATAAAGATACTTACTCAAGTTAGAAGGTCCAATTTAATTATTTGTATTCATCTGAATACTAAAATCTGAATACACAACTTATTTATGATGATAAAGAAAAACAAATTGATCATAAAATATTTATTTTCAATTTATAAACATTTTCTTAACTTTAATATACCTATACCTATTATATTAATTTTATTCCTTTTTTCAGGTCGCTCCGACGAAAGTTTTGCAGTTTTCTGGGCTTGGATGTGATCTGAAACAGTTATATAAATCGTATTGTAAAATAAAGTTTTGTTCGCACGAAAAATATATTTTGTTGTTACTTACCTCTCAGGGATGATTCTCATTAGAGCGGGCCGTGTCCTGTGCCAGGCCAGCGCAGCGCGTAATATCTTTTGCTTTTCCATTTTGCAAACTTGCTCAATGCCCTCAAAATACTAAACGAAGTTTAGCTAGGTACTTATGTAAATAAAGTTAAATAATTTTATAAACAATACCTCCGTATGTAATGCCTGAAAAAACAAAAAATCATCAGTCACCTCAATTGAGTCAATCAATCATAACAAGTTTTTTTTTCTCTAGAATTTGCTGTGCCACTGCTTGGGCAAAGGCCCCGAAAATTGACATTTGTTTTTTTTTTGTTGAATGATTGATCGTGGATTGACCTGGTGAATTCTGATGCGACAACCTGAAAATGCAAAAAACTACTATTGGCCTCATGTAGTTATAGCAGGCCTAAATTGTGTTTATGAATAATTTATTTTGAAATCAGTATTTTAGCGTTAGCAAACGATTTAACTAAATTGAACGTTAAGGCCATTTTAGGGTTTTTTTATGAATAAGACGGTAAGTATATATCTAAGTAGTCTATGCATCAAATACCTATTACTAGCGGCGGTTTCCTTACTCTGAGCCTATTACGATATAAGGTAATATTTAATGAGGCATGGAATAAATTTTATACTTCGTTCTAAATATTCAATAAAACCTATTTTTTTAATATAACATTTGTGCTATTAAAAATATAAATGATTAATACATTACAGCAAAGAAAGAATATGATGATTTTAGTACCTGAAACAAGGAACAGATTCGATTATCATAAGTCTCAGTCAGGAATCCAACCCGGATATTTCGACGCTGAAAGAAATATTATTATACCAACATCAATATAAATTACGCAGACGCATGTAAGTAAGGGCTAATTAACACCTTGGCTGCGCTGATTTTGATAAATAGTTTTTTTTTTTAAAATAAGTACTTACTTAAGGTTTTTGCGAAAGCACGGATAATTTTTTTTTTCAATCGCCCTGAATAAATGCTTTTTCTTAGTATGGTTAAAAAATATATATTAGTAAATCAAATAATCGGTGTTTTCGCAAAATCCCTAGTAATTTTTGCCAAAAAACTAATTATCAAATTTTCCTAGGACATATACAAGAAATAAGTTCATTGTGCAGCCACAGCAGTCTGTGTAAGGCGGCTTAAAAAACTAAATACTTACAGAAATGAAGTTCTGATAAGACAAGTCGTAGATCCCGAAGGCGGTCATGACGACGGGCCGGTTGGCGCACTGCAGCGCCACCACCAGCAGCGGCCGCAGCCGGGCGCGCGCGTCGCACAGCTCCCACCCGCCGTGGAACATCGACGTTGATACACGAGATGCCTGATACAATTTGGTTGGACATAGACATAAGCCTCTCTCATATAATGCTACAGGGATAAAATTTTTGAGGGTTTTGGCCGGCGGGTGGGCATTCTCAATAATATATGGCTCTCAAGTTTTTCAACCACGTCTACTGCCCGTCCCTCGAAGTTGTCTTTTAAGACATCCGGAGGAGATGGGGTGGTCGTGAATTATGCCGTCACTATTATAGAGAACAGTCTCTATCTCTATTCTCGGGGTCGCGCTTATAGTTTGCCTGTGTTTTAAGTATCTAAGGCTAGAATACTTTAGGATTGTCATCATCATAAGCCCTGTAGGTCCGGGCGTTAGAATAGGTTTACGGTACCTGTTGTAAGAGGGGTATTTGGGGTCGTGGGTGAGAAGGGCGGGGGCCCGACACACTCATCAAACGGCCCCGAGATGGACGGCGGCACAGCTGCTCCAAAGGCAAGCCGGGGAGGGAACAATATGCCCTCCCCGAGCACGAAACTGATAGCAGCTGAGCGTGGGAAGGAATTGTTTTAACGTTGGTTCCGAAACCACGTGTTTTGTTAGCGGGCTTTAAAACAATAATCGAATAAACTTATAATAACCGTACAACGTTGCCGGGCTTTAGCCCACCCTTTTAATCTCATTTGTGAACTTGACATTGGCAAAATACTCCACTGAAGTGGGGTCAAGTCCATTAAATTAAAAATAAATTAAAATAATAATAAACATGCAAGTTGGCAGTATGGCTCTTCAAGTCCTTGGAAGCTGCTGCCCGTTCTTTAGTCGCATTCTTCGATAACGTGGTTGTATTCTATGTTAGCTCCCCACGGAACGTTCTAGCTCTAAGGTTATGTTCTAAATGTATATTTGAGGCATCTAAGAGGTATCTCTTTACCTCGTATGTAATGTCACCTCCAGCCACCATGTAAGTGCCAGTCAGAACCAGCATGCCGAAGATGAAAGATAAATTCGCTACAAGAAATGTAATGTCGCGTTCTTGACTCTGAAAATCAAAAAAGCTAAGCTCTTTATTGATATCACAAAAGTATGTAAAAGAAGAACACACAATGTTGAAAAATCACAAAAGTAGGTATAACCCATGTATAGCCTGCGCACATAAAGAAAGGATTTCAAAATGGTGGCCGATGTATGGGTTGGGGCTGTCTCTCTTCTTAACTCTTCTGTAATACTGATATACGCGAGATAACCATGAGTTCAGCTGCCATATCTAAATCGTTTCTTGTGCAGCATATAATGTAGTTTTCAATGAGGCGTAGGCGTTTCGATACTAGCGCTAATCGCGAAAAAAATCATCTAAGCCACATTGGTAAATAAGTATCAAAAATGTGATCTAGTATGACAGTAGATATTCTTGATTACTTTATATTTCAATATCAATACATAGTAGAAAAAAAAAGTCACCTCCCACGTCTGTCCCTATTTATGCTTAATTCTTTAAAACTATGAAACGGATTTTGATGCGGTTTTATAGGTAGATAGAGAGATTCAAAAGGAAGGTTCTTATGTTTATATATGTACAACATAGTTTATAATACATGTACAACATAGTAATAGATAAGGCGGTACGAAGTTCGCCGGGTCGACTAGTATATTATACTAACTTAATTCTAAGTTCACATTTTTGATATTTGCCATGGATTAGAAGATTTTCTTTTCCGCAATTCGGCGCTAGGGGGCAAGTTTGGCATGTTTCATGAAGATCTGCAGGGTGTCCCAAAGGTAGCTAGGAAGGCGGGTGATAGGGGTGATCACAAGGGTAACCCGAAAAAAAAGCTAGCTAGCAACGTAACATTTTGGGACACCTGTATATTTTCCAACTTACCACTAGCTTCATCAGACAGCTTACGAGTAGAGTAATGCTTTGTATTACTTGTGAACTAAAAACTATTCCCAGAGATTGTTGAAGACTTCGCGAACACCTACAATAATACAATTATTTAGTAAATAATAAATACTAGATTATGAAGAAATCTTCATTAAAAGTTTCCAAAAATGTAATCGTGGTAAGTAAGTAGTTAGAAGGTAGATTGAAATCCAACGGCGACCATGGACGATGTGGCTATGTGTCGCGTGAATTTGATTATAGTTCTAGTCTTTTTTTTAAAGGCGGCGAAACTCCTAACGAGTACCCTGCAGCCCCGGGGGGAGCCGCAGGCTATGTTGGGGTTCGCACCCACTAAAACCCCGCCGGTGTCCATCTCGGCTGTTAGCAGTAGGGTGGCGGGTAAGTAGACGATTCTCCGCCCCCCCCCCCCAGCATTGGCTGTAACTCTTCTCGGGGGGACATGATGTAAAGTTCTAGTCTAGATTATCCCTGATAAAATTAAAGATGAACCTAAACTATAGAATGCTCTCAAATTTTCAGAATAGCGCATATATTTAAAATATTGTGAAATCTTATATTTGTAAGGCAGTGCGTAGTTCTCCATGTCAGCTGGTTATTATCATATTGCACAAATTTTGTACTCACCACATAGTTTGACTATGCAACCTAATACCTCGAATAAAGCCTTTCTTTAACTCTTCTTCCAGTTCATTGACATTTTTCCCATTGGCGTTTCGTAAAAATGTCTTCCTTAGACCCTTGAAATGGACGTGAAGTATCTTAAACTTCGAGCTTAAAAATATCATTGATGAAAGGCAGAGGATATCCAAAGCTACCATGGATGTAATTATGTACCACCAAAAAAATTGAATTAAAAAATTAACTATTCCAACAACTATTCCTTTAGATTTCCTTCCTGGCCATAAGGTCTTTAATACACCTAGAGATGCTCCTGTAAATAAGTTGATTGTGCTTATAATCAATAGTCAAGTAAGGTTTTCTTTATCTTCTCAATCAACGGGATTTTATAAAATTACTAGCTAGGTACTCCTCGGCTTCGCCTACGCTCTTACTATGTATGTAAAAAACTCTAAAACTACAGAACCGGTTTCCAGAATACCCAAAGATTTTAGAGTTGATATCCTCCACATAACAAAATGTAACAAGTTTCTGCAAAACCCAAAGCACATTAAAATTGGTTCAGTAACTTTTTTAACGAAACACCGGCATATATTTTAGATTAACTGTTAATTCAAATTCAACTATAACAAAGCTAACAGATGTAACACCGAACAGTTACTAAGCTTCCGTGGTTCTGTGGTAAATTGTGTACACTGCGAGCTGAACATTGTTACAATTAATATCAATGCTTTTTTCCCGGTCTTGGTTTCTCTGTATGTTTTTCGGGCACTATGCCTATAGATACATGTTCTACGAGTACCTAGTTAGGCGAGTGTATGACGCGTTATTACTGTAATAGGGATTTTACCTTCTTTATAATGTAAATTAAAATTATCGATTGTAGTAAGCATTATGCATACAAACATTGCAAAAGTCATCGAGAATCCGAAAATTTTTGCCTTCCTTACAGCTTCCCTTTCAATTTTCGCAGTGTTTGGCACTCTCAAATCCTCTATCAATACATTAAGAAAATTTTCAATTTTGGATCTTTTAAGGGTGAATACAATAAGTTTGATATAAATAGTAGGATGGGCGATGCTGAACTGTACTGCGTCGTTTCTCTCTTTTGTAGTCAAATCTGTCCTGAGATTAGCAAGGAGCTCGAAGCTTATCACAATGATGCAGTAGGCGTTGCAGATGATGTACCAGATTCTGTAAACCTTGGGAGGGATAGAGAAGCTTTTCTCACTTGGAATGTACCAACAGGAGCCGAAGCCGCAGAAATAGATGAAACAGCAAATATATTTGAGGAATTTTCTGTCAAGATATTGGTCTTGGTCAGTGAGGGCAGATTCTGGAGTTCTTTTCAAAGCGTTGGGTTGTGATTTCATTTTACGAATTTATTTGTACTATTCTTTTTTATAGACTTTAGTGGGACATAAGTTTTTAAAAACTGTATTAGGATTTTTAACTGTACTGTACAAGTCCCCCCAGATCGCGTGATTTGATTGGCATTTTGCTTGCAATCTTACGATCCGTTTGGACTGTGATCCGTTTTTCGCGATCCGATTGGACGGACCCGTCCAATGTGGTCTATAGTTTTAATTGAGAAATTATAGAGTTTTTAAGATTAATCTTAACCAACATTTTATTGATATTTAACATATTTTCTGATTTGATTGATTACTGATTGTTAATTGCGTCGGCGTTTGACACTTGATGAAATTACCCGTGGCGATGGCGCGGAAAAATTAATTAACAAATTAAAGAGATACCGTATTATTCACAAAGATACGTTAGGTTTTAAGTAGATTAACCTGGAGGTCTACTTTTCTGGTTCTTTGTATGGTAAATACATGACATCCAGTCTAAATTGATATACGTCAAATAACTAAAGGTAAAAGTGTAAGTAAAGGTAAAAGTGTAAGTAAAGCAACGCTCGGATGAAAGTTACGGATTGCACTTGCAATGTACACAAAATAACAGATTTTACTGGCATTTTGTAGTACAAACTTTGGAATTTTATACTATCTGCCGTTCTGCAATATCAATATTTAATGTAGTGTAAGCCAAATATGAATGTATACTTAGTCTAATACATGAAATTTCGATTGAAAATTTAATGACAACCTTGATCGAATTTCACAAATATTATTTAGCTAAATATACCCTAATATGCAGTTATATACGGCTTATAATTTAGGTACTGAATACGTAATTGCAAAAAAAATTTAAAGCTATTAAAATATTTTTATTATAGCAATACAAGAGATGACAATACTACTGCCACTAATAAATAAATATTTCTTATTCTGATCTAAACTATTCTAGTAAATATACTATTCCAATCTTGCAGAGACTAAACGGACCTCAGCTCAGGTTCTATTTAGTACATAACTGCGAAGAAAGAGTAGGACGATCTAATAACCTGCAACAAAAAAATAAAAATAAAATAAAAATAGAGCAGATTGGAAATGTGTATGTAGTGTTATGTAATAGTCGAGAGATGACACTAATATCTATAACTTCATAAATAGGTAGGTAACCACAGACATAGGTAGGTAGTCTTTGCTATCGTTTGATTCATCATAATAAGGAGGTAGGCTTGTTTGGGGGCGTCTCTAGGCGACCATTGTCGTAAGGCAAGGCAAACATCTGTTTGCTTGAGCCGCTTGGTGGGCACCTAGAATTACCTCGCCTCTCGCAGTATAGGATGCTTTACCAAATAAGTTATCAATACCATAAAGATTAAATAGTCTAATTGACTTTTAGTAAGTGATATCTCGTATCTTATACTGAATAAATATGGATCTTGACTTTTTATAATAATCAATATCTTCATCAAGTCACACGATCACTGCTTAAGTAAAGTGTTCTGAACATTATTCAGGATTTAATTTTTTATGACTGTGAAACACCACTCTGATCTCTGGTTACTCTTTGTACCGTCCTTTTTTCTTCTGTAACTCATAAAGTACATCCTCAAAAGAGTCATATTGTACGAAAAATCCATGATGTTTTCAATGCGACTTCAACTAGACTAGAACCGAAAACATACCCCAATAAAGTTAGTATAAGACAAGTCGTAGATCCCGAAAGCGGTCATGACGACGGGCCGGTTGGCGCACTGCAGCGCCACCACCACCAGCGGCCGCAGCCGGGCGCGCGCGCCGCACAGCTCCCACCCGCCGTGGAACATCGAGGTTGATACCAGGGATGCCTGCGCCAGAGTAAAAAAAAACGAGAACGTGTCTTGGGACACGCGATAGAAACTAAGGCCGACTGACAGTCGACCAAGCCACTGTCCCTAGGGAGGGGAACGAGTACTGCAAGCGAGCGAGCGAGAGAGAGAGAGATAAAGTTTCTGGGTCTCTTTCATTCTCTCCTTCAATGTTACGCTATTTTGTCTCATTTCAGTCGTAACGTTGCACTTTTTCTTGGCTAGGTCATCACCGCAACCCGAGATAAGAAAATTTGTTTCAAAAATGATCACTCGTTCAAACCGACAGAAAGACAGTAAGGTCCCTAGTTCCTCGTCAGTCGTCTTAGTCAGCTGTCCCTTTGACACTAAGGAGCTAGAGACTAGAAACTGGGTTTGTGGTCAACGCAGCTGCACTATAACGTTATCCAACGTTACACGAATTCTTTGAGCTATGTGCCCTGCCCATTTCCACCGAAGTTCATAAACTATTTTGGCCATGTGTCTTTAGTTTTGATTGGATCTCATCATTTATTATTTTATAACGCACGGGCACTCCGACAATAGCCATAGCATTCATTGACCTCTGAGTGACTTTGAGTTTGAGTTTCTGACTAGGCCCAAGCACAGTATAATGAATAGTACTACATACAGTATGGGCACTCCCTGCCTCCCTCAGCAAGTGCGGCTCTGCTGCTCTCGGTTACCTCTCAGTTACCGCTCAGTACAAAATAAAGCAGCGTCGCACGTCTTATCTCAATCACACAAGCATGATAGGCGTGCACGTACACGAGTTTCGGCTGTGCGCGAAGCAACGTGCTTTTTTCTAAGAAGTGTCAAGAGTTGTGCCCATAGTTAGCAACGATAATGTCGCGTATACCATAAGCCATCACTGGGATGAGTTTCATGGTGCAGACATAATTAAAAATATCAAAGCTTAATTGGATGGCATTGGTCTGTACCTCATAAGTGATAGCTCCTGCAGCCATCATGTAAGTGCCAGTGAGAGCCAACATGGCGAGCATGAAAGCAAAGTTTGCCACCAGAAAAGATAAGCTTCTTTCGAGTCTCTGAAAAAACAAAAACATAAAACTATAAGGAGTTATTTGACAGAGGTGAGGTCGTGTTAGGTCTTGATGCGGATTGGATGGAGTTTGGAGACCAGTAAAAACACAACGATGTCGATCGGATGCCGTTTTATTCAAGAATGCACTCTTAGCCTTTTTTATATAGTAGCGCAGGCGACGCTACTCGCTGCGGAGCCCTACGTATAGGTAGAGATAAAGATTCTGTCCGTCACGATGTGACAGATCGATTGGGGCATCTCTTGGCCACTTTATAGTTGGCACAAAGGAACAAAAAAAGAAGAGAGAAATTGTAAAGTAGAGTTTGTTATTCTATTTACTCTACGCTGTTAAATCATTGCGAAAGAGACCAGAATCATCAGGGAGCAACTTGTTTGAGGGCCTCTCCTGGCGACTTCCTTTTTACCTTAGCTAATGGTTATAATCCGCGACATGCAGCGGCAAGGTGTCGTCTGGGTCGCGTGGCATATAAGCTGTAGTCTACGTATAGTTCTGCTACTCGGACTGGAATGTCCTTCTGTAGTCAGTTGATTTCACATTAGTTGGCCTAAGCCGTTTGGTGGGCGCCCATGAACCAGTTTTTTTTTTTTTTGCAAAAAAACTGCTTTTTATCAGGATGATTGAATAAAAAGTAATCCTTATGTCAAATTATCCGAGTTTTAGCAAAATCCCTAGTTTTTTGCAAAAAAAATATATTATCAAATCTTCCAACGACATGTATAACATGCACACCATTGTAATTTTAGGCGGCACGAAGTTCGCCAGGTCGACTATTGAATAAATTAATAAACTAATTGAATTAATTGAACTATTGAATGGAATCGATGAATAAAATAAGTAAAGCTGAAAGTGTTGTAACTGAAGCTATAATTTAAAAATCATACCACAAGCTTGATTAAGCAGACTGAGAGAAGAACGATGCTTTGGACCACTTGTGTGCTGTAGACGCCGCCTAATGATCCTTGAAGATCTCTGGCTAACCTGAAAATATGTTTATTATATACTGCGAGTTTCTGACAAGACAGTACATAATAATTTAAAGATTCAGTTGGACATACTCAAAAAAAATCCAATGCAAAATGGGTTGTAATCTATTTAAACTCTTAAGTTCCTTCTTTCAATCAGTATTGTTACTAACAAACTGTTAAACATTTTAAATTTTATAGCTTTTATAATGCATAATGCAGTATTAGTATGACATGTCATATATCTTACCATATCGTTTCAATATCATTAAATAGCACCTGTAGGTAGTACCTAATTATTCGAAATCCAAATCGATCGGACCTATGGAGGTTAAATCCCCTCATCAACAAGAAAAGTGCTGATGGACGGCTAAACAAATTTTCATGAAACATGGCTACAAATACTCTGGATAAAATTATCTACCTCGGTTCATCCATTGGAGAGCTACGATACCTACCACATACAGATACAAAGACAGATATGTTAAACTTATAACACCCCTCTCTTTTTGCGTCGGGGGTCAAAAATACAAACCTAAGCGTTTGACTGTGTAATCTCATGCCAGATATAAAATTAATGTTCATGTCATCTTCCAGCTCCCTCGTCATCTTTCCTTTGATATTTCTTTTGAAGTCTTTTTTTAGACCCTCGAAGTATAGCTGGAGGGTCCTGAACCTGAATTCAAAGCAATTGTAATTATTAAACTTATCAAGAACTAGAGGCTGCCCCGCGGTTTCACTCGCGCAGATTTCTCATAAACACAAAAATCCATTTTATTCCCGTTCATATGGGAATTTCGGGAAATCCTTTCTTAGTGCTCACCTACACTCCCTAAGGAACCTACATGCAAAATTTTAGCCCGCACCGCCCAGTAGTTTCGGCTCTGCGTTGTCTGCCAGTCAGTCAGTCAGTAACGGAAGAGTTTTATATATATAGACTAGAGGCTGCCCCGCGGTTTTTCCCGCGCGGATTTCTCATAAACACAAAATTCCTGTTTTTTCCCGTTCCCGTGGGAATTTCTGAAAATCCCTTCTTAGTGCTCACCTACACTTACTAAGGAACCTACATGCAAAATTTCAGCCCGCTACTCCTAGTAGTTTCGGCTCTGCGTTGTCTGTCAGTCAGTCAGTCAGTCAGTAACGGAAGAGTTTTATATATATTGATGATGTACTTAGGTACAACTAGCTGACGCGTCAACTTCGTAACGGTATACAAAATATTATGAACTAGTCGACCCGGCGAACTTCGTACCGCCTAACCTATTACTATGTTACTTATGAATTATACTTATAAACCTTCCTCTTGAATTACTCTATCTAATAAATAAAACCGCATCAAAATCTGTTGCATAGTTTTTAAGATATAAGCAAACATAGGGACAGACGCGGGAAGCTACTTAATTTTATACTATGTATATATATGATATGATATATGATGATGATTATAGTGGGCGCCGCACGGCTTCGCTAGAGCATTTCCCTTGAAACATAAAATTCCTAATGTTCTCGTGGGAATTTCGGAATAAAAAGTAGCCTACGTCCTTTCTCAGGCTCTAGATTACCCATATACCAAATCGGTTCAGTAGTTTTCTCAGGAAAGCAGGACAAACAGATTTAACAGACAGACAGAGTTACTTTCGCATTTATAATATTGGTATGGATTATAGCCATGTGCTATACGAAATTTAAAATTCTTTAGCTTATGATCTTCTCGCCTCTATCAGTATAGGATACTTTACGAAATAAGGTATCAATATTAATTAGATTAGTCTAATTGACTTTCAATAAGCGATATCTTGTATCCTGTATTGAATAAATCATTTTTTACTTTTTTACTTTTTTTTACTCATCAGGGAGAATGAAGGATTCTAATAGTGAAATAATTCTTCGAATAGGTCCTGTAGTTTTAGTGCCAAATTCGATTCAAACAATAAATACTTTTTTTTTTATAAACTTACCGTCTTATTCATAAAGATACAGTACATTTTAAGTAGCTTTACTGGAGGTCTACTTCTCTGGTTTGTTGTATGGTAAATACGTGACATCCAGTCTAAATTGACATATGTCAAATAACTAAAATGCTCTTTAACTTTTTATGAATAACAGGGTTAGAAGTGTAGATAAGCATGTATAGAGCTTGGAAAGCGGGTTGGCAATCGTATTATGACCCTTCAAGTTAATCAACCAAGGACGCCGCAGCCTGTCCTTCGGATGTTCCTTTAGGCTGAACTTCACACTCAGTGTTTTGAAGGCCGAGCTCGGCTCCAGTTCGTACTCGGACAAGTCGTTGTCGAGTTCTGATTATCCTGGCTATAACTGTCTCATCTCTGTCAAGCTTATACTTTACTTTTTAACCGACTTCGACTATGTATGTATGTATGTATAGCCAAATTCAAATTCAGAGAAGCTTTTAGTACCTATTTGAACCGACTTGGAAAATGAGAAAGTGCACAGTTAATGTAAGTGTCGTTTTTTGAAGGCGGGTTCCTTTTTTGTAAAAAAAATATATTCGAAATTGGAATTCTATTATCGATATGAATTTGGAACAGAAAATGATTGAAAATTACATTTTGACACTTTGGAGTGCTACTGCGACTCGACTATAGCAACTCGAGTATAGCAACGCAAAAATATCAAAAAAAACTCATGCTGTCGCTTCCTAATCGCAATCATGCGAAAGAGAGAGAGCTAATTTTTTGATGAAATTTGCGTTTCAGGGGAAAACGTTTTTACATTTCTTTTTCTACGGCTCCCATTGGAGGAGATGGGGTTGTGGTATCCTATGCCTGCCCCACACGGCGCACTCAGACACGCTATTACATAAACACATACCTATATCCCAAGAAGATAAGTGCAGTCATGCATATGGTGTCAACCGCCACCATGACAGTCAGCAAGTACCACCAATGGAACTGAATAACTACGCGGATGATCTCGATAAAGATGCCCCTTTCAGTTCTGCTAGGCCACACTGTGACCAGGGTCCTAATTGGGACTCCTGGAATAGTACAAAATTCGTTTATTAAATGTAGAATACCTCTTAACAAATATCTCGCAAACTATACTATAAAGCATGAAGCGAGATGGTTCAGGGAGACTGGATCCAGGCAAGCGAATGTGAAACCAACTTTACTGTCTACAGAACGGGCTAGCCCGATCAGCAGAATATTGTACGGTCAGACCCATTAGCAAAGCCAACGATGGAGTTGCCGGGGCACGACCTCCAATTACTTCACCTTTGCTAAATGATTCCTCTTGTTACTTGTGCTTGTGTCACGTATTTTATAAAAAAAAATATACACGGTCACCTTTTTTGTCGTGGCGGAAACTTTCAGGACTAAGTTCTTTTTTTTTTTGCATGATATGTGATTAAAGTAAATAAATTATAAAAATAAAACAAAACTTTTGATGTTTTTTGAGAATTCGAGAAAAAAAACTTATTTAAGGCTGATGGACCCCTTGTTCATTCCCCGCGCATTGCCCTCCACCACCTGACTCCTCTGGCACTAGCAAAGCCATTGTAGGTCATTGCTATGATGCTTCACATAGTTTTCTTTTACAAAAACTTTCGAAGGACCTCCAGTGAGCACGGATAATTATTTTTAAATTTTGTTTTCAGGAATCAGTCCTGTATAACTAACTATGCCTAACGTGTGTAAAATTTTCCTCCACGATAAAAAAGTAAGTATCTATCTCTAACCTTCTTTAAAATGGTATCGAATACCATCGATGGTAGTCATAGATAGGCAGAACAACATCGATCCCGCTAGCACAGCAGTGTAAACCTTCGTTTTTCTTATTGCCGCCTTTTCCACTTTCACTGGTATTCTAGTCTCCTCTATAATAACCCTAAAGAACTCTCTGATCTTCTTCTTCTTCAGCACCAGTATAGCCATCTTTATATTGATCGTCGGATGCGCGAATGAGAACTGTATTGCATCGTTGAGCTCTTTCAGCGTTAAATCTTTTCTTAAAAATGCAAGGAGCTCCATTATTACCACGATGATGATGTAACTGTTGGATAGCACGCACCATAGTTGGTAGATTCTCTTTTCTAAGGGAGAGCGGTTCGTGGGTTCGTACCAGTAGTCGCCGAGACCCAAGAAGTAAACGAAACGACAGACGTTCTTGGCAAACTGCTTGTCCAAGTAATTTTTGGGTTTTCTTTTCTTTTCAGACATGATCGTTTATTAGTATTCGATTTGAAAATGATTTTAATTTTGATTGTTACAATTACTTATGCTTTGAACATTTAACCTTTTGAAATAATTGGTTTTGAAAGTTTGTTCTGAAAAAGTTTTGAATGGGCTTCAATTAACCTTTTCAATTGTAATTTAAGTTAGATTTTTTTTAAAACCTATTATTTATTTCGATACGTCAAGGTAACTGAAGTATATAGAGTCGCGGACACCAAATTTGACGTGGTGAACTGCACAATTTACATTAAAATGTAAAATCTTAATTTTGTATCTAAAATATAGCGGCGTCTTTCGGCTATTTCTTGAATAATTGCTAACTTTAACCGATTTTAAGGTAGGTACAAGTAAAAAAAGGTTTTTACTTAAAATATATTAAGTGACAACAGAAGTAAATGTTCTAAGGGATTGTTGGTACATTTATAACGGTACTCTAATTAAAAGTAAACGTTTATCAAGTTAAACAATTTTTTCAAACTTTTATTTTTAATTCGCTGTAAACTGTAAAGTAATAGTTTACAAAGTTGTTGATAATTGACAAAGTAAAACTAAAATCGCCAAGAACACGTAAAGTTTTTTTTTTTTTTTCATTTAAAATCCTTGAAACATTTTATTGATGAAAAATTAACGAACAAAAAAGCAACCTCGGTTTATAAAGGGAAAATACAACCAGAGGACAAAGAGAACCTACTTAGGCTTCAGGGCTAGATTCGGAAACAAAAAAAAAGTGAATATCAACGCGTTTTATTATTATTCTGATTAACCTACATGCGCCGTAGGCTGCGAGTCATAGCCCAGATAATAATAAAATTATTTTGTATATTTTGTTTTCTGTGTTTTCAGAACACATTCAGTATTGTTTATTGGAAGATAAAAGGTTTGTGCGTGGATATTGAAATTAATTCTTTTTTGGTTTTTGTAAACGTAAAAAGTAGTTATTATCTTTCTAGTGGTTTTACCTACCTATGTTATGTACCTACTAATTTTCATACCGACTTTGTTTTATACTATGATTAGTAAGGGGATATTGATAAGTAGGGGAAGTAGGGATTATTATAAGTCGTAATAATTTCTAGTTTCACATTCTCTGGCCTGAAGTCGCATGGATGGCGCCTCTGAACCACCTCGCCTCAAGCAGTTTAATAAATATGTTTTTAATTTAAGGAATTTTAGTTTAATAGACTTCTTTAATAAAGTGATATCTTATATAAACTAATAAAATTTAGAATTTGAACTTTAATTTCACAGAGAATAAAACATCACGAAGTACAAAAAAACACGATTCTCGAAAAATAAGAGATTTCGTATCTGCAGCTGGCGGCGAGGATTCTGCAGCCGAATGAGTGACGTCTACCTCTGTACCCGGGACACGTACGGGCTTCGTACCGTAGCCAGCACATCAACCTAGCATCTCTACCACCTTAATGCTTACAACATAAAGATAATTTTGTAACTATATCTGTAGATAATATGCTGTTGTGGAACACGCTCTGAGTTCAGGAAATGCTCTCAGAGCATCCAACGGGAATCATATTTCGTTTTTTGTTCGTTAAAGTATTACCTAAAATTCAATTGTTAACGTTATGATCCCTCTTAATTAAATTGTATTGACTTTTCCCTTTCATTTATTCCTAGGTAAACATTAAACGTATTATTCATAAAGATACAGTAGATTTTGAGTAACGTTACTGGAGGTCTACTTCGCTGGTTTGTTGTATGGTAAATACGTGTCATCCAGTCTAAATTCACATACGTCAAATAACTAAAATGCTCTTTAACTTTTTATGAATAACATGGTAAACGTATTATTCATAATTGGTCGACCCGGCGAACTTCAAACCGCCTAACCTTATTCTATTTTGTGCATATATTATATACCTATTAAACCTTCCTCTTGAATCACTCTATCTATTACCGTATCAATATCTATTGCGTATTTTGTAAGATATAAGCGTACATAGGGACACACGTGGAAAGCGACTTTGTTTCATACTATGTATATTGATGATGATATTGATATTGAAGATACAATAGGTTTGAAACAGATTTACTGGAGGTCTGCTTCTATGGTTAATTATATGGTAAATACCAAACATCCAGTCTAAATTGACATACTTACGTAAAATAACTAAAATGCTTTGTAACTTTTCATGAATAAGAAGTTAAGTAAGGTTGCCTGAAATAAATCTCTCTAATATGATAAGGCACAAATGAATAAATCAAATAACGGTCAATGGGTGACCTTATAGATAAAAGCTATTACTTTCGGACAACCCAGCACTTTTTATCTATGCCAAATAATTTAATTTTTTATTAAAGACGTAAGTACTTCCGTAATATTTCTTTGAAGCTTCACACAACCCATCAATCTACGCCTGAAAACTTGGAAGCTCCAGCAAAAAGCTTCGTAGCTCTTATCTAAAGCTCCCAGTGAGTCGAGGACAGAAGGGGGTTGGGGGTAAGGCGTGTTGTCCACGAGACGCTGCGAAAATCTTCGGTTGGGTATTTCGCCGTTTGGGGGCAAAGTGGACAGTTTTGTCTGGATCACTTCTAAGATAAGTATGTTCTAGATGGAACCTATTTTAGCAGAAACGGAAACTACTACTCTTATTCCTTCAACTATACCAACTAATCATAAGATAGACAGAGACGAACTTATAAACTCTATATAGTCTAAGAATGCACGTGCTGCTCCGCTTTTAGAGTTTTCTTGTCTATGGTTTTGCTATTTTGCCTAATATTTTGAGTTCAGCTGGACTCAAAACCATACAACAAATACACACATAACTTAAACATTTTATGACTGTTCGCATGCAGGTTCTTCTATTATCTATACCAATATTATAAAGAGGAAAGATTTGTTTGTTTGTTTGTAACGAATTGTTTCTCTGCGGGATCGAATCAGAAATGAGGACATAACGCAGAGAAACCAGGGTCATCGACATAGCCAAGCGGATAAGCTCGTAGAAGTGGCAATGGGCAGGTCATATAGCCCGCAGAACAGATGGCCGCTGGGGCCGAAAAGTTCTCGAGTGGAGACCACGGATCGGCAAGCGCAGCGTAGGACGTCCACCGACCAGATGGACGGATGATCTGCGCAAGACTGCGGGTCCGCGCTGGATGCAGGCCACCTGCGATCGGTACAGATGGAGAGCCTTGAGGGAGGCCTATGTCCAGCAGTGGACGTCCTACGGCTGAAATGATGATGATGATGAACGAATAGGCTCCGGAAATACTGAACCGATTTGAAAAATTATTTCACTGGTACAGGAAGCTACACTAAACCCGAGTGTCATAGGCTATATTAGATTCTCAAAAAAATTAGGGATCCTTACCTAAACTCAAATAATGTAACCCAAGGGCAATATTTTTTCCGTTGTTTACATATGTTGACAGGTGGTTTGTTGTTGTTGTTTGTTTTTATTCGGCCATTCTGGGCAGTCAAAAGAACATAGTTTATAGAGCCAAGTCTTTTGTAGTATCTTATATTCTATGGCGTAACGCAGTAAGCCGGGAAAGCTCGTTTGCCTATAAAATGCGTAGCGTTCTACTTTGTATAGGGATCACTATGGGAGCTTGTCGACGGCGGCGCCTCGTGAAGTTTTGCGGCCCGGCTTTATGTTGAAACTAGCTTTTGCCCGCAGCTTCGCAGGCGCTTTTTCATTAATATCGTTAATTACTGGTTGATTTACGACTCAGGATTTTGGTGACATCATTTTTGATCGCACCCATACCCCCTAAAAATATCTATCTTTATTTCAGTTCACGTGGCAACTCCATAAATTTATTCATTTCTACACCACCATTCAGACACTGAAACTTCTAACATTTCTATTAGCTGGTTGGGTAAAAGTAGGGTAACATGCCCTATTACGGCGCGTTTTGACGACATTTTAAAGTAGGGTTAGAAATTAAGCATTTCTAAATATTTTAGCAGATATTTAAATTTTTTTGTGACACTCATGATAATTATATTTTCTATTTCAGTTGTCGTTTTATTTATTCTAGAGTGATAATTAATTTTAAATAAATATTTTTTCTGACAATTCGGAATTCCTATTACGGCGGCAAAAAAAAGTTTGAAGCCCATTACGGCGGTAAGCACAGCCTATTACGGAGTATGGGATGATACCACAGGATGATACATCATTTAATGATATGTAATGGTTCAGGTCTGAGTGTATTTTTCATATTTGTAAGTGTTAGGGGTACTCTACATAGATACAGGTTCTTCCTAGTTAGGAAATTTTAATGTGATACATTTTTATTATTATTATTTACCACAGTAAAAAGTAGACTATGTGTTAATCCAGAGTGTCAGCTAATTCCATACTAAATTTCATTGAAATCGGTCCAGCCGTTTAGACGTGAAGATTAACAAACACACACACTACGCACTCACAAACGTTCGCCTTTGTAATATTAGAGATATTAGTGTATTGTATATCAACTATTGTTACTAAAAAGTTATTCAGTCTCAAAGATTAGTACTTATATAAGGTAAGTAAGCTTGGCTAAATAATCTAAAGTTGTAAGTTCATAACAGGTTAGTCGTTCGCAATAGTATTAACTATCTTCATCTAAGTATTGCAAGCACAGCTAAAGTAGCGCCACCTGCGAAGAAAATCAATATCTTCTAAACTATGGCTAAATTGGCTAATAATAAAAATGTTAAACAGTATTCCACTAGATAGTGTAGCCTAGTATTTTTAGGGCACTGTTGTATAGCTTTTAGGTTGGAGACCAAAGAAAGCGTTGCTAAAAACGGCCACATTATGTAGTGGAATACTGTTTAACATTTTTTAATATTATCCTAAGTTTAGAAGATATTTATTTTTTTCGCGGGTGGCGCTAATTTAGTTGTGCTATGCCTCTTAATACATAAGACTCAAATTATGTTTCTCTAATTTCTAGATAAGATACACTGACTATTGTTACCTCTAATACAAGTTTAAATTTAAATAAGTTTATTTGTGTACAATATCATCAATATATATAAAACTCTTCCGTTACTGACTGACTGACTGACTGACTGACTGACAGACAACGCAGAGCCGAAACTACTGGGCGTAGAAAGCTGAAAATAGGCACATGGGTTCCTTGGGGAGTCTAAGTGAGCACTAAGAAGGGATTTCCCGAAATTCTCACGGGAACGGGAAAAAACGGGATTTTTGTGCGCGGGGCAGCCTCTAGTATGTATATAAAACATAATCCGTTATCAGGGGTATTATGTAGGCCACATTTGCAACATTGTTTTTCGTCCTCTAGAGTATTAAACTTAATAAAAAATCACAAAGAGGACGAAAAGCAATATGGCAAAAGCGGCCGTAATAGGGGGTCAGTTCTAAAAATTATTTTTCTTGTTTAACTTATGGCAACGGTGTCTTTTAACGGAACCATTTTTATTTCAGTTGGAAGACATAAAAAATCCTGAAAGCTACACAATAGAGCCTTAAAAATTCTAAGTAAAATTATTTAGGGCGTCATTGACGCATATTTTCGATTTCGGCCATAGTTTAGAATATAACTGAAACAAAACGTTTGAGCAAAACGTCTAGATTGTGATTAAAAATATATGGTAGTAGAGGTCACCAATGAGCGGCTATGGCCTCTCACTCAAAGCAAATAATTGTCTCATTGGTTGGTGGCATATCTTTAGCTCGTGCGGGGACAAATGTCGATTTGATAGGTATCTCATTTTTAACCGACGAAAAAAACAAAAAGGAGGAGGTTCTCAATTCGTCGCGTATATATATTTTTTTTTTATGTATGATCACGCATAACTTTTTACTGTGTGGACCGATTTTGATAATTCTTTTTTTAATCGACAGGGTATACCTTGAAGTTGGTCCCATCAAAATTTGAAATTAAAATTCCCACCCTAAGGGTGGGAAAATAGGGGTGACTTTTTGGTCGGCGGATCGATTTATCCACTCACAGGTTGCATTTCCGTGTTACATTATAACTTTTGATACCTACTTACAATATCTTTGGAAATGAAATAAAATCAGCCGAAAGACGTCCACTGCTGGACATAGGCCTCCCTCACAAATCGCCTCACCGACCGGTCGTGATCGAACCTCATCCTGTTAGTCCCTCAACCTTCACCAGGTTGTGTGGCCACCTTGTGGGGTGCGACCACCCTGTGAAGGGTGATTAGCTGGGGTCAAAAAAATTAGCCCAAAAAAACCTGAAAAGCAAAAAATAAAAACTTTTTATAAAAAAATTAAACCGCCGAAAAAACTGAAAAGCATTAAATAATAGGGAAACATTTTCTATTAGGCCTTAATTTACTCACTTCTTAAAGTAATTTTGGATTACCAAGAAATTTTGATTCGGTGCCACAGAATCAACGATTAAAGATCACTAAATTACCTGAAATTCAAAGAAATAACCGAAAAACGTATGCCGCTGCTCATCGCGCTTTACATAGATAATGAATTTGCTTGTGTGGTGTGGCGCCGACTTAAAATTTCTTGGTAATCCAAAATTACTTTAAGAAGTGAGTAAATTAAGGCCTAATAGAAAATGTTTCCCTATTATTTAATGCTTTTCAGTTTTTTCGGCGGTTTAATTTTTTTATAAAAAGTTTTTATCACACTTTTCGTTTGTCTTGTCTTGATATGCATAAATCAACTATCTAAATAATACACATAAGCACATAATTATGGCGAAGCGTAGCACAGAACATTTTTCACTGACAAACTACCTAATATCGGCTTTTGGTCTTTGAAATATCATCATTTTCATAAATGATATTAAAGACTGCTTTAAACACAGTGACTTTCTTCTTTACGCAGACGACCTTAAGATATTCCGTGGAGTACAAGACATCTCTGACTGTCACAAGCTGCAAGATGGTCTAAGTAGGTTTAGTAACTACTGTTTGAGCAATAAACTTCACCTAAGCCTCAGTAAGTGCAATAGGATAACATTCACAAAAAAACGTAACGTTCTCGATTTTACCTATATGTTAGACAACACCACTCTTACTAAAGTGCCATACATTAGGGATCTTGGCGTAATACTCGACTCCGAACTTCATTTAGACCTGCATATAGATACAATTGTAAAAAAGGCTTTTCAAATGTATGCATTTGTCATGAGATCCAGTAAAGACTTCAAACAACCCAGTACATTTATATACCTTTTCAAAACTCTCGTTAGAAGTCAGCTCGAATACGCGGCTGCTGTCTGGAATATATAATAAATATATTGAACGCATCGAGTCCGTCCAGCGCAAATTCCTACGTTCTGTTCATTATAAATGCTTTCGTTCTCGTTTGACTTACCACTTGCTTTTGGATAAATTTAACTTATTGACATTAGAGTCGAGACGTTCCTTACTTGGCGCGCGGCTTCTTTATAATATTTGCTGGAATAGGTTTGACTGCCCCGCCCTAACAAATAATTTAGCTTATGTAGTGCCAAGATATGTACAAAAGGCTAGCAGACCCCACAAGTTATTCCATGTAGGACAAAGTCGCACTAACGCTGGAACTAGAATACCTTTAAAGCGCTTAGTTAAAGATTTTAATGATCATTATAATAACATAGATATATTTGCCTCGTCGTCCAACAGCTTTTATAAATCTGTTATCTCTTGAATTAAAGACACTGCATCGGATACATAAAATCTATAAAACAAGCATCTACAAGCCAATTGGTTAACGATTGGTAATAATGATTGCATTTTGTTCACCCAACCCAAAACTAATTACTTACTTTCAAATTGTACACAAAAAAAAAAAACATTCTAATTGGTTCAGTACTTTTGGCGTGAAAGAGAGCCAGACAGAATTACTTGTTCAAACTCAATAAAGTTTATTTATAATTGTTCAAACTCACCTAAATTCTTTTATATTTGGTTGTACCTGATATATCTATCTATTTCTACATTTTGACTTACTTATATATTACTATAACAATTTATTTATTTACCTTGATACTTCTCCCTTATTCTCCCTACCCTCTTCCCTGTCCCTGCCCCTTCCTTCCATAAATTTATCAATCTCTTCTAAATTTAGATAGTTTTTAGTGTAACTTAACTTTAGCTGTGGATAACGTTGTGGGTCTTACATTTGTTTACTCTGCGATATATTTAGCTTTTATAAGAATGTAATGTAAGATTGTTTGTTGTTCCTAAAAAAATAAAATAAATAAAAATATGTAAGTATAATAGTGGGTCCCCGCGGCTTCGCCAGCGCACTTACCCTTGAAACATCAAATTCCCGATTTTTCCGTAGGAATTTCGGGATAAATAGTAGCCTATGTCCTTTCTCAGGCTTTAGACTATCCGTATAAAACTATGTAACTACTTACTACTCCGTACTAATTTCAGTAGTTTTGTCGGGAAAGCGAGACAGACAGACAGACAGAGTTACTTTCGCATTTAAAATATTAAAGAACGGTTCATTAGTTTTGTCGGGAAACTGAGACAGACAGAGAGACGGACAGAGTTACTTTCTCATTTATAATATTAAAGAACGGTTCAGTAGTTTTGTCGGGACAGCGAGACAGACAGACAGACGGACAGACAGAGTTACTTTCGCATTTATAATATTAAAGTATGGATGGATTATAAACGGCTGCATTTACCCGTCTGGGCTATCATCCTGCTAACACAGTAGGATAATATATGTTATCTTCTTAAAATAACTCAAATAAAAAAAAAAAAAACCCCCGACCCAGTCAGACCCCTCATTAACTTAACTAGAACTAGAGCTAATCATCTTAAAAAGATCATCTTCACCTTACCATATACTTTTAAAATCATTAAAGTAACACGGTACTAAATTTCAAATTAATAGGACATAGGAAGCTAGTTAGATCCCCTCATCCATTATTCAAGAGCTGATCATCTTCAAACCGCTGATCAGATCTTTATCAGACATGGCTTAGAACACTCGGCCTGAAATTATCTATGATACAAAAAAAACTAAATGAAAATCGGATCAGCCGTTTGTTGGGCTCTACGATGCCACAGACAGATACACAGGCAGACAGACATACAGACAGACAGACATACAGACAGACAGACATACAGACAGACATACATACAGACAGACAGACAGACATACAGACAGACAGACAGACATACAGACAGACAGACAGACAGACAGACAGACAGACATACAGACAGACAGACAGACAGACAGACAGACAGACAGACAGACATACAGACAGACATACAGACAGACATACAGACAGACTGATACAGAAATTAAAATTATAACACCCTTCTCTGAATTTTCATTCGGGGGTTAAAAAACCCGCCTTCATTAAACTGAACTGACATACATAAACTGAGAACTTCCTCTTTTTTGAAGTCGGTTGAAATAGGTATTAAAACGTTGTCCTGAATGTAAAAAATACTTTTTTGCAAACCGCATCAAAATCGGTTCAGCCAAACTCGAGACAATCGCGGACAAACATACATACATACACGTATAACATACAGGTCAAACAGATAAACTCCTTTTTTTTAAGTCTGCTAATATTTTCTTTTTTACAAAAAATGAACCTAACTTCAATAAACTGACAGAGATACATCAACTGAGCACTTCCTCTTTTTCGAAGGCGGTTAAAAAACTGTATTAAAACCTTTTCCTGAATGTAACAAAAACTTATCTGAAAACCGCATCAAAATCGGTTCAGTCAAACGCGAGATAATCGCGGACAAACATACATACATACATACAAACAAACATACATACAGGTCAAACTGATAACCTTCTTTTTTCAAGTCGGCCAAACAACAATTTAACAATAAACAGTGTACCAAACAAACAGTCAGTCTGATCTGGATCAATTGGCAGTGATGTAGACTGTGACGCGGAGGCACCGGGTTCGATCCCCGGCAGGGACGAACCTTTTTTTACTGTTTGTACTTTGTGTTTATTTTTACAATGTTTATTATGCATAAAAACTAAACAAATACTCTGTGCAAGTACGCAAACTTGTTACAATATACATCACGACTGGTTAAGAGCCAGTTTACCGCGATGCTAGCGCCATTCGCGAAAAAAATTAATATCTTCTAAACTAAGGCAAATATCAAAAATGTGGCACAGTATGACACTAGATAATCTTGATTCGTATTTTTTGAGCCCAGTAAAGTAGTCCTAACTTAAAATAACAAAATTATAAACAGATTGTTACTAAAAGTGGCCACTTTTAGCAACACTCTGTAGCTTTCTTTGGTCTTTAACCTAAAAGCTATACAATCGTGTCCTAAAAATACTAGACTACATTATCTAGTGTCATACTGTGCCCGATTTTTGATATTTGCCTTAGTTTAGAAGATATTAATTTTTTTCGGGAATGGCGCTAGCATCGCTGTAATTATTTAAGGCAAACTAATATAAAAAATAACACCTGAAAAGACAATTTTGAAGAAATAAATCTTATTTAGCACTAAATGGCGCTAGTTATATATATAGAATAATATTTAGCATCTACGCGGAACCGCTTCCCGCCGCTTCCCGCCGCTAGATGTAGCTAGTAAATTGCTCAAGATGTCGATCGGGGTGTTTCATTTTGTTTGCTTTTAGCCCAAAGAGGGCGCTAATGTTTTTTTTTATAAACAGTCATACAATAGCAATAATTTGTAGAGTTGAACGAAAACGGATTATGTTTAAGAGCCAGTTTACAGCGATGCTAGCGCCATTCGCGAAAAAAAATAATAACTTCTAAACTAAGGCAAATATGAAAAATGTGGCACTGTATGACACTAGATAATCTTGATTAGTATTTTTTGAGCACAGAAAAGTAGTCATAACTTAATAGAACAAAATTATAAACAGATTGTTGCTAAAAGTGGCCACTTTTAGTAACACTTTGTAGCTTTCTTAGGTCTTCAACCTAAAAGCTGTACGGAAGTGCCCTAAAAATACTAGGCTAAATTATCTAGTGTCATACAGCTTAGTTTAGAAGATTTTTTCGCGAATGGCGCTAGCATCGTAGTAAACTGGCTCTTAATGAATTGTACATAAATACACTTATCTAAATTTAAACTTGTTTAAGAGTTATCTTTAGTCATTGTCACTTATCTAGAAATAAGAGTAACATAATTTGAGTCTTTTAATGCCATTGTGAACTTCTAACCTGTTATGTTGCAACTTACAACTTTAGATTATTTAGCCACGCTTACTTACCTTATATACAAAATTATGAGACTTAATAACTTTTAAGTTACAATAGTATTACCTGCGATATTACTCTTGTAGCAGGCTTACTCTTGTATTATCATTATGTAAAAGTCTTCTAGCCTGCATAATTGTTTTGTTTTGTTGTAAGTGAATATCACATTGTTAATAGCTATTTATCACCTTAAAGTACCATTAAAAAACTGCTTATAACTCTGTTCTGCTAAGTTTAAGTTTTTTAATTACCTATTTATACTTAAATTATAAGCTCTGTAATTTCTATACACCGCGTTAGAATTCCTTACAGCCTAATACAGTAAGTACAAAAAAATGGCATGATTTTTTATATCCTATTCAGACATATAAAATTAAGATATTTTGGTAATGTTAGTTATTAATTGTAAATATAAATACTCTGACTACACTCTGAAACTATTTAATGGTTTGTAATCGTTTAATTATACTATTTGTCTTCGTTAAAACGCGCACGTTAGTTTTTACAGGTTTCTAACAAACGTTCATTTTACAGTCAACTTTTCGCGTCAAAATCACGGATTCTAGTAAAAAAAATATACCTCCGAAATTGATTTTTAAACTTAAAAACTATTAAAAATTACACCTAAATGTTGAATTTATCATAACTATATTGAAAACACCTTTAAAATTGATAATTCCCGTCCTGGTGTTTTGCCAATTACGGATACTACCCACCGTAATAGAAATACCCTCAAACGGCAGTCCTATCACGGCGCACTTTTATTTACTCATATTTACTTATTTTATTTGATTTTAATCAGAAATCAACTTGATTAACTAAGAATACTTGAATGTAAAAAGTATTCATATATAGAAACATAATCTGAAAGTGTTAGTTTTCACGAAAAATAAAGTCTGAAAATTCAATGTTTTAACGCAAGTCTATTAGCGTTTGTATGAAACAGCCTCCCGCTTAGCTGGCGTTGCACAAAATTATTAATTTAAGTTTCTTTTTATGATTTTAAACGCACGAGTGCTAGGAAATAAGTTACGTGTTAGTTTCCCTTGGACACTATGTAGTAACATTTACAATAAACAGTCACAACGAATCATAAATTGCAAAAGATAAAATAGAGCCGTAATAGGACGTGATTTTGACTACCGCGGTAATAGGACGTTTTACCCTAGTTGGATATACGTACCTACATACCTAATATAATGTACCCACTCGAGTAAAAAAAAGTTAAAGATTTTTAGGCGCTTTATGTTTTTGGGAATGTTCCGTTACCATGTGAATTTTGATTATTTTTTCTTAATAGAACTCTGAATCTAATTACACCCACTTAAGAACCCGTTTTCCTATTTTTACGTGGAAATAAAGAAATATATATACATTGTTTTAATACAAACTATATACTAAATTCTTACGTTCCCGTGGGAATTTAGTATATTTCTTAGGTATATTTCTTCCTTCCAACACCCTTACACTGGAAGACCAAATTTCACGTTGGCATACTCAAGGAAATCGATTTTTCATACTAAATTATTAGTCCTGTAACCCCATTCCCATGGGAATTTAGTTAATTCATTTCTTCAACACCCTCTCATCCACTGAGGAACCTGTATACAAATTTCACGTCGATACACTCAAGGAAGTCGAGATGTCGAGATTTCAATCTCACTAAAAGTCCCGTTATTTAAGTTCCCATGGGAATTTTGTAAATTACTTTCTTTCAACATTCCTACATTTACTGAGGAACCTGTACATAAAATTTCACGTCGAAAAACTCAAGGATGTCGATTTTTCATTCTCACTAAAAAAGTCCCGTAATTCCCGTTCCCGTGGGAATTTTGTAAATTCCTTTCTTTCAACACTCTTTCATTCACTGAGGAACCTGTACACCAAGTTTCACGTCGATACACTTAATAAGGTCGATTTTTCATACTAACTAAAAAGTCCCGTAATTCCCGTTCCTGAGGGAATTTTGGAAAATCCTTTCTTAGCGGATGCCTACGCCATAACATCTACCTGCATGCCAAATTTCAGCTTAATCCGTGCAGTAGTTTGGGCTGTGCGTTGATAGATCACTATGTCAGTCAGTCAGTCACCTTTGAATTTTATATATATAGATTCACAATTTACTGCGATAAAATCGTCGCTGTCGCTCGTGGACATCAGGCCTAACAGGAAGGGAGGTGGAAGTTAACAGAAGGCTGCATAACAGCTGCATATGCGCGCCATTTGATAAAGTTTAAATTTAGTGAAACTGTACTTATTTCTTTACACATCTACTTGCAGGCTTTAAAGTTGCATGAGAACTAGTGTGAATGTTTGAGGCATCCTTGAGGCAGCACAAGTCATCTCAGTCGCAAGACGTCCCTTAGACTCCCTCACCTATGACCGGTCATGGGCGACCCTCATCCAAGCAACCTTCTCCAGATCGTACCTTGTTGGGCTCTATCTACTCTGAAAATAGAGAGATACAAGGTAACGTAGAGTTTGTTACCCTTTTCTTCTCTACGCTATAAAATCATTACGAAAGGGAGTACAAACATTTGACAGAGGAGGACTCGTTTGGGGGTCTCTCCAGGCGACCATTTATTTATTTATTCGTATGGCTGCACTGAATACGCTAGTACTATGCTAGTACTAGCATGTCAAAGGCAAATGTCCAGGTTTCTTAGCCAGTTCCAGGCGACCATTATCGTAAGGCATTTGTTTGCCTGAGCCAACTGATGGGCACCCTAAACTACCTCGCCTCTCGCAGTATAGGGATACTTTACCAAATAAGGTATCAATACCAATTTAGATTAGATAGTCTAATTGACTTTCAATAAGTGATATCTTGTATCATATAGTCAATAAATATTTTTTGACAATTTTTTGTCTTTTTGACTTTTCTGCAACTTCGGTGCGCGGTAGACTTAAAGAATAGCCCCTTTCAGCTGGGAACTAAGAAAAAAATATATTTCGGTGAATATTCACAACGGCGATATTCAGCTGACTCCTCTGGCAGTTTTCAAATTTAGTTTTTTTGAAATATCAGTTAACTTTTATGAAAGTATGCCTCATTATCTTTAATATTTTCGATTGGGCACCATTTTTGGACCAGGTCTTCCTATGAATAATTGAGTTTTTAAGTTTTTGGTCCAGAGCAATCAGAAAAGTGCTTTCAGAGTAATCACAACGCTAAATTTATTTGAGTTTTAGTAGTTTAATCTTCCAAAAAAAGCTATTTATCATACATGAACTATAGTTCTAGTTTTTCTCATATTTCTTTGAAATTGCAACCACTTTTTGTGGACCATCAATAGCGCAGTGCCAGCAATCAGTTAGGGATTCATTGACATGAACACGCAGGTTAGGTGAGAATTGCCAAAAAAAATACCGGACAAGTATTCAAATGCAAGATACAAATTTTAGAGTCCTATTAGAACTGTTAAGACTTAGATAATTTATTCCACACAGCTTTTGAGGCCATGCTGCCTACTGGAATGACAAGTAATATAGTGGAATAGTAGAATGCCTAAGAGCAGGTTTGTGGTCAGTGCAGCGTCAATTTACGTGACACATAACCATGATCATCACAATAATGTCGATAGACCGCAGGAGTTTTGGAGTCTTTAATTCAAAATCTCCCGTAATAATCTAATCCTATTTGGTAATTCTCATGTAATTCAGTGTGCGTTGTAGCTGGTCTTCAGATCAGCAAAGCTGATATAAATGCTCTAGCTTAAGTTTCGCTGGCTAGGCTGGTCAGTGGTTGTCATTTGCGGTATAATGCTCCTGCCCAGAGCTTTACAAGAAAGCCTTTGATTTGATTAAGGATAGGTTAGTGCTGCAGTATCTCTAGCGAGGCCAAGTGGACTATATAGTAGCTAAAGCGAAGTGTTAATGTTTCAATGTTATTTCGACTTCAGACAAAGACCTCGAAGGATATGAGACTGCAGCAGGGAGTCAGACTGGTAAATGTTATAACGCCAAAATTGTTCATCGCTGTACTCGAGGATGTCTTCAAGGCTCCGGACTGGAAATAACTAGGCTAGGCATCAACGTAAACGGTGAATACATCAATCAGACTCGATGTGATATCGATATCATAGTTATGGATCCAGACCGTGAAGGATCTCAGTACAATGCTCGATGACTTTAGTTGGATTCTCAACATGGACAAAACCAAAATTATTTTAACGCCCATTTCAAATACTCCTGTTAATATTGGAGTCTGTCTGTACGTACGCTCGAAGAGTAGTCGATGAATACGTAGCCAAACTATCCAACCAGCTTGGTACAATAGGAAGAGGGCGATGGGCAAGCTTTGCTACATATTTTCCTCCATATTACCATAAGCAAACCCATTACCGTTCGCTATATCAGGCTCATGACAAGGTCTACGATCAACGTGTATTACCTGTGATGACTTACCGGACCGAGACATGGCTCACTATGGGCCTAATCAAAAAGCTTACCAGTCACTCTAAAGGGCTATCCTTTAAATTTTTCAGATAATACAATCAGAAAACTCCCACGTAGCCAAAATAAATTCCATAACTGTATCGTAATGGGCAAGTAAAAGTTCTCGATTGGCGCCCGACCGCGCAATGCAAGATGTGATAAGGCCTATTTTGACTAAAAATAATAATTATGATGATAACAATAGGTTTGACATCTGATTTTCAGGTTAAAAGTGCAAAACTGCTGAAAATTGCTGATTCCTATGGTAAAAAAACCAGAGATATCAGACCATAGGAATCATTAAAAAATCATAAAGTGATCCGTCCAGCTTAAACGGGGTAGAATAGAAAACTAGGTCTTTTATGAGGAACACCCAACTATACATGACATACAATATAATCTTTAGACATGACATAGCTATTTTATAACATAAGATAAACATTGCAGAGTAATCAGAGTGACCACTGAACCACGATCAGAGCAATCAGATATTTGGCATCATAACTTCTAAACGGAGCACCTTAGCTAGCAATCACCTCATACACACTATAAAGCATAGCTTGGGACAGCCCATCCATAAAACTGCTGAGTTCTACATAGCTTAGTTAACCCAGGAAAGTGATTGCTGCACGCGCCAGAGAAATCACACGGTACACGCGGACAAATCTCAAGCCTCGATTTATTTCAAAACCAGCTTCAGTAATCAATCAGGGACAATTTATTTGTAATAAATAACTATCTGACTATGCTTAACTGATCTTGAATTTTATATATGTTTGTTCAAAAAAAAAGTTATGGAGTCATTTATAGTAAAAAATGGAGCCCGGACGCCCCACAGGAATCAGAATATTCCGTTTTTTTGGACTTTAGGTATGATTTTGGCGTACTTAAACTATGTATTTTTTAATAAACTTTGCGGGCCCAAACAGAATGGAAGCTAAAGTTTGAATCTAAATCTTCAAATTAAAAGTTTTCTTTGGAAAGTCACAAAATAAAGCCCCGGACAGAAAAAATCAGGCTCTGAATATTCACCCATTTCCAAGTGTTCCAATTTAAGACAGGAATTCCCAACTTCCCACTGGAACTTAAAAGAGTAAGCTTCTATAGTTTCTTGTTGTAGATATTTCTAGCTATTTTAGGGCAACATCCTCACAACATTTTTGTAATAATATATTAGTAAAACTGTATTTCCAGATTTCCAGTAGGAGCCCAATATGTCTCAAAGGCTTTGCAAATAGTAATAAAGCCTAGTATGGGTTGAGTGAGAGGATGCGTGGGTGTGACGGAGAAAGAAATATGAAGACTGGCATAATAAAATATTATTAGTGAGGTAGCAATAATATCAATTCGTATAATAGGGTTCATAATAGCGCCACGATACGAAAAAAATGTTTTTATGATTTTGTTGAAGAAAATTTGTTTACATTGATTTTAAGATTTAAATGTATAACTTAAAACTTTGGCCAAGGCATGGCTTGCTGCCCCGAATATATTTTATTTCTAACTATCGTTTGCCCGTGGCTCCACCCACGGTCATACTTTCTGGGCAAGGATCTCTAAAGGATCTCCAAATAATAAAACTTATTAAAATTCCAGTTGTTTTTTTTTCCGACTATTTTTTTTTAAAACATAAAAATGGGATCTCTGTGTTCCAACACCACAATCAATTATTTGTTTTTGTTTTTAGCTTAAACAATTACTTTGGTTCTTCTGCAGAATAAAAATATACATAATAATAACAAATACTTAAGACGATTTATGACAAATAAATGGAACGAGCTAATGAACAGAGTCTATCTCTTTGATATAGCATACTGAGGGCAAGGGACAGTCATATATCAGTCGCCCACATCGGTTACTACATTTCATTGGAAAAAGTAGTAAATATTGAATATCTTTTTAATTATTACTTTTAAATCAAATCTGAATTACCAGAATTTAATTTTGTTTATTATCGTTATTCCTAGGTAGTTTTAACAAAAACTAGTTAGTAATTTCGAAGAATTAGCTATTCCCGTTTTTTGGAAAGGTTATCTTTGACGAAATAATGTATCGAGGTTTTTGATTCCACTAGTGATTTTCAATTATAAAAAACTTTGTTATATCCTCAAAAAGGTCTTCTATAGATTAAGAGAATGACTTGATCTAAAAAACCTTAAAAACTCATATAGCGTCTTAATCTATGTATGTTTTTTTGCAGTGGCGCATGTATAAAGATAAAGCTTTTCTTGGGAGACGAAGCACCCTTGCGAGGCGCTTATTAATATATATTTCAAAAAGATTAAAAATATTTGTATAGAATATTATAGATGTGAAGAAGTTCTAATACAAAATTGTTAAGGTGAATACCGATGTTGGTTTTCCCGGTCTGGTTGTATTGTTCGTCTTTGAATGTGTTCCGGGCACCCCAGATACCTATAGTACAGTGGCCGACACAATCGGCGTAACACTTCCGGTTTTTCTGTATTGCAAAATAGCTCTTGTTCTTTGGCAATACAGACTAGGGCTGACGAAACCATAGACAAATCTGTTACGGCCTCCTAGTCCGTGACTGTACGACCTTGCTATGGGCTCTGTATGTGATGCTTTATTTATTTAAATTATCAATCAATATCGTATACAATAAAGTCGCTTTCCGCGTTAAGTCAATAAAGTCGCTTTCCCTATGTATTATTAAATCTTTAAAACTACGCAACGGATATTCATGCGGTTTTTTTTAATAGATAGAATGATTCAAGAGGAAGGTTTATGAGTATAATACATGCACAAAACAGTACTAGTAATACGGGTCAACTAGTAATAACAAAAAATAATAAAGTCACTTCAATAATTGATAACTTTTCTTTTGAAATTTAAGGACATAAAATTAGGAGCAGTGAGACGAAACTCTCTGTAAACATACTTAGAACCTAATTTAAATTTGTATGAATAGAAAAAGGTACTGAATTCAGGGTCGGAATAACAAAGTTTTGTTTTTTGAAAAGAAAAGTTTATTTTGTTTTTCTAAGTAGAAAATTGAACTTAAAGTACTTGTTGTTACAAAATATGCAAATGAGTAAAGTTAAGATAACTTTTAAGTAGGTAAGTTTGTATGTTTTTTACATAAGAAAGGCAAACCGGCAGACAATATGCCGAAAGAGGTCTTGAATTTAAAACCTGAAGTCTGGGAACAAGATCACGTGGCAGCGCGCTATAAAGATGGATCTGGAGCTCACTCAGAGCACCTGTGAGGAAGTCTCTGCGACATCGCTTTAGACCTTGGAGAGTGACGAAGATTTGGGTCGGCCTTTTGCTCACCAGCGTAGATTGGGTATATTTAGTGAGTTAAAATATTAAATGAAGAAGAAGTCTATGGATTAGTGATAGAGTAAAAGTAAAAAGTCAAAAATTGTTTAAATTCAATTATAAGGATACAAGGTATCGCTTAATGTAGGTCAATAAGACTAATTATTCTAGCGAGCTAATACAGGGGCGCCCACAAATTTTCGCCTTGCCTTACGACAATGGTAGCCTGAAAGAGATAGAGAGAGACATAGAGATAATGAGACAGAGAGATAGAGAAAAAAAAAACTGTAATACCCGATAATTCATTTTCCTTTGTGATCCTATCTTACTTTGTTTTTTTTGTTAAACATAAAGCAGCAGTCGTACAAATATGCGATACTAAAATAAGTTTACATAGATGTTATATCACGTTCCGAAAACAATATGTTTTATTTGTGCACCAGTAAAATGGAAAACTGATTTTCATTCGGGCTTAACGGATGACGTTACACGTGACAGCTGGGAAAACAGGAATTAAACTTGGTACCTAGGTGTGAATTTTCGTAATATTTCAAAAACAATACGTATTCTTTTCAGGATGGTGCAGTCGCGTACATTATTTTTTAAAGTATATTTGAACAGTGTTATTTATAATGTTATTTTAGGTAGCTTTACTGGAGGTGTACTGCTCTGGTTTGTTGTATGGTAAATACGTGACATCCAGTCTTAATTGACATTGGTCAAATAACTAAAATGCGCTTTAGGTTTTAATGAATAACAGGGAAAGAATATACAATTTTTTTTATTTTAAAACTAGTCGACCCGGCGAACTTCGTACCGCCTAACCTATTTCTATCTTGTGCATGTGTACGTACTACTTATAAACCTTCCTCTTCAATCACTCTATCTAATAAAAAAGGCCGCATCAAAATCCGTAGCATAGTTTTACAGATATAAGCATACATAGGGACAGACGCGGAAAGCGACTTTGTTTTATACTATGTATTGATTGATAATACTTAAAGACTAGACTTGCACAGGACAGAAAGATTCGGAGGGACATGGAAGAGGCTTTGCCCGTAGATGGGTGCCCAGCAGTGAACACTGCAAGAAGACTCATGAAATATGAACTCTATAAGCTAGGAATTAAAAAGGCTTATAATAAAAATAATAATTTTAGCAAAACTAAAAAAGGAGTTGCATTCGTCTCCTTGCACGTTTCTCAAAAGACGAGACTCCATCCCAAGAAATCAATATACATATATAAAACTCTTCTCGTTACTGACTGACTGACTGACTGAGAGGCAACTCAGAGCCAAAACTACTGGGCGTAGCGGGCAGAAATTTTGCACGTGGGATCCTTGGGGAGTGTAGGTGAGTACTAAGAAGGGATTTCCCGAAATTCCCACGTTATCGGGAAAAAACGGGAGTTTTGTGTTTATAAGAAATCTGCGCGGGAAAAACCGCGGGGCAGCTTCTAGTATAATATAATAATAAAAACCATACATTCAAAATTTCATCAAATTTATTCAATATTAGGTACAGATTCTCAATACTCTTAGGGTTGTCTCGCAAAGATAAATAGGCAAACAATCCTTCAATAAACCGGTCTCGCATCCCGAACCCTATATATATATACTGCAAATATTACCTCTTGGTTACTTTGTTTGTTTAGACCTTTTTGTACTGTGAGATCTGCTTTTGTTTTTTCAGTTGTTGTCGAGGCCTTGCAAAACTGTCGGTGTACAAATAAAATCTTCTCAATCTTACTTGAACTTGAGTAAATAAATGCTGGTTTCGGTCAGAGGGGCTATTACGGCCGTTTTTGCAATATTGCTTTGCGTCCTCTTTGCGTTTTTTTGAATTGACTTTGACACTCTAGAGGACGAAAGGCAATATTGCAAAAGCGGCCGTAATAGGACCTCTGTTGTTTGGACAAGTCTGGCGGCCTATTACGGCCGCTTTTGCAATATTTCTTTGCGTCCTCTAGAATGTCAAAGTCAATACAAAAAAACGCAAAGAGGACGCAAAGAAATATTGCAAAAGCGGCCGTAATAGGACCTCTGTTGTTTGGACAAGTCTGGCGGCCTATTACGGCCGCTTTTGCAATATTTCTTTGCGTCCTCTTTGCGTTTTTTTGTATTGACTTTGACATTCTAGAGGACGCAAAGAAATATTGCAAAAGCGGTCTAATAGGGCCTCAGAGGGCCTATAACGGCCGCATTTGCAATATTGCTTTGCGTCCTCCTTGCGTTTTTTTTTGTGTTGACTTTGACATTCTAGAAGACGCAAAGAAATACTGCAAAAGCGACCGTAATAGGAACTCTGTTGGTTTCTCATCCTGGGAGGAACCTGAACCACCTCGCCTCATGCAGTTTAGGATAAGTACTATTTTTGCTAACTTTTAATAAGTGATACATTGTGTCATTTATTTCGTACTAGCTGTCCCGGCGAACTTCGTAATGCGTTATTTTTACTAACTTCCTCTAAATTTATAATATTATAATATATATTTTCTCACCTTTTAACCCTTCCGTCGGCCGTTTTCGAGTTTTAGCGGGACAAACGAACCACGATTAATTTTTATGTATATAGAAGTATAGGAGAAGGTAGCTGGTAGATTAATGCTTTTTAAATTTTCATATTACAAATAATTATAAGAGAACTTAAATTGCCCAAGAGAGAAAATATTGTTTGGTAAACATTGGGTTTCAGGGTGGATTGGAGTCTAGTGTTGAGATTAATTTATAATTTGTGAGGCAATTCTACTAATTAGGGAGGTGGCGAGCAAAATTTCTAAATAATAAGCACGCTTGGCAGACGCTATTAATAGCGATAATAATACCCTAACAAACATCAAGGACAGCGTCTGCCACCATGGTAGCCCTGCGTTTACATTTGACAAGGTTTCAAAAATGTAAAAAAAAAAAACTCTACTAAATCATTTGCACGTGTCTGCCTCTGGGGCTGATGATAACAACCATCCTGTCAACACGTAAAATCGAAGAGGCAGACATCTAGGGCGCTGACTTTTGTAGATATTAATCAATTCGTACTGACCTAAACTGCAACCCACCGCGATGTGGATTCCGTGCAAGTACTTTACCGAAATGCTACCTACCCGTCTATCTATACGTTTTTCTCAACTTTCAAATTACGCTCGTCTAGTAAATTTTGTGAATTCTCAGGAATCCCTGATGAATCTAGCAAATCTTCTAAAAAGGCAGATATCTGTAAAAAGCACCCATAAAGACTGCATTTGTCAAGTTTCCGGATTACTTGTTACTCGGCTGCGCAGCGGATACGGATGCCGCCGGATGTCCGCCGAATATGAACACGTATCCGGAATAATGTGGTCTCAAATTTGGTGGACTTTATTTGCAATCGAATGTGAGATTGCAGAGTCCGGATGGTAAATGAACAGGAAAATAATATTGTTCCATATTTGCAAATTAACAGGAAAATGAAATTGTACCATATTTGTAATTTTTTTTACAATAAAACTTATTAATATTTACTTATTGATTAGCTGACACGACCGCCTAAGTTTACAATATTATAAATTTTTGCCTAAGTTCTTTTCTGGATTTTTAACAATATTCTATAGTTAGATTCATCAAGAATAATGAACAAATCTAATGGTGAAAGAATGGTCCAGTAAATTCGCAGCCTATTCGATTGAAACAAACAAAAAAATAATTAATTCAACTTTAAAATAATAAGTTGGGCAATAAAACAGCTACGTAACTATTAAAACTAAAACAAAAAAATAAATAATAGGCTTAGGCAATCAGCCTTTCTCATCGTACATCCAGGTTCTACGCTGTAAAATCATTGCGAAAGGGAGTAGAATCACTTGACAGAGGAGGGCTCGTTTGGGGGCCTCTCCAGGCGACTATTGTCGTAAGGCAAGCCAAACATTTGTTTGCCTGAGCCAATTGGTGGGCACCCTGAACTACCTCGCCTCTCACAGTATAGGATACTTTACCAAATAAGGTATCAATAGCGATTATATTAGATGTAGTCTTATTGACTTTCAATAAGTGATATCTTGTATCCTATATTGAATAAAGATTTTTTGTTTTTTTTTGTTCGATTCCCGGCAGATTCAAACATTATCCACATTATATAATTTGCGTCTTCCGGTCCGCATCGATTAGAAAAATTATTTATTAATTTTACGACTGTTAGAAAACAAGTTAATAAAAGTTTATTGCGTATTGGTCCAACAATAAATTGTTTTTACTATGCGGAAAAATACTATTTAACATGTAATTACATACAACTTCTGTTATAAACTTGTCACGTATTATACAGGATGACAAAATATTAGGAGAAAAACAGAATAATTTTATAATTATTTCTAAGAATTCATGCTAGCAATGAAATAAGCACAAAATTTTACATACATATATAACCCTACCTTACTTTAATCTAAACAAAGGATTTTTATTCATAACTTTAAAAACAAATAATCAATATATATAAAACTGTTTCGTTACTGACTGACTGACTGACTGACTGACTGACTGACTGACTGACTGACTGACTGACTGACTGACTGACTGACTGACTGACTGACTGACTGACTGACTGACTGACTGACTGACTGACTGACTGACTGACTGACTGACAGACAACGCAGAGCCGAAACTACTAGGCGTAGAAAGCTGAAAATTGGCACGTGGGTTCCTTGGGGAGTGTAGGTGAGCACTAAGAAGGGATTTCCCGAAATTCCCACGGGAACGGGAAAAAACGAAAATTTTGTGTTTATGAGAAATCTGCGCGGGAAATACCGCGGGGCAGCTTCTAGTTTTTCATAATATTTTTGTTAAAATACGTGTAACACTATCATTAATTATTTTGGTTAGGTTGTTCACTGTAACTTTAATATGGATATCGATGTAAATTGTTAAATTTCTTGGGTCTGTTTGTAAGTATGTCTTTGTATGTGCCACAAAGTTGCTAATTTCGGACACCCTAGAATAGAATAGATATATGTTTTACCTAGTAAGGGGTAAGGACGGGCTGTAGACGAGTGAAATGCGTTATTTTAATTACTCAATAGTGTTAGGAATCGTAAAAATTGCTTACCCCATAGCATTGTTGTGTTTTGCAAAATGAAATGCATGAAATTTAAAATAGTTTTTTTTCCATACCAATGTTATAAAGAGGAAAGATTTGTTTGTTTGTAACGAATAGGCTCCGTAAATACTGAACCGATTTGAAAAAATCTTTCACTGGTAGGAAGCTACACTATCCCCGAGTGTCATAGGCTATATTAGATTTTCAAAAAAATTAGGGATCCTTACTTAAACTCAAACAATGTAACCCAAGGTGCAATATTTTTTCCATTGTTTACATATTTTGACAGGTGGTTTGTTGTTGTTGTTTGTACTTTTATTCGCCCATTCTGGGTAGTCTAAAGAACATAGTCTATAGAGCCAAGTTATTTGTAGTATCTTATATTCTATGGCGTAACGAAGTAAGCCGGGACAGCTCGTATATTATAAAATGAAATGTTAATAAGTTTTTTGCAACATGCTGTATAAGCATCACCTCATCGCCTCCACCAACCACCTAACTTACAATTTTCTTTCATAACAATAACGAATCCTCTTCAAAAATGTCGTCCGTAAGAAAACAATATTCCGACAAAGCTTTTATACGATTGGTTTGTAAAATTATCTACTTCTGCGGTCTTGGTGATTGCTGGTATGAACCTTTGAACCAATCGAGGATTGGATCCAGCCTTTACAATGGTTGGTTGGTTGTGTCCAATTTCTATGTGGCATCTGTGATTCTATCGGAAATTGCAGCGAGTTTTAAACAAAATCTTAATGTGAAGGTGAGCTCTTTTTAACTGACTATAAGGGTGCGTTTTCTTCGCAAATACGAACCAATCACCAACAGCACACCAAGTAATGTTTTCAAGATTATCTACAGATCTAGGCACCGTAGCTCAGTTGGCAGTGATGTGGACTGAGATTCGTGTGCACCTGGATTCGATTCCCGGCGGGGCGTACATTGTTATGATGAATATCGATGTTTGTTTCCGGTCTGGGTGTAATTTTTGTCTCTGATATGTTTCAGGGACTTTAGATGCAGGTTTTTTCTTGTTAGGGGCTTTGACACGCCTTAGTATTTTATTATTATTATTTGAATATATTTTTACAGCAAAGTCATCAGCGTTTTTAATTAAGGTGCTCGCCTTCCTATTTCAAATTTATGTTTTAGTTGAATTATTTTTACAGGAACACAACGATAACCTCCAATTCATAGTCGCCCATACAACAGTCTATTCAAAATCTGTTATCCTATTCATCCAGAGGAAGAAGATTAAGGAATTCTTCAAGAAGCTGATCGAAGACACCAGGATCCCCCTGACAGAGATGACAGAAGCCAAAGCGATCAGGAAATCCAAGATTTATATCGCAGTACTGTCCTTGACTATGTATACGGCCGTCATTTTTAATTCTGTTGATGGTATCAGATATCACTTTAAAGAAGGTAAATTTAGCGTTCGAGTATTCTTGTCCTAGTCTTGATATATAAAAATCAATTGCGGTTCGTTTGTCTCGCTAAAACTAAAGAATAGCTGGGGCGATTTAAGAAAGTCGCTCCTTTGAACAGTTGGTTTCTCACAAATTTGTCTGGATCCACATGGGGGACGACCCTGAAACCAATTACCTCATGCAATATAGCATACTTACTTACTAAATGTGTTTAATTATTTAAGTTATTGCCTTTCAATAGGAGATGCCCTGTAAGTTTGTTTTCCTATATTAAACTAATGCTTTTTTGATTTTTTAACGTTAGCAATATTAACTTCAAAGCCCCCAAGAGATTCAAATGAGCATTTTGTTTTGTTTTGTGGTATTTGAAAAACATTGCCTCTTTTTTGAAGGATTATTATAGAAGGATTATTATAGTCACTACGTTGAGTTCAGAAATCCTAAAACTAGCTTCCTTTACCAGATGAGAAGAGAGCATTGGTATATATGGTTTGGTTCTAAGTTAGTGAGTGATATTTGTTACAGGTATCCCGGTAAGAACGCTAGTTGTCTACTGGCCAGATCGCGAAGACACCGGTGTCTTCGTAGAGATCATAAGAATTCTGGTCCAGATAATGTGGTGGTTCCTTATAGCGACCATATTGGCTGTAGATAGCTTGTGTTTGACTGCCCTGATCTTTCTTGGTTTCAGGTATTGCCGTTATGAAGTTTTTTTCTATTCTTACATAATACTTGATCTTAATTTCCTTGCCTCTTAGCATACATAGCTTGAATTACCTCACCTGACTGACCAAAAAGTAAGATGATTCCGTGCTTCGAAAGCCACGTTAAGCCGTTGAACCCAGCCGCAGTAGTGGTCGTTATAGCCGTGGCGACAAGCTGGTCCCTTGGCCTCTGACAAACGTAAACTCGGCTCTGATGAGGTCGTGCCTCTGCCTAACCCTTCAAGTAATAAAGGCGTGAGATTATATTATGTTGTCTTTTATCATAACCTGTAGGCAGACCTCAGACAAGGTGGTCAGACGACCTGGTGAAGGTTGCGTGAGACTCATTTTCAAAAAAGTTGTACATGGCATAAAAAAAACGTGTCGCAAAAGTTTGAACCCACATAAATCCTAATTTTATGATCGTATTTTCTAATTCTGAGGTTTTACTAGGTGGAAATCTTATTCTGCATACGAAAACAATCATTATCAGGGATAATGTGCATTTTTTTATAGTGAAATATTCCAATTTCTGAAAACGTATTTTTGTCTCCCCATACAAATTGCAAGTGTCGCACTGGTCTTTTTTTTTTTCTTTCGCCTAAAATTATATTTATTTGTTTATTTAGAGGACTAATTAAATTTTTATCTCATTAAGTAATGTTCAAATTGTATAGAAATTATTAAAATAAGCATAATCTAATACAAAAATGTAAAGTAATAATACATAATTAACATGTCGCAAAAAATTACAGTTTCGTAACAGACAGTTTCAAAACAATAACGTACAATGAATTTTTGACTATTCTGAACCGAAACATTCGCGCTTCTGATCGGCTGCTAGAAAACCGTCTTGGCCTCTCAATTATAATTTTTTTCGCCGGTCGATGTTGGCGGATCCTGTGTTTACGGTTTCGTTACTGCAATGTCATGGACATTTTTTACAGAAACTAGCACAGGTACATAAGTGATATTTAAATATGTTGTGTATTTGAATGTATTAATCCTTTTTTTATACACATTTACCTGAAAATAACGTTTTTGTGAAGTCATATTACACAATTTAGGTATTTTTTCTCTCACAGTTTAGTTACATTTTGATGAGAAAATTACAGTTTCGTTGCATTTCGTTGCGAATTTTTAGAATTTACGGTTTCGTTACACATAAAGCCATGTATACATTATAGTTCAAACGAACTAGATACAGTTACCTAATTTAATTAATTTAATCAACTTAATTCAACAGAAAGAAGTCCACTGTTTGACATAGGGTATCCCCCACAGATTGCTACAGGGTCAAACATTCTAAGGGGGTATTTCCGTAATTGCCACGCTTGGAAAAAGGGTTGGCGATCGCAGCGTAGCTCTTTCTAGTTTTTACCAAAGCAAAAATGAGTGAAAAGGGAATAGTAGTGGTAAATTTATAATGTTTTGGCTTATTATGTATTTTTAATATTAAAATTTATAGTGTGTACATATGGCCCTACAGTAAAAGTTTCGTAACAAGTTACAGTTTCGTTATGACAGTTTAGTAACATCAGTTTCGTTACGTACAACTTTTTTGAAAATGACTCGTGAATACCCTGGATGAGGGACGCTCATGACTGGTCGGTATGGCCATGCCTCGGAAACTTCATTGAACTTCAGAGAAAAAAGCACAGCTGAAACTCGTGTACGTGCAGTGCACGCGTACCTATCATGCTAGTGTGAGTGATATAAGACGTGCTATTTGTACTGAGCGGTAACTGAAAGGTAACCGAGAGCGAGGGGACCGGGGTTGCTGAGGGAGGCAGGGAGTGTCCATACTGTAATTGTGTAGTACTATTTATTATACTGTGGTATGGCTATCTGAAGGAGAGGCATATTATGTCTAACACTTGATGTCTCTCGGCTGATATAATAACTTATTTAAAATCCTATAGCAGTTTTACACATTATAGTGTAACAAATGTTAACATTTTGGCAGGTTCCGAACATTGCAGCTTTACTTTGAGAGTATAAAATTTAAGTTTATCAGAAACGTTGATGGAAAATCTAAAACGGAACTGGAGGATGATTTAAAGGAAAGTTTTGTTAAAGGAATTAAAATGCACAGTCAGACTTTATGGTAAGTTGTTAACATCCAGGTTCAAACATTAACAATAATGCTCTAGTATTTTAATAAACTTAATGAATAGTTAAGATATTTATTTTATTCTCCAAGAAAATCAAAATCAAAATCAATATATAATTTAATCAAAGATATCTCTTATTGAATGTCTAGTTCAATACATTAAATGAATTGAAAACATAGTATCCTATCATTAGGCGAGGTATACCCTGCAGAACCGGGCCGAAGAATAGGACTGAGGTATCCCCTGCCTGTCGTAAGAGGCTACTAAGAGGGGACCCAGGAGTCGTTGGGTGCACGAGGCGGGGGCCCCGTGTAGTCATATAACGGCCCCGAGAAGGACGACGGAACGCGGTGTCCCGACTCCGTCGCCGAGCGTTGGGAAAGAGACCCACGCTCGGACGGTCACTATCTCCCCCAGAGAAGAGGCCAAAGTTTCCCCGCCTAAAAAAAAAAGAAATGTTATTTCATGGTCGTCTCCCATGCGGCTCCAGGAAAGTGAAAATGAAAATTTTTAATATGAATGAAGTGAATGTGAAATCATTAGTCCACAAAAGCACATATCAGTCCGAATAGAAGAATCTGTACGGAGACAACCTGCTGTCATGCCACACGACCCAGACTTCACCTCCCACGGCAAGCTGCCGATCAGACCCATCATAAATATACTACTTACAGGTGCGCCCGAAGTCTTCAAAATGCTTTAGGGAACATCTATAGCGTCCAGGTGATTCAAAGTATAGGCCTGATCGCAGTCTGCCTTATCAAACTTGTTGTAAGTATTTTTAAGGTTTTGGTGATTTGTTATTGAATCGTTCATAATTACTTGCAATTGTGATTAGGTACTGTGTCATTATTAGATCATAATTTCAATCGAGAGACGTACGTTGCTGGAGATTGGTCTCCCCCAAAAATTGCGACAAGGATAAACATTGTGCAGGGAGTTTTAATCTTCTAGTTTTTTAAAGAAAGACGCTGCTGGCGTTCACTTAGTCGCTTTTTACGATACTCGTGCCATGGGATGGTAGTATTATATGGAATACTACCATCCCATCTCCTACCACCACAAGATCTGCTATCAATTAACTTGGAGATAATTGGATGTTTTTCTTAAATGAGTCAGTAGGTTTACATTTCAGAACTAAAAAGGGTTTAATATTTATTTTCAGAGAATCGAAAGAAACCTTACATTTCTAATGGCTAATCTAGCATCAATAGTTTGTCTGATCGTCTTGACCGGATGCTATATGATGGCAGGCGGAGACATCACTTATGAGGTAACTTTAACATAGAAATACTTGTTGTAGACTCAATTTTTGGGTTTCTAGAGTAAAAGCGTTGCTTCTCAAACAGTACCACACCACGGAGAAATCAACCAATTTCATTTGTTAAAGTTTAATTGCCTGTGACGACTACCTAGTTCTTTCATGACATGAGCGTGAAATGTCTCTGACTCAGCAATGCAATGGAATGTGCTGCAAATTATGCCAGAATCGAAAAAGCGTAACGTAGGGCTTAGGTAGCTTCCTACTAGCACTTCCGCTTTTATATAATATTTTTTAACACATCACACTTAGAACCCCTAACTAGGAAGAACCTGTATCTAGGGTACCCGAAACACACACAGAGACGAACATTACACCCAGACTGGAAACAAACATCGATATTCACCATATCAATATTTGCCCCACCCGGGAATCGAACCCAGATGCACACGCATCTCAGTCCACATCACTGCCAACTAAGCCACGGAGCAGTCGATATGCTAAGTATATTGACGAAGGTTCAGTTGCCTTCATGGGTTATCATCATCATCATTACCTCATCCGAAATACGTCCACTGCTGAACATAGGCCTCACCCACAGATCGCCATACTGACCTGTCCTAAGCGACACTCATTCATTGTTATCTCTTAACCTTCACCAGGCCGTCTGATCAGTGATCACCTTGAAAAGGTCTGCCAACTCTGATTCGATACTTTTCGACTCCAGCGACCATCTGTTCTTCGACCTATATGCCCAAGTATATTGTATGCCCAGGCATCTCGTGTTTCAACGTCGATGTTCCACGGCGGGTGGGAGCTGTGCGGCGCGCGCGCCCGGCTGCGGCCGCTGTTGGTGGTGGCGCTGCAGTGCGCCAACCGGCCCGTCGTCATGACCGCCTTCGGGATCTACGACTTGTCTTATAAAAACTTCATTTCGGTAAGCACTGGGCGGGTTTTGAGAACAAATCGTCTAAATCCGGGGTCTAATTCTCATAAGCGATCGCTCCACAATTTCTCTTGTCTTAGAGGTAAATAAAAGTCCACTGCAGATTTTGGTGGAGCAAAGTTGTTAAGCCATAACCAATGAGGCACTGGTTTTCAAGCGACCTCGTCATACCAGAGACATAGCAGAGCGATCGATTTAGAGAATTTCCCACCAGAAGTTTCCCCATTTTTTTTTCGAAATTTCCTTCTGGTTCCGTTGAAACCCTTTCCGTCGAGTCTCCTGTGGACCCCTGGGGTCCACCTCGACCACTTTGAGAACTACTGCTCTAAACTTTCCCGTAAAGAAATAAGCATTAATTAATCTCTCTTGTTGCAGGTGATAAGGACAGCGTATTCTTTCTTTGCTGTTATGTATTAGGCTATGGCAAATCTTGTATGTGTCGTAGGAAGATTTGATAATTAGGTTTTTTTGCAAAAAAACTAGGGATTTTGCGAAAACCCGGATAATTTGATATAAGAATCATTTGTTTCCAATCATCTTGACAAAAAGAAGTTTTTTTTTGCAAAAAAATAGTATAATTGAAAAATGTGAAACCTTTCTTAACTCTGATTGGCTAGAGTATATTGCTTGCTGTCGAACTCTTATTCTGATTGGTTCTCTGTAGCGTCAAAGGTATTTTAACTAACCAATCAGAAGACAGTTAACTAGCCAGCATTAATCTAGCCAATCAGAGTTAAGGAAGGTTTAACATTTTTCAATTATACTAGGATTTTTGCAAAAAAACTACTTTATGTCAGGATGATTGAAAATAAAGTTATCCTATTATCAAATTATCTGAGTTTTCGCAAAATCCCTAGGTTTTCTTGCAGAAAAACTGATTATTAAATCTTCCTACGACATATTCAACTTGAACTTGACTTCAACTTGAGAGTCGAGCTGTTGGAGGCTCGCCACAAAACGAATTTCAATTCTTTTCTGGTGAGAGTGCCCACGCATCACCTCTCAAAGTTCATGAAGGAGGACTTCTGGCCGCAGGGTGTCGTATTTCGGAAGTTCCGAGGTCGACTGCCTGCCGATACTGCCCACACGTCAGCGACCATACGTGTAAAATAGTTTTAGTTTAACTAAATAGTTAAAATTTAATTAAGTATTATGTATTTTTAGTTTTAAGGTATTTATGATTTGGGCCTCTGTTTATATTATTTAACATCCACTAATGTAAATATTGCCTGAAATAAATGATTATTGTTATTATATGCAAGCATTTGTACCAGAATTGTAGTAAAACGTCATACCCAGTATTATATTATTAAGTTAGTGGTTTATCTAGTCTAAAAGTTAGGATTTTAGTTTTATTTTAGATAACAGTATAGCATAACTTCTTAAATTCACTAAAAGAAATTATGTCATTTGTTTTTTGCACCTTATTTTATGTAAGTACATTTACACATCAACACTGTCTAGGGATATTTTGGATTTACATAATTTACTGAGAATTTATTAAAATTACAAACAAAGGAGATTGACCATTCTGGACCAAATGCTGCCCACGCATGTGAATATTTTTTTTCTTCTTCACATGCAGAGATATATATATGAAAAATAAAAAATAAAAATTAAAACCACGGATTTATAATATATACGTAGTACCTTAAAACTTATTTTTTTGGTGATCTTACATTTGATATATAGTTTTTTATCGTTTATGTTAAATAATATTATTATTATCTTACCTATTCTACCTCCCGAGTCCGGTTCCGACCTCACTAGTCTCGTTCGAAGCAACTTTTTTTTGTAGCAAGTTCTATATGAAAAAAAAAAAAAAAAAAAAAAAAATCGGCAAAAGTGTATCATTGCTATATTTTAATTGACGAGAACAATCATGGGCTCGATTCTGTTCAACATTATTGCTGCTCATGTTATATCGGGCGAAGAACGATCGGCAGTTGTGCCCACGTTGTTTGCCTAGTTTGGTTTTTGGGATGGGCTAGGCACCAAGACGTTGTGAGGCGCCCTGCTTTATTTTTAGATTCCATAATTATAGACGACGATGATGATGACGATTGATATGGTATTTTAAAATGTTTATCCTTAAATAAATGTTGATATTTTAAATGATACACCGTCTTTTATTTTTAAAATAAGCTGTTGGTTAGGATTTTTCGTCAATGTAAAATAGATTATTTTTCAATATTCCTTGGATAGATTCTTAAGCGCTTTAGGTTACAGACTACTGTTAGTCTAATGAACATTATGCACTATGATTCAATGCTGGGCAGCCTTGGTCCAGCGTCCATACAAAAATGGTCAATCTCCTTTGTATGTATTTTTATAAAGCCTACTTATTTATCAGACTACATGATGTCAGTGTCAAATAGAAATAGTTTTTTTTTAATCTTGTCTCAATCCTGTATTATAAGAATTTACTTAATTTTACAAAGAAAAAGTGGAGCACGCACAGCGGAAACACATAGTAGGCAGAGACCCCTACCAGTGACCACACGACCTTATAAGGGTTGCGGAATTGCATTAGAATGTTCTGAGGGCCAGAGTAGACGTCCTTCGGCTGGAATGAAGACCCCAATACCATTAAATTTCGATTAATTTCTTGTGCCAATGCCTTAGGTCGCAAAACCCTGCAAATCCGGGTTCATATTGCAATATATTACAGTTGATATATATTCCACCCTTGTCTCAGCGATAACAGGGATTAATTCGGCAACATTTGTTTTATTCAGCTTACCGAATCTTATGAAACTCTTCATCTGCGATAAGGATAAGGTGCTATTAAAATTTTATACATTTATTCTTCAACAATATGTTTCAGAATTGCTTTTCTTTGTTTTGCGTCAATGAATATTAGCTCTGTCTCGCTTAAACCTCTTTGATTTAAACCATACTATATCTAGTACGTCTGTTATATTTTTATACTCTTCTTCTTTACTGCCATAATATGGAATAACAAGAAAATAAAAGAATGAAAGACTTTAAAGAGAAATTTCACTGTTAAAGTCCTATATTATAGGGCTCGCGTGATTTAAAACCACAAAATAAAACTAAACTCACTATTCATCAAAAACGAGACACTTTCCAAAGTAAATGACGGTAGCTATTCATTGTAAATTGTTCACATATTCATCATGCCGCCCAGGATTGCCTAGGGGCATTCTCTGAAAAATTGTCAAATACATCCCCCGCTGAAAAGTCCTGAACCTCTAGAACGCGGTAGGGATGCTCGGATGATGTTAGATGTTAGGACCCAAAATATCGATGTTTTAACATCGATGTTGCTATATCAAAAATAGAAAAATCAGTTTTGTGTCGTAACATCGATGTTACCAACACAAAATCGACACCTGGCCCCGGAAGAAATCGAATTTCGATCAATGACCCTTAACAAATTATGTAATTTATAAAATGAATGCATCCAGATGGTTTTTTAAATTTCTGAACGCAACAAAACATGAAAAAAAAATTCGTTTGCTATGCTAACCTCTGAAGATGTCTGTAAAAAACATCGATGTAACCTAACATCGATGTTTTGGGTTCGATGATTATCGAACATCGATATTGAGCTATCGATGCTAACATCGATCTTTTTTCAACATCGAGCATCCCTAGAACGCGGCCGCGGGTACAAATGCGACAGTTTATTTCAGTTGACACATTGGGTACAAGGCGAGGGGGTACTCTCAAAATTGGAATGTCATTCGTTTTTAAAACATATGAAGTAAGAACAAAAAAAAAAAAAAAGTAGTGCAACGCACTTAGAGCCCCTTACTAGGAAGAACCTGTATCTAGGGTGCCCGAAGCATAAACAGAGACAAAAATTACAGCCAGACCGAAAACAAACATCGATATTCATCATAACAATGTTCGCCCCGCCGGGAATCGAACCCAGGTGCAAAGGCATCTCAGACAACATCACTGCCAACTGAGCTACGGAGTAAAAATCCAAATATCTATTTAGTAGTATTGTAGATTAAACTTCACAGGTGTAAAGGTATTAAATGATTTTGACTTTATCTGTATTTTTACCTAAATATCATTCCAATAAATGCTTTCACAGACAAAGGGTTAATTAGAAATCAGATATTATTAATGTAATTTTTGTCTTAGACGGCCAAGAAAATATGCTCATAATAATAAATCAGACATTATGAATGTATTTTTGTTCTTAGACGGCCAAGAATTGCTTTATCATTTTCTAAAGTTGCGTGAACTTTACAATTTCTTTTTTTATATGGCGCAGCCAAAACCACCAAATGCCACATTTAGGTAAATCAAATCAAATAATTCTTTATTCAATATAGGATACAAGATATCACTTATTGAAAGTCAATTAGACTACATCTAATCTAATCGCTATTGATACCTTATTTGGTAAAGTATCTTATACTGTAAGAGGCGAGATAGTTCAGGGTGCCCACCAATTAGCTCAGGCAAACAAATGGTTGGCTTGCCTTACGACATAGTCGCCTGGAGAGGCCCCCAAACAAGCCCTCCTCTGTCAAATGATTCTACTCCCTTTCGCAATTATTTTACAGCGTAGAGAAGAAAGGGGTAACAAATTCTACTTTACAATTAATCTCACTTTTTTTTTAATTAAGAAATTATAATTTGCTTCTAAGAAAACTTCAAATTGAAATCGCGATCAAGAATAACCCCCCGATCCAACTACGCGCGGGTAGTTTGACAAATAGTCGAAGTAAAGGATTTCCTGAAATATGAAAAGGTCTTTTTTTGTCCCAGACCTAGATAAATAGCCAACCTAGATCTTGAAGTAAGTAATGGAGATATAACAGCATGAAAACTAAAGAGGCCTAATTATCCTTGCGTATATGATAATTAAATATCATAAGCACATCTATAATCATAAATACATAGTATAAAACAAAGTCGCTTCCCGCGTCTGTCCCTATGTATGCTTATATCTTTTAAAATAGCTAACGGATTTTGATGCGGTTGTTTTTAAAGGATAGAGTGATTCAAGAGGAAGGTATCAATATATATAAAACTCTTCCGTTGCTGACTGACTGACTGACTGACAGACAACGCAGAGCCGAAACTACTGGGCGTATCGGGCTGAAATTTTGAATGTAGGTTCCTTAGGGAGTGTTAGGTGAGCACTAAGAAAGGATTTCTCGAAATTCCCATGGGAATGGAAAAAAAATGGATTTTTGTGCTTATGAGAAATCTGCGCGAGTGAAACCACGGGGCAGCCTCTAGTATATGTATAATTCATGCACAACCAAGTAATAGTAAAGGCGGTACGAAGTTCGCCGGGTCGACTAGTAGTATACAATATTTAACCAGTCATAAGTAAGAAATGTTTGTCCTTGTGACAACATGTGTCTGTGGGGGCGACCTATGTCCAGCAGTGGACGTCTACTGGTTGTAATGATAATTAATGAAACTAACATGAAATAACCTGTATACCGATATTTTTAATAGCAAGGTTCGCCCCCACCAAGAATCAAACCCGGATTTCCTGCTTCACAGACTACTCAGCCCAAATCCATACTGTATTTTATAAATGTGAGAGTAACTCAGCTCTGTCTGTCTGCGTGTTACGCGATCTCGCCTAAACACTGAACCGTTATGGCTGAAATTTGGTGGGCAGGTAGGTAGCAAGGGATAATAAGGAAAAAGGATATATTTTATCTCGTAAATTCCAAAGAAACTGAAAATTTGAATTGAAAGTAAAATTGCGCATTCGAAACCGCGGGGCGCAACCTAGTCTAACATACATAAGACCCATTTTACAGCGATGCTAGCGCCACTCGCGAAAAAATTAATATCTTCTAAACTAAGGCAAATTTCAAAAATGTGGCACAGTATGACACTAGATAATGTAGGCTAGTATTTTTAGGGCACTGTTGTATAGCTTTTAGTTTAAAGACCAAATAAAGCTACAAAGTGTTGCTAAAAGTGGCCACTTTTAGCAAAAATCTGTGTATAATTTTGTTCTTTTAAGTTAGGACTACTTTCCTGTGCTCAGAAAATACTAAGCAAGATTATCTAGTGTCATACTGTGCCAAATTTTAGATATTTGCCTTAGTTTAGAAGATTTTATTTTTTTCGAGAATGGCACCAGCATCGCGGTAAACTGGCTCTTTATTCACTATTTAAATTAAATTTTGTTAATTAAATTTCAAACTCATTCAAGAGTTTTTTTTACTAACTAAAAAAAATAAAAAACAAAACTTCTCAACTTTAAAATTTGTTAGGAACTCTATCTCCTCACTAAAATGGATTACGGTACAGAGAAGCACTACCTAACTTATTAGCTTCGGCAAGTTGCGAGTTGCGACGATGGTCTAGTTCTATGCTTGCTACCTACTATTTGGAGGCCCCGGGTTCGGTCCCCGTTGTGAATTGTTAATGGCTTAATAAACATAGATGCTATTATTATCATGTTTTTCTTTCTTTAATTTCTCTTGGAAACCACAGGATAATAATAATAATAACACATCACACTCAGAGCCCCTAACTAGGATGAACCTGTATCTAGGGTACACGAAACACACACAGAGACGAACATTACACCCAGACCGGAAACAAACATCGATATTCATCATATAAATATTCGCCCCGCCCGGGAATCGAACCAGGGTGCACACGCTTACTCAGTCCACATTACTGCCAACTGAGCCACAGAGCAGTCAGCAGGATGGAGCCCGGTCCTTTGAGAGGCGTGCAAGGGGACGAATCCAACTCCTAGAGGCCCTTTCGAGAGTTTTGCCATATTGTATGGATTATTATTATTTGTTTCTCTATCTTTTGAATATCTCGGAATGGAGACCGGTTCTTTGAGAGGCGTTTGAGGGGACGAATCCAACTCGTAGGGACCCTTTCGAGAGCTTTGCGCTATTGTTTATGGATCATCAAACACTACTACTAAAAGCATAAATAGGCAAAATCCAAAAGATGATAGTGAACTATTGTAAAATGGATTCCTAATAAATGTTCTATGGAGGTGAAATTCTAAAGACTATCTAATGAGAGCTTTTCAACTTGACATCTCAGAAAAAAAAAAACAAGTTTTATCACGCCTCTATGAGCTGGCGCTAGCTAAAATCTACAGGTGAAGTTGAAATGAATCATTAAAAGCTCAAAAAGTTATTGTTTTGTTTTGTTTTGAACTTTTCAAGTTAATTTAAACTGATTCGAATTTCTTACCTATACTTATAACACCACTAGTCGACCCGGCGAACTTCATACCGCCCTACCTATTACTTTGTTGTGCATGTATTATACTTACAAACCTTCCCTTGAATCACTCTATCTATTGAAAAGAACCGCATCAAAATCCGTTGCAAAGTTTTCAAGATTTAAGCAGTATTGATATAACGCCATCTACGGGCGTATTACGTTTTTTTTAAATGTCACTTTGAAAACCCCTCATTGTGAAATAGTTTCGCCTGCCTTATGCAACATTAAAATTAAAAGCAGGCGGTAACTCTCTCTCTGTCTACTGGGCAGTCGGATAATATTCACAATCAGATTTTGGAGTGTTATACTCGGACAAGTCGTTCCCGAGTACTGAGTATTCTGGCACGAAACGTCTCATACTCCGTCGACCGTGTACTTTACTTTCTCGAAGTCAGAACTCCTATATCAATATTATAAAACTCTTCCTTTACTGACTGACTGACAGACAACGTTGAGCCAAAACTACTGAGTGTAGCGGGCTGAAATTTTGCATGCAGGTTCCTTAGGGAGTGTAGGTGAGCACTAAGTGAGGATTTCCAGAAATTCCCATGGGAACGGGGTAAAACTGGATTATTGTGTTTATGAAAAATCTGCGTGAGTGAAACCGCGGTGCAGTAGTCTATTATAATTTTTGAGCGGAATACAATTTAAAAGTTATATTTTAACACTTGTTAGCCGCCTCCGTAGCTCAGTGGCGTAGCGCGTCGCGCCTTTGATAAGGGCACGGCAGGTTGTGGGTTCGATCCCCGCAGAAAACACCACATATTGATTTCTCACAAAAATCACGTTGTGGTTGTTTTCGGTTGGATAGTACATTGCAGGCTTGAATCACCTGATTGTCCGAAAAGTAAGATGATTCCGTGCTTCGGAAGGCACGTTAAGCCGTTGGTCCCGGCCGCAGTAGTGGTCGTTATAACCGCGGCGACAAGCTGGCCCCTTGTCACGTTGGTAATAAAGCATAAAATCGGCTAAACGTGGGTCCGGCTCTTGAGCTTACCTCTGCCTAACCCTTCGGGGAATAAAAGGCGTGATATTATGTTATGTTTAACACTTTCGAGTGCTCAACGTACTATAACACTTTCATGCGGCTGTGAATGTCAACCCTAAGTTGTTAAAAACGTATTTCTACTGAAATGTTCGTCGAATCACGTAGCTATTGTTACGGTCTGGCTTTGAAGGCTACTTTAGAGCGACTTGTGACCAGTTTCTACCTCTAACGAAGCGTAAATAGAAAACGTAGAAACTTGGCCTGTATAACATAAAAGCTTTCGTCATTCGCTTAAAATTAAATCTACCTGATACTGCTAACTTCGTGCCTTACAATTTGATATGGAGAAATGAAGTTGATGTTTGAACTATCTTCTTCGTAATATTTCCATATTTTTCCGGCCCAGCCAATCTCGAGTTTTAGTGAGACAAACGAACCACAAAATTGTTTTTTTTTTAAATATAAAAACATAGATATTACTTACTTACTGTGTAATCTATACACATCTTTATTATACTTAAGTTCCGACGGAAATTAAAATTTAAAGCTACATTGACGAGCGAGCAAAAACTGAAAAGAATAAAAATAATAGGGAAATATTATCTTTTAAGACTTCATTTAGTATCTTCTTAAAGTAATTTAGGTATACCAAGTAATTTTAAAGTCGGTGCCACACCACACAAGCAAATTTATTAAGTATCTACTTATAGAGTGATGCGCGGCAATTCGGGAAATTCAGGTAATTTAGTGATCTTTGTTTGTAGATTCTGTGGCGCCGACTGAAAATTACTTGGTATACCGATTTGTGAGGGAGGCCTATGTCCAGCAGTGGACGTCTATCGGCTGAGATTATTTACATACTTACATATAAAATGAAGCTAAATGAACATATTAATATTTTTCAGATAAATCACAATACGACAATACTATTTGTGAATGAACAATATAGTCATCCCAATTTGCTACACGCTGAAGCTAATCAATACATAGAATAAAATAAAGTTGCTTCCCGCGTCTGTCCCTATGTATGCCTCAATCTTTAAAACTACGTAACGGATTTTGATGAGGTTTTTTTACTAGATAGAGTGATTCAAGAGGAAGGTTTATTTTATAAGTTTAAAACATGCACGATATAGTAATAGGTTAGGCGGTACGAAGTTTGCCGGGTCGACCAGTCTCAAATAACACGGAAAACCTACTAAACAGAAAGCCCAAAATTATTTTCATTATGAAAACTATTAGATTTAACTGTTAAAATAGTAACCCACGGTTACTGAGACGCGGGGAGAGCTTAAAGTTGATATCATAGTGGCTCTACCGCTGGTGATCCTTCCTTTGTTATGAAAATCATGATGTAGCTTAGAGGTTTATTCACACAGAACCGTATTAAAGTCATAACTTTAACACCAGCACAGCTAGCTTAAGAGCCACAAAAATCTATTAAAGCGGGAGCAGATTGAGCCAATAGTTGCTCCTAAGCACAAGTTTTTTAACCGACTTCAAAAAAAGAGTGTTAAAGCATCATAACTCTATCATCTCAAGATCCGGCTCGAAGGACCAAATATGGTTTTGATGTGATGTTATATTAAGTTTTTAAAGCTTTCTAAGTGTGATATTTTTGACTCTATTAAAATTCAATAAAAAAGTCACAACATATTTTCAAACACAAAAAATTAATTTTATTTTGTAGAGTCAAAAATATCACACTAGAAAGCTTTAAAAACTTAATATAACATCACATCAAAACCAAAGAGGTTATCAGTTTGACCTATTATGTATGTGTCCGCGATTATCTTGCGTTTGGCTTAACTGATTCTGAGGCCGATTTTGGTGAAGGTTTTAACCGACTCCGAAAAAGTAGAATTGCTCGGTTAATGTATGTGTCCGTTTATTGAGGGCGGGATCCTTTTTAGTAAAAAAAAAGTTTTTAAAAAAAATATTGTAAATACCATCGGCGCAAACCAAGCGATCGAGTGTCCGCCTTCTAGCCACAAGCTTTTTTTTCGGTAACGGGGGCAAAAGCCTATCGCATTTCCCATCGCTCGGGGCAACGATGGGGATATGGTGGGGCTTGCACCCCCCCCGGTGGCTGTCTTGGCATTTTTGGGAAGAACCCCGGAAACCCACCCTCAGCTTCTATACAGCTTTATCTAGCAAGCTCGGGGATGACATGTTGTTCCCTCCCCAACTCGCTTGTGGAGCTGCGGCCAAGGTTAGTGAAAGCAAATAGTGGATGTGCACTAGTTCATAATAGCCAGTTCACAGTGTCTTATTAATATTTTTGTCCTGGCCTTTGAGGAGTGTGTTCCACTTCTGGGCAGAGGCTTCATTCTTAGTCTTAGTAAAATCAATAATGTTATTGTCATTAGAAAAAAAAAATGCAAACATTATTGAGAATTTTCTTTACAATGTCTAATTTATTGCTTAAAGTATTTTTAACAAGCTACATTAGTCTGGAATAAAAAAGTCCAACAGCTAGTACAAGTTTTCAAACAACTTCAGGCGATACGTTTGGATTCAATCAAAGCTTTCGACTTTGTAAGATTTATACCTCTTTGTTGAATTTGTTAAAGTTTGAAAGGATTATGGAAAAGGATAAAACCATAAGAGCAGAAAAATCTTTGAAACTCCACGTACCTAATAGCAGTTCACAAGCATAAGTTCTATAACATAATATTTTTTTTATTATTTTGGCTGGGCGATCTATGTCTAACTTTACAAAAAAAAAACACCTCTAGCAATTGAAGCCTACTGAAGCCTATGTCCATCAAGGCAAGGATAAGGCTCGTTTGGGTCCTCACCAGGCGACCATTGCCGTAAGGCAAGGCAAACGTTCGTTTGCCTGAGCCAATTGGTGGGCACTCTGACTACCTCGGCTCTCGCAGTATAGGATACTTTACCAAATAAGGTATATTATACAAATTAGATTAGTTTAATTGACTTTCAATAAGTGATATATTTTATCTTGTATCTTATAAGATTGAAAAATCATTTTTTACTTTGACATTTTGACTTTTGATAATGTAAGATTCTAATGGTGTCAGAATTGTTAAATCGGGCAGTAGCGCGAAACAATCATCCTTGCTCTTTAAAGTTATTAAGAGTTAAGTACTTAGATTAAAACGTAGTGCATCTATAACTCTATGGTGTAGAGAATATAGGTTCTATTCTACACAACTCTAAGGGCTACATCTCCCTGGCAAGCTAAAACGTGACGTAACAGGGCACGTTCCACAGATCGTGCGAGCAATAACACATATAAATTGTCTGCCAAATGTTCGTTTGCGGACGTGCCGGCTGCCAGTTGCTCTGTGATGAATTAACACGTAACCGACTTTTGTAAAGAATTAGATTTTTGTGTGGATGAGAAAATTTTGCTACACCCGCTGCAGAAATGCGACTTTTTGTTGCATGTCTAACTATAATTGTATGGTTTCCCCATGCCCGGAAATCCCCTAAGTTCCTAAATTTCCCTGTGGGTCTTGGACATATCCGTGAGCATAACAGTGGCGGTCTAGGTCGCCGTAATACTTCTGCTTTTTCTGTATTGCAAAATAGCTCTTCTTCTTTGGCAATACAGTCGAATCGTGCTGACGAAACCTTAGACAAATCTGTTACGGCCTCCTAGACAGCCACTGTACCATCCGTTGGTGAGTTTCCGCAATTTGACAGCTATCATGCCTATTTTGCGTGAAAAGGGGTAGTGCTACTCTAACCACCCCAGCTCCTCCACGAAGCTCAGCAGCGTAGTGTCAACATGTAGTTGGTCGATCACCTCGGCCACCACGGCCTCTCCTGTATGCGCAGCGCTGGTCGCATGGCTCGCCACGCCAGTCTAAATGACATTATCCGTCGGGCCCTTACCACTGTCAACGTGCCGGCCGTTCTTGAACCTAACGGTCTGGCGCGAGACGACGGAAAGAGGCCCGACGGTATGACTATCGTCCCCTGGACACGTGGCAGGCCGCTGGTGTGGGACGCCACGTGTGTTGACACCATGGCGGCTTTCCACGTGCAAAGAACATCAGGTGAGGCTGGCGCGGCGGCCGCAGCTGCCGAAGACCTCAAACGGCGCAAATACGCGGCAATTAGTCAGCTGTATGAGTTTGTGCCGTTTGGGGTCGAAACTTTAGGGCCTTAAGGGCCAGGGGCGCGTCGACTATTTAAGGAATTATCGACGCGTCTGATCGACCATTCCGGTGACCGGCGGGCTGGCTCGTACCTTGGCCAGAGAATAAGTCTGGCCATTCAGAGAGGTAACGCAGCCAGCCTGCTAGGCACCGTACCTTCCGGTGGCAGCGATTTGGAGGCCATTTTTTATTTGTAAATATGTCTTTGTTTAGTTTTTTTTTTTTTTTTTTAAAGTAATATTTATAAGAAAAACTCAGAAGAGAGAGATATGTTATACAATAAATAAGTATTGTTAGTTGTTTGTATATTTATTAAAACGTGTTGTATATTATGTATAAAAAAAAAAAAAAAAAAAAAAAAAAAAAAAAAAAAAAATGAAAACTGTAAACAAAAAATCCACCGGCCCGCAACGTATATAAAAAACGCGTATTTATTATTTCTTTGAGAGTTCGAATGGCTGTTTGTAAGTAAGAAATAAAATAAGGTAAGTAGATACTTTTTAACTTATTGATATTTGTTTATCTTAATAAAGCACCCACATTTTGAACACATGTAGTTTAAAATCGTTTTCCGATCCAAGTTGATATAGATAATCGAGTTCCGACTTCGAGACTGTGAAGTATACGCTCAATAGAGCATGAGACAGCTCGTGTCATGATAATCAGTACTCGAAAACGACTCACCCGAGTACACACTCGAGCAAGTAGCCTCCAAAACGCTAACTGTGAATCAGCCTTAGGTGACCGTCAGGAATCATTGATGATTGGCATCCCCTGACCTCCCCACTGGCAGGGCCACACCCTGCCCTGTGTGTTAAATCCTATCAAAATCTCGAAAACGTGATAACCCTCAATATGTTCAGAATTATCGCAGAGTGAAATCCAGTGCTTATCTAATGTAATTACTGAAAGTGTCGACTCAGCGCAGATCAGATGCGGGTCAGGGCAAACACCTAATTCAATGATATACAGATCAAGGGAGTGATTCTTAGATTATATAAAGGCTGTATAATATATAAGCTGTATATTTGCAGTTTTAGCAGCAATTGTTTATGCCTTTAAACAGAGATTAGCATTTGTAAGTAGAGTTGAAGAATGAATAAAAATATCAAAGCTTAGGTATGAGGATTTAGTTTTAATTTGTCTTTACTGAAAAAAAAAAACTTGCCGTGTAGTGGAGGCCTAGAATAGCACCAAAACCCCACCCCACCTCCTTCCATGGATGTCGTACAAAGTGACAAGGAAACAGCAGCAGATAAAAAAAAAAATTACTTTAAAAGTTTTCAAAACTTCTAAATTAAGAACAAGCTATGAATTATTCCAGATCGATTGATCAGAGGGTTTCCGCTGCACATGCAAATACCGACCTAGTTTTAAACCAGTTGAGGAGCTAAGATTTTAAATTTTTTCTAAGACTGGTGCCACTAGTGAAAATTAAACACATATTTTATTTTGGTTATAGTTAATAAAGACCTGTAAAACCTAGAAGCTGGTTTTCAAAATAGATCTATTTGGGAAGTTTAATAATTTAATGTGAAGTGCATTGAAGCCAACCACTTCACCTTCTCGTGAGTTTCACACCATTCTATCTCATAATGCAAATTAATATTAAAATTTACAGAAGTAAGTTTTATTTTCTATTTTTTTTTTCATAAGTATTCCCAGTCTCTATTTATTTGGGTGTGGCGCTAATGTAATATACGTTTGAGCTAAAATAAGATATCAGAAGGACGGGTTCCAGCTTTAAGTTCTATACCTGAAAATCACTTTATTTTTATGTTTCAACTAACTGGATAGGAGTATCAGAGGAGGAGTGGACCGGTCGTGATCGAACCTCATCCTGTTAGTCCCTCAACCTTCACCAGGTTGTGTGGCCACCTCGTGGGGTGCGACGGTGCGACCACCTTGTGAAGGGTGATAAGCTGGGGTTAAAAAAAAATTAGCCCAAAAAACTGAAAAGCATTAAATAATTGGGAAACATCAATATATATAAAACTCTTCCGTTACTGACTGACTGACAGACAACGCAGAGCCGAAACTACTGGGCGTAGAAAGCTGAAAATTTCCACGTGGGTTCCTTGGGAAGTGTAGGTGAGCACTAAGAAGGGATTTCCCGAAATTTCCACGGGAACAGGAAAAAAACAGGATTTTTGTGTTTATGAGAAATCTGCGCGGGAAAAACCGCGGGGCAGCCTCTAGTTTTATATATAGTTTTATATAAGGACTTAATTTACTCACTTCTTAAAGTAATTTTGGTATACCAATAAATTTGAGTCGGTGCCACAGAATCTACGAATGAAGATCACTAAATTACCTGAAATTAAAAGAAATAACCGAAAAACGTGTGCTTTACGTAGATAATGAATTTGCTTGTGTGGTTTGGCGCCGACATAAAATTTCTTGGTATACCAAAATTACTTTAAGAAGTGAGTAAATTAGGTCCTAATACAAAATGTTTTCCTATTATTTAATGCTTTTCAGTTTTTTCGGCGGTTGAATTTTTTGATAAAATGTTTTTATATATATCTCCATTATATTGTACTAGTCGACCCGGCGAACTTCGTACCGCCTAACCTTTTACTATTTTGTGCATGTATTTTTCTTATAAACATTCCTCTTAAATCACTCTATCAATAACTAGCAGCCCGTCCCGGCTTCGCACGGGGTAGACAATTTAGTCATATATTGTTTTGGCTGGAGACAAAAATACAGCCCGATAAGATAGACGAAATAATCGTCGCTGAGCTGCCTAATAAAGACGAAGACCCACTCCTGTATTTCGGCCCAACCGACTGAAGATGTCGGTTGATGCGGGCAGCTATGACTCTGTCGAGCAGCTTTCCCGCCTCGTCCAACAGGGCGATAGGCCAGAAATCTGACGGAGCGACAGAGTCGGCAAGCCGGCCCTCTTTTATGATGAGGACCAGCTTGCCCGTTTTTCACTGCAGAGGGAACACACCTTGTTCTATACAGGTGGAAAACAGGCTGCGGAGCCAAATCTCCAACGCCTCCAGCTTCAACGACAGGAACCAGGCCTTGGCTGGAATTCCATCCAAGCCTGGTGCCGTCTTTTTGCCGCGGAGGCGCTCGGCCGCCGCTGCCAACTCTGCCTCTGAGTGCCGCAATGGGCGGCTAGGGGAGAATTACGCGCTGAGTAGCAGCATCTCCCCAGCATGCAGGAAACGAAACCCTCTCCCCGCGTTATACTCTCCGGCCGGAGCACGTGGTCCGCGGAGGGACGAACGGCTATGGCTGCGAGGCCTGAGCGGTCCGAGATCCATCCGTTGGACACAAATCCTCCGAAATAGTAGGGCTCTGCCACCACCGCGACGTGAATTTGCCACTGCGCCAGACTCTGCATGAACAGGTCCATGGCTGTGGCGCAGTAATTCAAGTTCGCCTGCAGGATCCGGTTGGCCATTACTGGTCCTAAGGCGGAACGACATCCATGGCCACCGCGAATTGGCTATCGGCGGTGGCAGGCCTAGGGGAAGCACCGGGCTCCTTCCCCTTTCCTTTTCCCTTCCCCTTTCCTTTGGCCCCTTGGCTGGTCTTGCCGCAGCTGCCCAGACTGTGTGAGGCAAGCTGGCCGCTCGCCTGGCAGAGCGGGCATCTCACCTCAGCCTCACAGTTTCGGGCAATGTGCCCTGGTCGACCGCAGCGGTAGCAGAGGCCACTGCGGTCGTTCTGCGAGGTGCAGTCTGCCCGGAGGTGCCCCGTCTCCAGACACCGAAAGCAGCGCCTCGTACGCCGCGGGAGGAGCCTAGCCCGGACAATGCTCCATCCGAGCTTGAGTTTTCCGGCGAGTGCTATCTTCCGCGCCGCATCTGTCGGGCAGCGTACCCACACTGCGCCGATGCCCCTCTCGTTGACGATGCGCCCCACCTGGACGTCCGCCACCCTGCAACCACCGCTTGCCGCGACTGCGGCTGCGGTTTCAGCAGGGGTGACGGAATCGTCTAGATCTGGAGACCCTCACCGTATCTTCGGTCAACTCCTCCCTTAGTTTCTGGGCTAAGGCGTCTGCCTTGGCCCTGGCTTCTTCTGGAGGCCCGGAGATCTCCAGCAGGCGGGCACCGGTTGCAGCCGCACGGAAGCGGATGCTGTCGATGCCCAGACCTGCCAGGTCGTGCCTCCCTTTTGCAGCGGAGATCACCTGAGCATAGGTGAGACCTCCCTGCACAGCCTCCGGGCCAAGGCTGACCACCACCGCCGCAGTGCGGGGAGTGCGCAGCTTCTTGGCTATTGCCTTGGACTTTTCCAAGGCCGTCTACTTCGGCCCTGGAGTAGGAGCAGCCAGGTAAAGTAAAAAGTAGTAAAGTAAATTAAAAAATGATTTATTCAATACAGGATACAAGATATCGCTTATTGAAAGTCAATTAGACTAATCTAATTAATATTGATACCTTATTTCGTAAAGTATCCTATACTGATAGAGGCGAGGTAGTTCAGGGTGCCCACTAATTGGCTCAGGCAAACAATGTTTGCCTTGCCTTACGACAATGGTCGCCTGGAGACGCCCCCAAACGAGCCCTCCTCTGTCAAATGATTCTACTCCCTTTCGCAATGATTTTACAGCGTAGAGAAGAAAGGGGTAACAAACTCTACTTTACAATTTCTCTCTTTTTTTTTTTTTTTTTTGTTTTTATATATGTGACATTACAATTCAATTTACAATACAAAGAACATAAATTAATAAGATTTAAAGTACATACATGAAATAATGAAAATATCGTGCAGAGCTAGACTACTTCCATGCGTCTTTGTCGTTTTCATAATCATCAACATTGTAATAAGCTTTCTTAATCAAACCTTTTTTGATACGAGTTTTAAACTCATTATCATTCAGGATCAAAATCTCTTCTGGGATCTTGTTATAAAATCTTACTTCGTTTCCTATAAAGCATTTGTTTGTCCGTTTTAGTCTGTTCTGTGGAATACTTAGTTTGTTTTTGCTACGCGTTCTAAGGTCTTTAATTTTATCACATTTTTTATCAAACATATGTAAGTTTTTACGAGTATACATAATAATTTCAAAGACGTACTGGGACGGAAGCGTCAAAATATCAATTTCTTTGAATTTTTGTCTGAGGGACTCGCGAGCTTTAAGCTGATAAATGTTTCTAATTGCGCGTTTTTGTAGTATAAAAATGACGTTAATATCTGCAGCTCTTCCCCATAGAAGCAAGCCATAGGTCATTAAGCTATGAAAGTAACTGAAATACACAAGTCTCGCGGTAGAAACATCAGTTAATTTTCTGATTTTCCAGATTGCGTACGCAGCCGAACTGAGCCTTGCCGCAAGATTTGAGATATGGGGGCCCCACTGAAGTTTCGAATCTAGAGTGATACCAAGGAATACAGTTTGATTTACCAGATTAAGCTTGTTATTGTCCAAATGTATGTCTGTATCATAAGCAGTCACATTTGGCAAGGAAAACTTAATGCAATTAGTTTTCTTTGCGTTCAAAAGTAAATTATTAGAAGTAAACCATTGAGAAATCTCCACTAATGTTTTGTTTATATCTAAGTTGAGTGAGTCACCTCGTTTAACTTTAAATGTTAAAGAGGTGTCGTCCGCAAAGAGGACAACATCAGTAAGTTTATCTAACATGTAAGGGAGATCATTTATGTAGACTAGGAACAGGAAAGGCCCCAATATCGATCCCTGAGGTACACCAATCTTGATAGGACAACCTGCAGACACCGCACCACCCACGTCCACTCGTTGGTCGCGATCAGTAAGATAAGAGGCAAGTAGATCAAGTGATTTATCAATTAAGCCATAGTGCTGTAATTTAAGTAGCAAAGTCTCATGATCAACGCAGTCAAAAGCCTTCGAGAGGTCACAGAAAACCCCAATAGCATCGTGAGAATCCTCCCAGGCTCCATAGACATCGCTGATGAGTTTGTGACCTGCGTCTAAGGTAGACCGCCCTTTCCTAAAACCAAATTGATTTTTGTGTAGGAAGTTATTGACTGAGAAGTGAGACGCTAATTGTGCAAGAATAAGTTTTTCAAATATTTTACTTAAGGCTGGAAGAACCGCGATTGGTCTATAATCAGTGGGGTTTTCGGTATTTCCAGATTTAAAAATTGGAATGATTTTGCTGTACTTCAATAAATTTGGAAAAATGCCTTTTTCGATACAAAAGTTAAAAATTAATGCTAGATGAGGCGCTATTAGTGTTATAACAGGTTGAAGTACTTTAATTGATATCCCCCATAAGTCTTCTGTCTTTTTTAAATTGAGTTCCTTAAATATCTTAATAATGCATTGCGGTCCAACATGGCGAAACGTGAGTGGAGGCGGGGCGATGTCAACATGTTCCTTAAGTATAGATTCCGCGGCGCTGGCAGATGGGTAGCTCGAGGGGCCGGGCCGCTCGAGGCACTGGAGCCGAGTGGGCTCTGTCCGCCGCCAAGGACGGCCGAGGTCACGGTGCCGGGAGCAGGCGCTCGTCCAGGGCCTCCAGTTGCGCGTTCAACATGGTCCCAAACTGGACCATCATGTCGCGTTTGACCTCCTCCAAGTTGAGGGCGGAGGGGGCTCCAGACCGAGCAATCGTCCGGAGCTCCTCCATCTCCCTTCGGAGGAGGGCCATTTCTCCATGGAGGCTCCTCGCCTCCTCCCGGGCTGCCTTCGCCCCTTGAGGCGAGCGTTCTCTGCCGCGAGCAGCCTGCTTTCCTCAGAGGAGGTTCTGTTCCTCAGCTCCTCGGTATTCCGAGAGATGGAAGCCAAGTCGGCTAACCCCCCCCCCCCCCCCCTCCTCTCCAACCCGCCCGCCGCGATGCCTGGCGCGCTTTTCAGACTGCATCGCAAACAACGGCCACGGCACTATGGCGGTTTTGTTTACTGTTTGATTTTTTTAATTCGTAATATCTTTTGAATGGAAAGTCCAATTTAAATAATTTAAAAACTATTTTATAGGTAGTTAAATGATCTTGACCATAAAATAATTTATTTGTATAAGGATTAATATAAACACATAAATAGCATGGTTTGAAATTGGTTAGCATTTTCATTAATGTTTAAAAAGAAAAAAGTTGTTGTAGTGACATAACTACAATAGTTGGACATATGCTACCGCCGAATTTTTTGTAGACATTATGATGTTCTTCAATATTGTTGTACATTATTTTGTTCTATTCATTCGACGAAAGACATTTTAAGACTCATTTTTCTACACCTTCGGTTATATTGTTCAAATTTTACCAAGGATCACTAATTTTTTTCAAAATGAAATGTAGCCTATGTCAAATGGGAAGAATGAAGCATTCTATTGGTGAAAGAATTTCTTTAATCGGCCCAGTACTCTTTGAGCCTATTCATTACAAACATACAAAAATAGGTACAAATCTTTCCTCTTTATAATATTAGTGTAGAAAAAACCGCATCAAAATCCGTTGCGTAGTTTTAAAGATTAAAGCATACATGGGGACAGACGTGGGAAGCGACCTTATTTTATACTATGTATTGATATTGATTATAGATATATCCATTAGACTAGAGGCTGCCCCGCGGTTTCACTCGCGCAGATTTCTCATAAACACAAAAAACCATTTTATTCCTGTTCCCTGGGAATTTCGGGAAATCCTTTCCTAGTTCTCACCTACACTCCCTAAGGAACCTACATGCTAAATTTCAGCCCGCTACGCCCAGTAGTTTCGGCTCTGCGTTGTCTGTCAGTCAGTCAGTCAGTAACGGAAGAGTTTTATATATATTGATTTCTCCATGTACCTAAATGATGTAATATTAAAACACCGAAGTTGCTGCAAGCTACCTATTTTTTGACAAAATCATTATTCATAGTAATCGAGTTAGGTGGTGGGTGGTACTGGTTGGGTAATTTTTTTAAAGAAAATTCCCAACGAGTACCAGTGTTACAGGTTGTAGCGGTACTCGTTGGGAACTACCGAAAATTTGTACAAAGCATGTACGACTAGATTTGCTGATTCCCCTAAGGTTCACAGGGTACCAGAGTTTAGGACGAGATTTGTCTCATCCAACTTTGTCCTATCGGAAAGTTTCCAAGTCCCGGCCTTTTATTATGTCTCCCCGATGTGTGATTGATAGCACAGAAGAAACGATAAAAGTTTCAATTGGAACAAAGTAAACAAATTGAAAAATAATTTTCCGTTCCTAAAGAGCTATTGACTCGATTAGTATAGGTTAAGCAGTAAGAAGTTCGTTGGATCGACTAGTATTATTATAAAATTTAAAAGTCTAACGGATATAAGTATTATTACTAAAGTAATGACTTATTTTTGTTGAAGCAAAAGCCTATACTAGCCCCAAACTCGTATCTAGAAATTTCTCGTCGGTATGAGTTTCCCGCTATTTCTTCAGCAAATAAGAAGATGAAATACAATGTGTGCTAGCTCAAGTCGCCTTCTATTTTTGATATTTGCCTTAGTTTAGAAGATATTTTTTTTTTCGAGAATGGCGCTAGCATTGCGGTAAACTGGCTCTTAATTCACTATTTAAATTTAATTATGTCTCTCTCTTTTTAAATTTTGGCTCTCAAAAGGATTAGGAACATTATGATATTTCGGTTTGAACGAAGCCGCCCGTCAGGCGCACACTATTATTCGGTTAGATAATAAAAAAAGAGTTATTTGTTCCCATTTGATATCTTATTGTCCAAAACTGAGCCGAATGCAATATCCCAGAAGAAGCAACGGGCCCGTGTCCGACCTAGCTTTCAAAAAATTTCATGCACATCATTTTAAATTACCAATCGAGACTGGTGACATGCTGCAGTCGCTCGTCTGCTCGTTACACATTCATGAGGATTGAGGACTAACCAATCATACCACGGTGCCATCTCCTCCTACGTTTTCACTTGCTGTCTATATCATCTATTTGGTACCTACGTAATATTGTACCTGTGAAGTCGTCACACTGGACATGTACAGGCTGGTTGCTAATGGTTGAATGACCTTTTTTTTTTGAAACGGGAAAAAAGCCGACACCATCATTATAAAGGAACCCTCATAGCTATTATAATTGTCGTCTTTAATACATAGTATAAAACAAAGTCTTTCCGTCGCAGTATAAGCTTAAATCTTAAAAATATGCAACAGATTTTGATGCGTTTTTTTTAAGATATAGAGATATTCCAGTAGAAGGTTATGGTCTACAAAACATGTGTAACATAAGGTACGGCGGCGCTACGAAGTTCGCTGGATAGACTAGTTTACAACAAGGGTTAGTAGTTATTCTTTACCGCCTTCAAACTATCGATCTAGTCATTTCATTAGTCATTATGTAACACTTTTCTATTTATGTAGGTACTTATAATAATAATAATAACACATCACACTCAGAGCCCCTAACTAGGAAGAACCTGTATTTAGGGTGCCCGAAACACACACAGAGACAAACATCACACCCAGAGCGGAAACGAACATCGATATTTATCATATCAATATTCGCCCCGCCTGGGAATCGAACCCGGGTGCACACGCTCACTCAGTCCACATCACTGCCAACTGAGCCAGGGAGCAGCACTTACTATGTAACTAAGTACTTAGTAGATCCTTAGTTACAGATACCGATCAAAGTAATATTTACCATCACTCAGAGATGATTTCAATACACACTCCAAACTCTGAACGGGCGTCTGTAATCTCATTACCGGCACGTACAAAGCTTGATCGAATGATCCAATACACAGTGGTAATTCGCAAATTATCTGTTTAAACTCAATGATGCGAAAGCGGGTGTATCAAAAGAGATATTGTCGAGTCAGTATTATATTGAGAATTGAAATACTATTTGACTTGACGACAGATTTTGCGATTCGAATTTGGGATAGGAAAAATAAGTATTTATTACTTTAGAAGATAATTTTCTTTTCATCTTCCTCCCGTGGGTGTCTTAAAAGGCGACATAAGGGAACAAAATAAACGAAGGACGCGCAGCAGCATCCTTCGTTGAATACTTGAAGTATCATACAGCGATCGCCAACCCACCCGCCAAGCGGAGACCTATTTCCAGCAGTGGACGTCTACCGTTTTGTATGACAAAAGTTTTAAGAGATAAGAATAATAGCAGTATAGTTTAGGTAGGTCGGTAGACTAGTGACAAGCTATAACCAAAACAAGACCTAACCTAATTTGTTTAGAGCTCAGACGACACGTGTTCTCCACAAACAAACTGAAGACAAGTTTCCTATTCTCTAGAAAGTTTTGAGTCTCAAACTGAACTAACGAAACCCACAAGTCGCAGGCTTCTAGTCGTGCTTTGAATAAACAAGGAAAGAGCGCAATCAAAGAGGCCGCGGTCATAGCGTGCAAACTTGGTAACTTCATTCCTTTTTAGTGCTGGCTGTTATTTTGAAACTAGATGAATAAATATCGATAAAAAAAAATATTTTTAAATTTTGTTGCTCACTTACTTATTAAGGTTGTGGTTGTGTGTGCCCAAAACAAATCGTCGCCACTCACAAAGCTCTCCAGCAATGTCGGTGACTTTCTTATAGGTGTTCTGTGTTTCAAATCCTCCTTTATAGCGTGCTGCCATGCCACATGTTTTTGTGCCTGTCTATTTGCCGCCTTCATTTTTTTATTTATTATTATTCCGCGACAGAATGGCTACCAAAAGACGCGAAGAGGCACCGTGGTCGCCCGAAAAAGAGATGGAGCGATGAGCTGAGAGCAGTAGACAAAAACTGGTGGCAAACCGCGCAAGAACGCGATGAGTGGAAGAAGGGGAGGGAGGCCTTTGCCCAGCAGTGGGACAATACAGGCTCGTAATAATAATAATAATTATTCCGCCTTCAGGTTTAAAGTTTTGTTAATTTGAGGTTAATAAACAAAGTGCTACTCCAGCGAAATTCCCTGTATTACGAAATCACAATTTTCCGTTTCAGGAGGATTTTCAGGATCAAGCTAATAGCTTTTAGCTTGTAGCTTATATCCTTTGTCACGCTTTAGACTATCTGTGTGCCAAAATGATTTACAACGCAAAAATACAAACTTATACTTTCGCATTTACATAATTATTAAATAGATCACTTAGTATAATAAATAATATGTAATTATCACGGCTATACCAGTGAGTTTTAGCTTGTGCAAGCCCTGCACACCCCCGTGGCTCCCCCGAACGACGCCAAATTCACCAGGCAATTCTGCTCTAAAAAAGAGAGCTTGACAGAACGACACGACTACTGGCTAAAGCCACTTAATAAATACTAATAGACATTAAAACTATCGATAACATCTCGAAAGGTTCCGCCCATCACTACTGACTGCACGTTTATTTTCCTACCCGAGTCTCATACCGGGAAATACTTTTATTGTATACCCAGAGGCACTGAGGCTAGGTTCTGTGTTTACAAATATTGCATTCTCTCACTTCACTTTTATGGCGACAACAAAACGTTAAGAGACGCCAGTATAAAAATGTATTAAATGTATTTACGTCGAAGTAAGACTTCATCAATATCAATATATATACATAGTATAAAACAAAGTCGCTTCCCGCGTCTGTCCCTATGTATGCTTATAACTTTTAAACTATGCAACGGATCTTGACACGGTTTTTTTAATAGATAGATTGATTCAAGAGGAAGGTTTATGAGTATTATACATGCACAACATAGTAATAGGTTAGGCGGTACGGAGTTCGCCGGGTCGACTAGTTGACAATAATTTAGAAACAATAAAGTTAATTTTAATTTTAATCCGTACTGTTAACCGACCGTATTTTCAAATCAAATCAAAATATATTTTTTTACTAATGACATAAAGTATCCAATATTCATATATTCGTAAAAACCTAGTTCGTTGTTCAATTTCATATTCATGTCATTGACAATAAGTTTTCAGTAGTTCTTGATAGAGGGAAACTCACACGCTCACGAGGATACTCTGTCAAATATAATTTGCTATTCATTTGTTATTAATTTGTTTCGCTAAAACTCGAGAACGGTTGGACCGATCAAGCTGATTTTTGTTTTGAAATGTTTTTCGTAGTCCAGGTTGAAACGGTAGGAAAATCTATACCAATATTATAAAGAGGAAAGATTTGTTTGTTTGTTTGTAACGAATAGGCTCCGGAAATGCTGAACGGATTTGAAAAATTATTTCAGTAGGAAGCTACACTATTCCCGAGTGACATAGGCTATATTGGATTTTCAAAAAAAATAGGGATCCTTACTTAAACTCAAATAATGTAACCCAAGGTGCAATATTTTTTCCGTTGTTTACATATTTTGACAGGTGGTTTGTTGTTGTTGTTTGTTTTTTTATTCGCCCATTCTGGGCAGTCAAAAGAACATAGTCTATAGAGCCAAGTCTTGAGTAGGTATCTTATATTCTATGGCGTAACGAAGTAAGCCGGGACAGCTCGTATGGAATAAAAAAAACGAATTGCATTCAGCGAATGTTATCTTTTAGGATTTATCTCGTACGATTGACTACGACAAGTTTGATGTCCGCCTACACGTGTGGTTCTAACGAGAAAACTACATTTCCTACATTATTTCACCGACAGCTTTTTTTTTGTTTAGATTTATTGTTCGCAAGTCAAACACAACAATGAGAGACATACATTTTGTTCCACTGTTTTGTAGTAGCTCGGGCAATTTAATATGCTAACTTTACTTTTCAAATAAACTTGGCCGCTTAAAAATACTAAATTGTACTTAGCAAAGTCAACTGGTCTCAATTTAAAGCAATTACTTATAGTTTTTAAGGCGGTAACTCACGGTATGGCGCGAAATTCAATTTTTTTCACGTTTTTAAATTATTTTGGCGAAAGTATTTATTTTTAATAAAGTTTAAATGAATTCGCGTACGTAAAAACCTATTTCCCACATTATGATGTATCGTTTTTAAAAGACAGAGTTACCGATTTTGTGTATATTCAAGGAACTTATTTTTTTCTAAGTTCTCTGTAGCGTCAAATAATATTTTAACGAACCAATCAGAATAAGAGTTTACCAGCAAGCAATAATCTAGCCAATCAGAGTTAAGGCAGGTTTCAAATTTTTCAATTATACTAGGTTTTTTGCAAAAAAAACAGCTTTATGTCAGGATGATTGAAAAAAAAAACAATGCTTATATATCAAATTATCCGGGTTTTCGCAAAATCCCTAGTTTTTTTTGCAAAAAATCTAATTATCAAATCTTACCACGACACATATAAACCTTACTCTTGCTATTCTACCTATTCTTCTCTCTATGATTCTCTTCCTAACTCTACCTTTAATAAAAATCTGCATCGAAATCCGTAGCATAGTTTAAAAGGTTTATGCATTAGCGACAGACAGCGGAAAGGACTTTGGAATTTACAGCCTTATTTAATTCTAGATTGTGTTGTGTAATCATCAGTAGAGAGTGGCCCAATAATTATCAATACATAGTATAAAACATGACCAGTTGGACGACCAAGGGGAAGCTACTTCGACCAAATAAAGGAGCGAGTCAGTGCAGAGTCGTATCAGATGGTCAAAAAGCTGGCAGGGAACAGGGGTGAATGGAGGAGGCTCCACCGACAAGAGCACAGCTCTTAAGAGAGAAGATGAAGTATAAAACATAATAATAATAAATGCCTTTTAATTCAGAAAGAAGTAGGTAGGTTACAAAAAATAATAATAACACAACTTGTTTATACAATTCAATTCACATACAATTTATAGGATGTATCTCACTCCAGCGTATCATAAACTTATGGCATAGACCTCCTCCAAGCTGCGTCCATTGATTCCGGTAGTTTACCAAACAACTCCAGTTTTTTTTACTCTGCCTCTTAGTCTTCTTACGTAACTTCTGGCTCCATTTTAACCGACTTCAAAAAAGGAGGTTATCAGTTTGACCTGTATTTATGTAAGTTTGTATTGTATATTATCTCGCGTTTGGCTAAACCAATTTTGATGCAGTTTTCATATAAGTATTTTTTACGTTCAGGAAAAGGTTTTAGTACCTATTTTAACAGACTTGGAAAAATAAAAGTGCTCAGTTGCTGTATGTGTCAGTTTATTGAAGGCGGGTTCCTTTTTTGTAAAAAAATTATTAATCTTTTTTAGATTGAAAATGTGTGGTTCATTCTCTCGCTCGTGGTGACGTCCCCTTGTATAAACACCTTAAGGTGGTAACTCTCGCTATGGCGCGAAATTCGAAAAGAGAGAAGAATAGGTAGAATAGCAAGAGTAAGGTTTATATGTGTCGTGGTAAGATTTGATAATTAGATTTTTTGCAAAAAAACTAGGGATTTTGCGAAAACCCGGATAATTTGATATATAAGCATTGTTTTTTTTTCAATCATCCTGACATAAAGCTGTTTTTTTTGCAAAAAACCTAGTATAATTGAAAAATTTGAAACCTGCCTTAACTCTGATTGGCTAGATTATTGCTTGCTGGTGAACTTTTATTCTGATTGGTTCTCTGTAGCGTCAAATAATATTTTAACGAACCAATCAGAATAAGAGTTTACCAGCAAGCAATAATCTAGCCTATGTATAAAACATGCACAACATAGTAAATTCTCCGGGTTGACTAGTAATTTATAAATATAAAAGACACCATTGTCTGAACGAGGCTTTAATCGGAGTTCGGAATATCGGCGGCTTTATGTGGCGTCGGCGGGCAATTATAAACTTGGCCCGTCGAGTTTGTCAGCTCACTTACAGCGTTTATAATAAATTACATCCTTTTTCATGCGAAAATCCTCTGAAATAATGAAAACGATAAAACACCAGGCTGTTACGGGCATGTTTTTTTAATCCCTTGAAAATTATGATGAAGATTTTTGGCAGTCCATTCTATTATTTTTAAGCTAGGTTTTTTTGTTTATGTTTAAAAACGTTTACGTAATAATATGAAAATTCATTACTCCACTAACCCTGTTTTTTACAGTCCACGATTTCATAAACAAAAAAGGATGATTAGGCTATTTTTTTATAGATGAAAGAATGAATCAATTAATGAAAACTTTGTACTCAAATCATAGACTAACTCAAATACAGTGACAACCAAGTTTTACAACTGTAAGATCACAAAAGGCGACCGATTTGTTCCAGGTATTTTAATTGAGGAAATTTTAAAACTAAAAATACATAGAATAGAATAGAAAACACTTTATTGCATACAAAGTAATATACAAGAGTACATTATTAAATCTAGGGTGCGGATTGCGGAAAGATTGGATTTGTGTAGGAAATTATGTTTTGATATAGTTGTAATGTAAATAAAATAGATAAGTGTAGGCTATATCGATAGAATTAATAGCATAATGAAAACGGCCGTAAATTGCCTATATTAATCGAGATCGTCTTACGTACGTGTCCAGAACGTTGCTAGACAAGGAAACACATAAACTGGACCTAATAGGCACATTTGGACATCGTCCAGTTGTTTGTGTCAATATTTCGTGACTGAATCAGTAATGTACACTCTGTACAGTCTATTTGTTTGAAGAAGATAAAGAATTACCTCTTTAATATTACGTCCGCTTTTGCAATATTGCTTTACGTCCTTTTTGCGTTTTTTTTTGTATTGACTTTGCCACTCTGGAGAACGAAAAGCAATGTTGCTAACGTGGTTGTAATAGTACTCCAGTTGGTTCTTTGTGATGTTGATTTCAGAGGTGTGAGTTTGAATCCCGAAGAGGGCGAATAAATGTATGATGGACGAGCTGCCTCGGCGAACTTCGTTTCGCCATATAAGATACTACTAAAGACTTGGCTTTAAAGAAAACGTTCTTTTGACTGCCCAGAACGGGGGACCAAAAAAAAAACAACATACCAACAACTTTGAAAATTTTCAACAACGGAAAAACTTGCACCTTGGGTTACATTATTTGAGTTTAGGTAAGGATCCATAATTTTTTTGAAAATCTAATATATGTCACTTGGGGATAGTGTAGCTTCCGAACAGTGAAATATTTTTTTAAATCAGGTCAGTTGACCTGTTCCGGAGCCTATTCGATGCAAAGAAACAATCAAATCTTTCCTCTTTTTTTTATTGGTATAGATAGATAGATATACCTAAATGCACAAATAGCGGCTACCTAGAAGTGTGCGGCTACCATGATTTGGATGTATGAACATTTTTATAACTGTTTTATAAACTATCAATAATTCCTGAGAAAATGGTGAAATGAAAAACGGGCTTAACGAAACTACAAGGCTTCTTTGTTAAAGATAACGATTATAACGATCCATTGTTATCTACCACAAAAATAAAAAAAACGTATATTCTGGTAACAATGTATCTTTAATCACAATCAACCAGCACAATTTGTTTGCCTAGGAAACCACTAAAAAGACGTAACAAAAAAAAGGCGACCTGAAATCTAGTCTTCAAGGATAGGCTTTCTCTATCACAACATCGATAATACAGGCTCCAAAGATCCATAAAGCAAGTTTCATGAGCTATGAAGACCGGAATGCTTTGGCTTGCTGCCAAGGACCTAATGTCACGGCAGGCGGGCTTCATGTCATCAAGGCCTGAACTGGGAAGAGTACCTATGGTATTTTTCATCGAGAAAGATAAAAAATACCTTTATTAATCACTAGTGGACCCCACGAACTTCGTACCGCCTAAACTTTTACTATGTTGCTCATGTTATACCTATAAACCTTCCTATTGATTAAATCTATCAATTAAAAAAAAAACCTTTTAAAAATTCTTTGCATAGTTTTAATAACATAGGGACACACGCGGGAAGCGACTTGGTTTTATACTATGTATTGATATTGATATTGATGTTAAACCATTGTGTCTTAAATTGAAATTATTAGCACGTACCGTTAGCTTTGCGACTGTGGGAGTGCTTCGGTTTCCTCCGGAGAGTGTACCAGTACCAGTTTAAGGGTTCGTATGGCCGCAAGGTTGGCCGAACCTGAGATGGCGGTGGGCTAGAGTCCTCTCAAACACAAACACCTTAGTCTTAACTTGGTCCCGGCCGCAGTAGTGATCGTTGTAACCGCTGCGACAAGGGCCCTTGTCACGTTGGTAATAAAGACATAAACTCGGCTAAACGTGGGTCCGGCTCTTGAGCTGGTGCCTCTGCCTAACGCTTCGGGGAATAAAAGGCGGGTGTAAGGTTAGGGCTGTCTAACTTGGAGAGAGAAGTGAAACGATCAAGATGCGATTAAATACTGATTTATTAAACAAAGATTTAACGTATTAATACTAGGTAAGTACATGCCTATATTTGGGGTACCAGTACACGGGAGATTATGTTATGTATTGTTGGGGACGCCCCCAAAACTTGCCAGCTATAAAATTATGTTCATATTACCTTAACAAAAATAGGAGTTTAACTTCTATACAGAAAAATATTATTAAGATACTGCGTGGCAGGCTGACAAATAGGGGCGTCGTGGAAGGTCGCGGGTCTCATCCATGAGATGTAAAGATATCTGGAGCAGAGGATAGTTTGCGGAGGTGTTTTGTTAAGGGGTTCTAAAGCTGAAAATGATGACTCATCGACCCCGAACCGAAATGAAACAACTGACTATCGGGCTTTGGGCCTGGAAATTCCTATCGCAGCGTCGAAAGAGGGAACTCAAACAATTGACAGCCGGCCCTTAAAGCTTTTGGCCTAAGCTTTTGCGACAAAAGCGGTTCCGATGCGAACGCGGAAGGTAAGCGTCTAAAACGCGAACCTGATCTGCACACCTGTGCGACTAAAGCAGGATGCGAACCGCAAAAAACCTGTGGGATGGCTGGCTTTCTTCCTCGATAGGTACACTATTAAGTAAAAACCAATATTCCACTTTCTATGTACAGCTTATATTTACAAGTAATTACATTTTATATACAGAAGGCGAACGTGAGTACTTATTATTTACAGTAAAAGGAAAATCAATTTAGAAAATATTTTAAAATCCTAAAACCAGACGTGTTTATTAAAACTGAAAAAACTCAATCAACCAAAAACGTTGTCATGGAAACGAAAACATTCAAATTTGAAATTCAGCAGCAAATCACCTTCCTATCCACGCATGCGCGACGACGCGCCAATAAATATATATACATAACAAAAATCTGTCGGACAAACTGTACATCACAAAATAAATATAATACAAAATAATTTACAACTCGCATCGCTACATCACCCCCTTCCAAAGACCGTCAAGGGCGATAATAGTCTGGAAATGTTACTTTCCTCCCAGAACGCGTTGTTTTCACAGGTACGTCTGTATTACCATCGGCGAGGGTGGTGTTCTGGTAACCTGTAACTGCTGGTGAGGTGTGTGAGGTAGGTTGTATTAGTGTTGTGTGTGTAGGTGTGTTAGGGTCAGCAAGTATGTAGGCCGGCTTCAAGCGGTCTACTGATACCGTGACCTTACTACCCTTTACTAAAAGTAGAAAAGTTTTGTCTCCTCGTGTCAAGACTTCATATGGGCCTGTATATGCGGGTTTAAGTGAACCTCCAACAGTGTCATCTCTTAGGAAGACATGTGTTGAAGAGCTAAGATCCTTAAAGATAAAGGTTGACCGCTTGGTGCCGTGCCTTGAAGCTGGACGAGGTTGTAACTCTTTTGCAAAAGTCCGAATGCGAGAGATGTATTCGGACATGTCAGCTGTGTCGTCTACGTCTGGATTAAATAGCTCTCCTGGAAGACGCAGCGGCTCACCATAAACCAACTCAGCTGACGATGCCTTCAGGTCCTCCTTGACTGCTGCGCGAATGCCGAGCAAAACGAGAGGAAGGCTTGCTACCCAGTCAGTCGACGCGTGGCAAGTTATCGCAGCTTTCAACTGTCGATGGAACCTTTCCACGAGACCGTTGCAGGCAGGATGATAGGCAGTGGTCCGTCTGTGCTGAAAACCAGCTATCTTAGATAGGGTGTTAAATAATGCCGATTCAAACTGCCTACCACGATCCGTGACAATGTCGAACGGGCAACCAAATCGGGCTATCCAACCACTGAGTAAGGCTCCACCAACAGTCTCAGCTGTAATATCTGGCCTATCTGGTATTGCCTCAGGCCATCGCGTGAAACGGTCGACTGCTGTGAGACAATATCGGAAACCTTGTGACAGTGGTAGCGGGCCTACCAGGTCAATGTGAACAAAACTAAACCTAGCTCGAGGTAGCTTAAAGTGGCTAAGCGGTGCACTGACATGACGAGTGACTTTCGACCGCTGGCACTCAAGACACGACCGGACCCATTCACGACAGTTCTTCTTCACCTCGGGCCAAACAAAGCGATCGGAAACCAGCTTTGCGGTAGCGTTGGCTCCTGGATGGCTCAAGGAATGGATACTGTCGAAGACTTGCTTGCGCAAAAGTTTCGGTACGTATGGCCTTGAGCTATCCGGGCTAACATCGCAGTAAAGCTTTGTTTGTGATCCCGGTATTCGAACCAACTGAAGGTGAAGTGATGAGTCCTTTAGTAAAGAGTTCAGCTCAGCGTCAGCTTGTTGAGACTGTGCCAGTGCCTCTAGACCAGGAGGTTGAGATATCGCTTCAATCCGCGACAGAGTATCGGCTACGACATTATCTTTGCCAGATATATGCCTAATATCGGTCGTGAATTGAGCGATGAGATCTAAGTGGCGAAACTGTCTGGGGGAGCAATTTTCTTTACGCGTGTGAAAAGCAAACGTCAGCGGTTTATGATCGGTATAAATTACGAAATTTCTTGCCTCTAACATATGGCGAAAGTATTTAATGCTTTCGTAAATGGCAAGAAGTTCGCGATCATACGGCGAATATTTAGTTTGCGCCGAGCTGAATTTACGCGAAAAGAATGCTAAGGGCTGCCAAACATGATTTTTGCGCTGTTGTAACACTGCGCCCATTGCGGTATCGGAAGCATCCGTAACCAATGCCAAGTCAGCATTGCATTCCGGATGTGCCAACATTGCAGCGTCGCACAGGCCGTTCTTGCAGGCTTTAAATGCATCCCTTTCAGTTTCTGAAAAGTGAACAGGGTGAGAACCTTTAATGGACCCTGTTAATAAGGCATTCAAAGGCGCTTGATGACTCGCAGCACCTGGAATAAACCTACGATAAAAATTTATCATGCCTAAAAATCTACGCAACTCCTTCGCGGTTTTCGGCTCTGGGAAATCCTGGATGGCTTTTACTTTCTCCGGCAACGGCTTCGTGCCCTCGGCGGAAATGCTGTAGCCTAGAAAAGTAATCTTTGGAACGCCGAAAATGCATTTAGCCGTGTTTACTACCATGCCGAAATCACGCAACCTGCTGAAGAGTTGGTGAAGATGCTGCTCATGCGTAGCGGAATCAGGGGAAAATACTAGGAAATCGTCAAGGTACGAATAAGTAAAGTCTAAACCTCTTAGCATCACATCTACGAACCTTTGAAATGTTTGGCCTGCGTTACGAAGTCCAAAGGTCATAAACGGAAATTCGTACAGACCAAACGGTGTTGTGATGGCGTTTTTGCAAATGTCGTCTGGATTGACAGGCAATTGATTATAGGCCTTAACCAAATCAATCGATGAGAACACGGTGCAACCTGCTATGCTGTGCGCAAAATCGTGTATGTGCCTAATGGGGTAACTATCAGGAATAGTACGCGCATTGAGCATCCTGTAGTCACCACACGGACGCCAGCCGTTATCTTTCTTAGGCGCGAGGTGTAACGGTGATGCCCAGGGAGATTCCGAAGGACGGCAGGTACCATTTTGTAACATAGCCTCGAACTCGGTCTTAGCTATTTTAAGTTTATCAGGGGCTAACCTACGCGGAGTACAACAAACGGGAGGTCCTGGCGTCGTGCGTATGTGGTGTACGGTGTTGTGTTTTAATGTCCTATGTATACCAGCAGGCCTAGTTATTTCAGGATATTGATCAAGTATGGAGTGGTATACAGAGTTACCAGTAACCACCTTGACCGATGAAATATCGTCAGAACGAATTGCGAGTGAAGCCGGGGTCGTGAGCGTTGTATTGCCATCGATAAGTCGCTGATTTCTAACGTCGACAATGAGGTTGTAGAAGGAAAGTAAATCTACGCCTATTATCGCCCTCGTTACGTCTGCGACAACAAACCTCCAAGCGAAGTCGCGTCGTAAGCCTAGGTTGAGAACTAAATGTACAAAACCGTAAGTATTTATAACTGTACCATTGGCCGCACTTAATTGATAGCTAGTTTTAGCACGATTATCCTTAAGTAATGATTTAGGGTAAACGCATAAGTCGCTTCCTGTGTCTACCAAAAATTGCACCTTAGATCTTGAATCGGTAACAAATAAGCGACCAGCACTAGGGCAGACGTCGGCCGCCATAACCGCCTGCCCTAATCTTTTTCCGGGTAGTCGCAGGGCTTCACACACGCGCTTGCCTTGTCGCCGAACTTCGCATGATACCAGCACTGCGGGAATTTCCTGTAGTTCGACTGGGATCGGGTGCGCGTTGATGGCGAACGACGGCGTCTCGTAGAACACGATGATGGTCTTGGTCGCTCGCACGACAATCGCTCGTTTTCGATCGATTCGATCATGGCTGTTAAGGCTGCTATTTGACGGGTCAGTGCTGCTATCTCATCGGAGTGTGCACTCGACGATGATGAGCCAGAATTCGTCACCTGAAGCACCTGGTGGATGTCAGTGGTCGACGGGGCAGCATGGCTTGCTGCCGGCTCTGCTTCTGCCTTATCTGTACTCATCTTTTTGCGTTCGGATGAGGTCACCAATGTGGGATGGCTGGCTTTCTTCCTCGATAGGTACACTATTAAGTAAAAACCAATATTCCACTTTCTATGTACAGCTTATATTTACAAGTAATTACATTTTATATACAGAAGGCGAACGTGAGTACTTATTATTTACAGTAAAAGGAAAATCAATTTAGAAAATATTTTAAAATCCTAAAACCAGACGTGTTTATTAAAACTGAAAAAACTCAATCAACCAAAAACGTTGTCATGGAAACGAAAACATTCAAATTTGAAATTCAGCAGCAAATCACCTTCCTATCCACGCATGCGCGACGACGCGCCAATAAATATATATACATAACAAAAATCTGTCGGACAAACTGTACATCACAAAATAAATATAATACAAAATAATTTACAACTCGCATCGCTACAAACCTAATCTTAGTGACAACGAGATAGCCGCACGTCTTAAACATAGCTTTATACCTAAACTAGTCGACACGGCGAACTTCGTTCCGCCTAACCTATTACTATGTTGCTCATGAATTGTACATATAAACCTTCCACTTAAGGTGGTAACTCTCGCTATGGCGTGAAATTTAAATTTTTTCGTGTTTTTTATTTATTCTGGCGAAAGTATACATATTTTTAAAAGTTTCAATGAATTCGCGTATGTAAAAAACTATTTGCCACATTGTAATACAACGTTTTTAAAAGACAGACCTACTGATTTTGTGCCTAAGGACATAAAGGCCAAAAATCAAGTTAGGTCCTTAGACACAAAATTAGTAGGTCTGTCTTCGAAAAACGTTGTATTACAATATGAGAAATGGTTTTTTACATACGCGAATTCATTAAAACTTTATTAAAAATGAATATTTTCGCCAGAATAATTAAAAAACGCGAAAAAATTTGAATTTCGCGCCATACCGTGACTTACCGCCTTAAATCACTCTATCCTATAAAAGAAACCGCATCAAAATCCGTTGCATAGTTTCAAAGATATAAGCATACAAATAGGGACAGACGCAGGAAGCAAAATTGATTTATACTATGTATTGATACTTAGTCGTTGACCACAAGGCGAGTACCGCCAGCTCTGCCGACACTGTGATCCCGCGTAGCGATTGCCTAAAAGTGCAAGGCGGCAGTAACAGTAGCTTTCCACGGACCAGCTTGCACGCCGCACTTTAACTGCGTGCGTTGCTGTCCGTGGTCGTCGTCATTGCGTTATGATTCGTAGAATCACGGAATGTGGGAAGCTGCTACAGAGCAGCGTCTACCGCGCGTTTGACGCTCCCGCATCGCAGTCACTTTGACCAAAGCTTTATATATCCAAAAAATTCATACGCTGCGTCGGAAAAGGAAAAAATAATATCACGGAAGACTAAAGGATTGCTCGAGAGCACGTTTTCGTTCCTGTCATTTAGCATCAATTTACTTTTAACGTAGGAATGGAACGTTTTGCGTCAAAGTCAGAAAAGGAACATGAAAGTTTTGTTATTTTATTATAAGCACAGAATACCTAATTATAATAAGTAGGTACCTAAGGCTAGGGTATAATTAACTATTAGGGTAAAACGTCCTATTACCGCGGTAGTCAAAATCACGTCCTATTACGGCTCTATTTTATCTTTCGCAATTTATGATTAGTTGTGACTGTGTATGGTAAAGGTGACTACATAGTGTCTAAGGGAAACTAACACGTAACTTATTACACAGCACTCGTGCGTTTGAAATCGTTTAAAATGACTTAAATTAATTATTTTGTGTAACGTCAGCGAAGCGAGAAGCTGTTTCATACAAACGCAGACTGACTCGCGGTAGAACATTGAATTTTCAGACTTCGTTTTTAGTTCAAACAAACACTTTAAGATTATGTTACTATATTCGAATACTTTTTACGTTCAAGTAGTCTTAGTTAATCAAGTTGATTTCTGTTTAAAATCAAATAAAACAAGTAAATATGAGTAAACAAAAGTCCGCCGTGATAGGAAGGCTATTTGAGGGTAACGCCTATTACGGAGGGTACCATCGGTAATAGGAAAAATGCAGTGTCGGTAATTTATAAATTTAGTGGTATAATAAATATAATTTATGAACATTTCGTTATTTAAGTGTAATTTTCATTAGTTCTCAAGTATAAAACCAATTTTGGAGGTACATGTTTTTTAACTAGAATCCTTGTTTTTTACGCTTAAAGTTGACAGTAAAATTTAAGTTTGTTAGAATACTGTGAAACCTAACGTATGAGTTTTTATGAAGAAAAATGGTCTAATACAACGATTACTAACGATTTGAGAGTTTTATGGTAAAGAGAGAGTGCTCTTATTTGTAAGTAATAATTTACATTACCGAAATATCTTAACATTATATTTCAGAATTAGGATATAAAAACTCATTAGATATTTTAGTACCTACCGTATTAGGCTGTTAGGAATCCTAACACGGTGTATGGAAATTACAGAGCTAATAATTTAACCGTATTATTCATAAAGATACCGTACATTTTAAAAAGCTTTACTGCAGGTCTACTTATTTGGTTTGTTGTATGGTAAATACGTGACACCCTGTCTAAATAGACATACGTCAAATAACTAAAATCTGTACCTCAGAAGCATAACACTGTAAGTCGCAAATCGTAATTTTACAGGAGAGCGTTTTAAAGTTTGAAATCGCATGTTTTTCAACTTTAGACGCAAATAAGACGCAAAAGTAGATGGTATAATCATCTTGAGTTTAATTGATAACATAGAGCAATTATCTCTTAATTCAAAACAATTTTCAGAAAAATAAGTCCTATGAAAAAATATAGTTTTTCAGGTACTTTTGTAAAAACATGTATCACATACACTAAAATGCTTCTAAGATTATTTTTGTAATCCGGTGAGAAATGGTGTCAGTTACAGTATTTTCTTTAAGAAAACAAAGTACAATAAACAACTTTAGTGTGAAAAAACACTGTAGAACATACATTCAGAACCGTATAACTCTAAATCTGTGTCAGTAATTTATACTATGTACTCTCTGAGTGAAATTTCATGTTTTAAATGATGTTGTCTGAATCTGTGACCTAATGTATTGAACATTATAGAGAACGGTTGAATATAAAATAATATGGGACATATGGGGTCCTTAAGTAACTGTTGCATGAATGAGACATAGGTCCCTAGCGCTTTGGTATCAGGATTCCATTATGTCAGGGTAGGCGAAACGTTGTTCTTGGTTGTGCTCTGAGTCTGCAGTGGCTCACTGATTAGTAGTATAACTCGTGGAAGTTAGAGCTCTTGTCTTATATTCTGGCGTAGATTAGTTTTAGTAAGGTTTTAAGACAGCTTTGAGCTTTATAAATAAAATGCCACTAGTTTCTCTTTCCTTGCCTGTAGTCACACGCATAGTGGGGTCATGAAAGGTTCATTATAGGAAGTTTGAACTTCAGCGATGACGTAGCATGAGTTTAACGTTGTAGATTTCACAATAAGCCGCTCATGATGTCAGGGTCTAGTAGCTAGCTAATAGGGAGAGAAACCAGAGTTTTTATATTATGTTACCTAAATGCAGTCTGAAAGTTTATCTGAAGTAGATCTGCGCCAGAAAACAGGACCGATACTTAAAAGTTACCTTAGAAATTCACAGATTTGCTGGTCGGATATTGATTGTAATGTAAATTGTATGACGTCTGTTTGAATTAATGTTTCTTAATACTTTCAAAGTAATCGAGCAGTTTGATGCAGCAGCATCATCAAGGACAGATTATACATAACTGCTGCAGTGTTTCGGGTAAATCAGCAATGAAAGCATGTGCTAAGGATCGGCGGGCACTATCAGAGTTGGTTAATAAATACCAAGTTTCCGAGGAAAGTATTGCAAAACAAATGGTTGTACGGTAGTATGACCAATTAAGTTTTTAATTTTCAATTTAGTTTGCCTGGCAGTAATGCATGTGATGTCACACTTGAGATCAGATCCGTGCGCGACCATCCTCAGGCTTGAAAGAGAATCGAAAAAAGGACGAGACTTTGGGATTGGAGTAAGTATGTATCTTTTCTGGTGTTAGATATGAACTTTTTTTTTATAAGATGTTTATATCTAGGGTCAGATTTTTTTTTGTTTTCTTACTGTAGCGTGACCGCGTGTTGATAACATGTGTAAAGGTATCATTGCTTGGCAAATGGAGTGAGGAATTTAGGTCTTCATTGAATGTCTCTTAGCCATTTTCATTGCTGTTTTCTTTCGGTTCTAGTCCAGGATATTCACGCCGGATATTTTTTTTACCGTGAATGATGCGACTCGCAAGGTATGGCGTGGAAGTGACGTTGTATGGTTTCGTCTATGGGTAATGAGTTCTGTCGGTATTTTATTCAGCTGCAACAGTGGTATAATCTATCTTTGATGGAGTTGTTGCAAGAAGTTGTTGTGTTGAGGGTATGAGGAAGCATTCGTTGACGGACTTTTGTTACCATTTATTTTTAAAAGAAGATTGCGTGTATTTTTACGTGTATGGTAAGTATCACTGAATTAAGAATGCCAAAAACTGTCAATTTAGATACAATTTTTTCTATTTTCTTTATCTCTGATACCCGGCCAAGACCCAACTTCCGCGTAACTAGCAGCTTCTATATAAAGATGCGTTAAACCACGCCCTCTTAATCGGATTTAATTGAATAGTATAAAACTGTAACAGCAAAAATACAGTATTATGCATCTTGATTTGCTTCGAAGCAAAACACGGTATCTGCGCAGTTACAGTATCATGCATCGGATATAGTTCAGAAGCATAAAACTGTATGATGGTACATACAATATTATGCAATAAAATTAATTCGAAGCATAAAGCAGTATACGCTCTTACAGTTTAATGCTTCTCATCAGGCAAGGTATTTACACTATAATGCAAATCGAAAAAAGGCACTTCCAGGCTAGCTACGGCCACGGGAGTAAGCGCATTCGAAAGAGCTCGTCAAATACAGTAGGATTCCATCAAAAAGTGAAAATCGCAAAAATGTTAGTTACAGTGTTATGCTTCTGAGGTACAGAAATGCACTTTAACTTTTTATAAATATCAGGTTAAGTAAATAATTAAAAAACTTACACAAATGTATACTAAGGTTAGGTTTATCGTATTATCCCATCAATATAATAATTTACTACTAGATTTTACCACAACTTTGACACACCATACAAAACTGATTATGATTAGTTGGTTGCTTTATTTATTATTGTATTTCGGTTTACTGTTTTTTTGTTATTTTTTTGTGTTCCATTTTATTGCATGTTTGTGTCAACGTTGTTGTAAAAAAATGTATCTTTCTTTTTTTAACTTTCTCCGCTTGGGTAGAAATCCATTTTCCATATTTTTTTTACCGTTTAACTAAATCTTCACTAACTGCACCCCGCTGCTTCGCCAGTTAAATTTTCCTTCAAATATGTTTTATTTGTAAGGTTTTATTAAAATCTATTTCGTAGTTTTTACGTAAAAGAGTTACAGACATACTTTATTACAAACTTTGTCGTTTATAATATTAGTAGGATTATTTAAACCCTCGTCCGGGCCTTTATCGAATTAAAGTTTGAGAAAAACGAACAGCAATTATTTTATAACGAGGTTAAGGAGGTTATCAATTCGACCTATATGTATGTTTGTATGCATGTTTGTCCGCGAATATTTCAATTTTGTCAAAACCGATTTTCACAAAAGTATTTTTTTTAAATTCAGAAGAAGGGTTTTAGTACCTATTTTTAACCGATTTTAGAAAAGAGGAAGTTCTCAGTTTAGGTTTGTATCAGTTTATTGATTAAGTTTTCGGGTAAACGTCCCGGGACCTTATTAATATGTCTTTTCTATCCGTCCGTCTACCAAAGGTACTAATTTCCGAAACGGCTCGATTAATTTTAATGAAAAAAATTCACGATATTTTATTTTTCGTCCAAAGAATTCTAACAAATATTAAAAACTTAAAAAAATTTAGAGGAAAATGCATAAATTGTGCCAAAATTTTCCTTTTTTGAACAAAAGTTGAGCCTTTTTTGAACAAAAGTCGAGCCTTTTTTGAACAAAAGTCGAGCCTTTGCCTTTATTGACCTGGTCAACAGACATTAAATAATGATCATTTGTAACTTCACTTAATTAAGATTAACAACAAATATTAAAAATAATGTTAATAAGCTAGCCAAATTCGCACAAATTACGCTTTTATGGGTATAACCTGCGCACATAAAAAAACGATCTGCTGTCTCGAACGATTGGCTGTGTCTCTCTTCTCAACTCTTCCCTCATACTAATATACGCAAGATAGCATTCGTTCGGCCACCATTTTCAAATCGTTTCTTTATCAGCGTGGCTTGTAAAAAGAAAATCATCCCCATATTTAATTCAATCCGATCCGTTGTGCAGAGAGATGGGAGAACGTTACGATGCCGTAGATTGATTGATTGATTGTTGTTTTGTTATTCGCCCGTTCAGGTCAGGCAAAGAAACAAAGTAGCCCATACAGCCAAATATTCATTATTCGTGTTTTCTAAACTAATTATATTACTAGAAACTTCTTAGCGCGAGGCCGTTTATTAAATAGTTATTAAACAAAATATTATCAAAATATCCCCTTACTAGGAAGAACTTGTATTTATGTACAGTGCCAGTAACAATTACAGCCATTGCATAACATTTTCTGATTGCACGGAACCATGAGCAAAATGTTTCATCGTGCGTGTGTTGTCATCCCATACTCCGTAATAGGCTGTGCTTACCGCCGTAATGGGCTTCAAACTTTTTTTTGCCGCCGTAATAGGAATTCCGAATTGTCAGAAAAAATATTTATTTAAAATTAATTATCATTCTAAAATAAATGAAACGACAACTGAAATAGAAAATATAATTATCATGAGTGTCAAAAAAAAATTAAATGTCTGCTAACATATTTAGAAATGCTTAAATTCTTACCCTACTTTAAAATGTCGTCAAAACGCGCCGTAATAGGGCATGTTACCCTAGTATAATTAACCTTTAGCCATGGATTGTGATTGTGATGTTATTGTTTTTAATCGCAATATAACAAAAATAAAACATTAAAATGTTTGCGCAAGCATTTCATGTTTATTTATCGAGCTATTTTAGAGAAGAGGGCCTTTGACAGCAGACAGGCAAACGGACGGAATGTCAAATAAATAAGGTGCCAGGACGAGTACCCGGAACTTTAGAAATGATACAAAAGGTAGGAAGCTAGATACTTCAAAGTTAAGTCCTGCTGGTCAGAGTTTAAGGGGGTGTAATAGGTCTATGGTATCCCCTATCTGTCTGTTATAAGAGAAAACTAAAAGGGGTATTATGAGCATTTATCTACGTGTGTTATAATATAAGAGTCTGTCATAACCTTATGGCATCATCGCTTTCCCGAATAGCTATAGTTAAATAGCTCACATCGCTCCATTCTTAAAAATTTCTCCGCGTTAACAAAAAACTAAAGTACTTGAAAGTTACAAATAGTCTAGAACTATACAGTTCATCAAATTCTTATGAACTTTTGTATGAAACTTAAACGATACGTCACCTAATCACTGAGTGACAAGTAAGTATAGAAGGTACGGGTAACGACCGCAACAACCTTGAAGTTGCTAAACTTGCTAAAACTTGAGAAATTTCTGAAATTGTATTAAGACTCTGCAAACTTTGCTGAGCGGTATTTTGATGGTCTTTGAAACCTGACACTTTAATACATTCTGAATACTTGGCAGATTTCCTTTACTTTAAGTATTTCTAACCTAAGCTACATCCTGCGTAAAGGGAAATAAGAAATTAATTATAGGGTAAAACGTAAGGTAACGTAAACGTTGGTAATAAAGCATAAACTCGGCTAAACGTGGGTCCGGCTCTTAAAAGGCGTGAGAAGGATTATGACACCTTTTAGGGTAAAACATCATATAATTGTTTTAAAATTGATTCCGGAACTACGTGTTTTGTCGAATAATCCAAAACTTTAAAATGTTGCTGTACGTTATGACCCCCCTTATAAAAATAACCATAGACTTAACAGAACGCTACGATACCTTTAGGCCGCATTTAGGGGCACACGGGGCGTGCTCCGATTAAATCAAACGTATAGCAATGTATGAGACCGTTTACGGAGACACGTTGGCGGGCGCCGAGGCGTGCACAACGCGCCGCGTCTTCGTAAAGGAGGCCTTATGCTTCTAACTGTAGCTTGTTTAAAAGGGTTCAGAGATAACTTTTAATAATAATTCAATAAAATAAAAGCCTTTCTCTAAATCATATGAAAAGTTATTCTGTTAAACTTAACTTCGTAGAATACGAACCCTTATAAAATACAAATAACGACCAAACTTAAATAAAAAGCAAAAAAATGTTTTTTGGATATCCCGTCCTGTCTCCTACCGAGTCTTGCTATAAATTGATAGTTAAAATATACTCTAATAATATACTCTACACTTGTAGAGTATAAATGTTATTTGATTTAAAAACGCCTTCAAAAGTCTTAAAGCGTCTAAGAACCTTCCAAAATAATTGATAATCGAAATTCACAATGACACCCGGGTTTTGAATTTTTGATTTGTAACGAAATACCTACAGCTGAATTCCCTTATATGTTGAGTAATAGTATTGCCTGCCGCAATAGTAATTCTGTATTTCAGAACCATTACTCGCGAATAAACTGGAACAAAAATAGAGGTAACCTTTTCAGGACCATCAAAAGGCTAACCTTACAAAAACAGCGATGCCCTTTTTATGTTGGGAACTTTTATCCTTCGTCACACTCTTGGCTATAATGTGTGAATAACAGCTAATAAAATAAGTTAAAGTTTTCTATCGAATAGAAGAGGGACTAAGAACCCAATTCACCGGAATAGCCCATGAAATATATCCATATTCGTTACTAGATTCACTATTTTCTTTGCCTCTGTGTTTTAGTTTGGCAGTGATGTTAACTAACTGTGCCTTTGGATTTCCAGGTTCGATTTCAGACGAGGCAAACATGTTCATGATGTACAACAATTTTTTTATCCTAGGTCTAGTGCGTGTACGTCTTTATTTGAGTTTCTCTAGATCTAATTTCAGGTTCTACCTAGCTTAAATAACCTGGCGTGTGATGCGTTATTAATTTTAGCATGTAGATGTATTTTGTTCTAATTACTACGCCATTGTATTTGGTCACTATCTGTAGTAATTACACTACCTACCTAGAGTTTTTTTTTTGTATTACCCTTACAACCCTTTTTTATTTTACCCGCAACCGTGCGCGGAGTCGTATTGATATTCCGCGAATAATGAGGGTTCAAAGCAAAGGTTAAATTTTGCACCAAGATACAAGCAAAACTATTCTCGCCAATGTTGCGCAACACTCTGGATGCTGCATAAAAAAGGTACCCCAGTACAATCTGTTGGAAATCTTTTAGTTAGTAAAAGGGTCGGCGATGGTTATATAAAACACATCTGGCTGTACATGGACCGATTGTTACGGCCCTAAAACCACTATTGCGGCCGACCGGTCGGCGCGTGCACTGAATTTTATTGGATTATAATTTCCATTACATTTTGGTAGAGAAAAAACCCTTTTTTCTTTACTTTATGAGGATGAAGTTTTATTTAGGCCTTCTTTTACATTAGAAGTTATAATTTGGAATTTATCTTAACTGATAGAAACTGTGTATGGAAAGGCTTATGATGTAGAAGAAGCGAAATAAGTATGTCAGGATCGTAGCAAGTGGAAATCAATTGTCTCTGCCCACCCCGATGGGAGACTGGCGTGGGTTTATGTATGCACCTACGTAAAACAGATAATGTGTTTCTTGGGTCTTCACTACTGGAATAGGTCTCCTCCACACATCGCCAAGGACAATAATAAAATTGTTCAACGAAGGATACTGTTGCCAGTCCTTCGGGTGTTCCCTTAGTCGCCTTTTACGACACCCGTGGGAGATGATGGGGTGGTGGTAATCTATGCCGCCTCCATACAGCCTATTTCCTGCACTTTGTCCTTGTGGATACATATCCACTATACAGAGTGCTAGCTTTTGAGTTGTTCTCCGAAACGGTACTAGATTTATTTCTCTACGTCTATTACTTTAGAAATTATCAACTACCAAAAATACCCTTCCTTTTTAACTTTGAACTTAAGGTTTCAGTTAAACCCACTTTTTTAATTATTTTGTTAGTTATTTAGGTAGCCTACATACTTAGCCTTCGATAAAGACCTAAATTAAGAGTCCTTATACGCGAACAGTGGCGCCACTCTAGAAAAAAAAAGTGCTCCCTAGTAAGTACATTAGATCTTGGTCCCTAGTTTTTTTTTTATATTTAAAATATTATCTAGGTTTAGACTGTTTATGTATTACTATTTGTTTCTAAAAGTTCCCACTTTTAGCAACTTTTACGAACAAGTAAGACATGAAACAGTGAGTATAAACCTAAAGTGGCCACTTTTAGCAACAAATAGTAATGCATAAGCAGTCTAAACCTAGATGGCTAGATAGGAACCCACTCTGTATCTACGACGTCATCAGAGATCCGATAACCCTAACTCCATCTCCATGTCTATGAATCTGATGGCAGCAATTCATCAGAAATATTGGCAGCGTGGTTGCAATATTGATCACCGCAACACTCGGTGCGACAGGACACTGTATTGATTGACTTGTTTGTTTGCAGTGATTCTGTTTTAGATTTAACGGGCCACACTGTTGCACAACAGAGCCTTTTAAATTCTAAGCAAGATTATCTCGGGCATCATGGACGCATATTTTTGATTTCGGCCATGGTTTAGAAGATAATAATTATTTTTATCTAAAGTGGCGCTAGTATCGCGTCACACGCACCCCTTGGCCGGACAGAAGATGCAAAATTGAGCCAATTAAATCTACACTAATGTTATTAAATGACATAGACATAGTTTTAATTCACACAAGCAATACAAACTACTAACAATAAGTAAATGCGAAAGTAATTCTGTCTGTCAGGCTTTAAAGCCAACAGATCTGAACCGATTTAAATTAAATTTAGTACAGATCTAGTGTAGAGCCTAAAAAGAGGTGGCACTGAAAATTGTGCGATCGAAAATCGGAAATTTTGACAGTTTGGCGTCCAAGTTTAAACTCTGTCTCGAATGTGAAGCCTTAGAGGTCTGCTCTACTCTCCTTATTTATTTATTTTTGTAACGGGGGGAAATGCCTAACGCATTTCCCGACGCTCGGGGGAGCGTCGGGGGTATGTGGGGCTCGCACCCACTAAAACCCCCCGGCGGCCGTCTTGGCGCTTTTGGGAAGGACCCCGGGAACCACGCATTACTGGCGTCCGAAGTTCTTCCCACGCTCAGCTGCTATCAGCTTCGTGCTCGGGGAGAACATATTGTTCCCTCCCCGGCTCGCCTTTGTAGCTGCGGCGGCACAGTGCCACAAGCTGTGCCGCCGCCCATCTTGGGGCCGTTTGATGAGTGTGTCGGGCTACTCTACTCTCCTATATAACTTACTCTCTGTACGAATATAAAAAAACTATTCCGTCTACATCCCAAACTTCAGACGTCAAGAAGCAAAAGGCAGGAATGCCGTCACGTCATGTGCCGACGATGTGCTCGACTATGAATGGTTCGTTAACGTGAGTTGCGATTGAACCTGACCCGGCGAAGTTCTTGAGAACTTATAAGTATTACGAGGCGAGGGTGCAGAAAAGTTAAATATACTTATTCGTTAAGGTGGTAACTCTCGGTATGGCGGTTTTTCGCGTTTTTTACTTATTCTGACGAAAGTGTTCATTTTTTAAATTAAATGAATTCGCGTATAAAAAAAAACACCTGTTTTCTAGTAAACAATAACTAAATGTAGGCTTGATGATCGAAATAAATTGATTTTTTGCAATCTAAAGACAGCTTTGAAGAAAAACTCGAAGATAGAGCTTGGCTGGGCGATTTGGCATTTCTAACCGTTGTAAGAGATATCATTAGAGCGGGCCGTTGCCAGGGCAGGCCGTGTGGTCGGGGCACGGATTTACCACGTTACATACGTTTTATATGCATTATCCAAAGGGCGGCTCGACGCTTGTCTCCACCACGTTTGTTGCTCACTTCATACAAAATGTAATGTATAATTCGCGCCCCGTCCACGAACCGCTATCATGCTGCGAAACTAAATAAGCTCACTAAAACATTTCAAGAATAAAAAGAAGACAATGTGTTGAGCGCCATTTTTAGCTTACGTTAATAAAATCGTTTTATGGAATAGTCAATGAGAGAAGAAAATCTTTTAATTATTTCCTTCGTTTATTTCTTCTTGTGGACGCTGAATAGTTTGCGGAGTTGTTTAATGAGTTAAAATCCAAATTCAATATACGTAATGGCAATATTTAAAAAAGAGGTTTGCCTGTATATAGGTTAACTTAGTTTTATTTATTTTATATTTTTAGAGACTGGACTTAAAGGCAAAACATTAAGTCAAAGAGGTTGGAAACCGCTATTAAGTTATCCAAATCTAAGCTTAAAATCATATTGTTTACAATTTCAATAATAAATCTCTCCCTTATCGGGTACATGTCGCAGCGGAATTTATTTACTTCGCATTTATTAAATTTATAGCCGAAAGCTCGGAGCGTGATAGCTGGAACGTTTTAATTAGCTCTAAATATACTATAGTCTGATATCAGGCCACAACGCAACCACAGTATAATAAATAGTACAACATACAGTATGGGCATTGGGCACTCTGCCTCCCTCAGCAAGTGCGGCTCCACCGCGCTCGGATACCTCTCAGTTACCGCTCAGTACAAATATAGCAGCTGCGCACGTCTCATCTCACTCACACAAGCAACAGACTAAAACGGACAAACAAATGCTTTATAGGAAACGAAGTAAGATTCTATAACAAGATCCCAGAAGAGATTTTGATCCTGAATGATAATGAGATTAAAACTCGTATCAAAAAAGTTCTGATTAAGAAAGCTTATTACAATATTGATGATTATGTAAACGACAAAGACGCATGGAAGTAGTCTAGCCCTGCACTTAAGATATTTTCATTATTTCATGTACTTTCATTTTTATTAATCTGTATAATTAATGTTCATTGTATTGTCACCTTATTGTATTGTAATTGTAATATCACAAAAGAAAAAAAAAGAGAGATAAATTGTAAAGTAGAGTTTGTTACCCCTTTCTGCGAAAGGGAGTAGAATCACTTGACAGTGGAGGGCTCGATTGGGGGCCTCTCCAGGCGACTATTGTCGTAAGGCAAGCCAAACATTTGTTTGCCTGAGCCAATTGGTGGGCACCCTGAACTACCTCGCCTCTATCAGTATAGGATACTTTACCAAATAAGGTATCAATAGCGATTAGATTAGATGTAGTCTAATTGACTTTCAATAAGTGATATCTTGTATCCTATATTGAATAAAGATTTTTTGATTTGATTGATTGATTGACAAGCATGATACGCGTGCACGTACAAGATTTTCGGCTGTGCGCGAAGCAAAGCGCTTTTTTCTATGAAGCGTCCGAGATGTGCCCAAAGGACGAACATTTGTAGGGGGGTTTTGCCGTAATAGCCACGCTTGGCAAGTGGGTTGGCGATCGCTGTATGGCCCTTCCTTTGAGTAGGCCCTTAGTCGCCTTTTAGAACGCCCACGGGAGGAGTTGGGGTGGTGGTTTCTATACCACCACCTTAAGGCAATGGTGCGAAACGCGTACACAGACATGCAAGTATACTTACACGGCATATAAACATTATTATGTTCGCCTACACCGAAAATCGAACCCGGTGCTCGGAAGTCTAAGTTATCATCATTGCTAATTGAACCACGGAGGTATCGATTAAACCTCACCGCGTCGTGCGCGCGCACATAAATTGTGCATATTTTAAATGTTTAAAGTAAAGTAAAAAAAAGTAAAAAATGTTTTATTCAATACAGGATACAAGATATCGCTTATTGAAAGTCAATTAGACTAATCTAATTAATATTGATACCTTATTTCGTAAAGTATCCTATACTGATAGAGGCGAGGTAGTTCAGGGTGCCCACTAATTGGCTCAGGCAAACAAACGTTTGCCTTGCCTTACGACAACGTAAGGCAAGGGCAGCGACGTTTTGAGGGTAGGTAGACGTTCCACGGATGAACTCCTTCTTTTCATATCTATGGCAAATTGTATTCTTTAATTCAAAGGCCTAATTTAGGGAACAGCTTACATGCCTTTGTATCCTTAACGGCTTGATATAAAACGCTTAGTCTGCGACCCTGGTATCAATTAAGATTCATAATACGGAAGGTCAAGTCAAACCCTTTAAATGATATATTGGAACCTTAATTAGGAATTCCTATGTTTGTTTGTAGACTAGGGCCCTTGAGGGCCGGTGATTTAGTTGCATCCTTAACGTTTATACTATTTTGACCTGCGGCTTGTCAAAGTTAAATTTTGATTAAATTAGGACTTTTGTTTTTTGTTGTTTGAACGGGCGCACATTGAGCCACTATTCTCGGCCACTGGACGCGGCCACAAACTTTATTAGCCTTATTGGCCGCGTCTAGTGGCCCGCTCTTAAATAATTATCATAGCATATTTTTTTTAATTATATTAATAATGTTTTTTTCCAAGAAAAAAAAAGTTTTAACAATTCAATTCAATAACTATACTTAAAAACTACTGAAAGATATACTTAACTAGTATACTGTTAGTTATCTACCTATGACCAGTAATATAAGCAATATAGCATATAATTATGAGTAGGTATTTTACTTTTAATTTTCAAAATGATAGTTAATACTGAGTAAGTTATATTAAGTCAAAAAAAAAACACTGGTATTTGAAATACTGTAAACTGCACTTATTATCAACTTATATACTTATAGCTAACATCTCCCTCGTCAGAACCCACGTGCCTCTTTTCTTATTGCGTTCAGTATAAATAGGCATTGATATTATCCTGCTATCACCTTCTTAACCAGCATCGAGCCATTTGTAGCCAGTTTGAAAAAATACTTATAAATTCCATTTAATCTCTAAAAACAGTTTATACAGAGTTTAAAGTTTAACTTCAGAATTTAACAATTGATTTAACTTCACACTGTGTAAGCGACCTCTAGGGTCAAATCTTTAAGATAAACATCTTCACACGCGTCCCTGATTAGTCCACGTACAGTTTCCATTTCGTATTTAATCTTCCGAGTAAGATTTTAGTTTCTTTTTCTTAAACGAAGCGTAATCGTAGCGTGATTGCCGACCAGTCGTAGGTAGTTGATAGCAGAATGAACGGAGCAGACAACGTAGACATAGAATACCAACTCCCCACGGGTGTCTTAAAAGGCGACTAAGGGAACACCCGAAGTTGAAAGTTAGTTGAAGTTAGTTGAAAAACTTAAAAAGCCTTACTTACCTGCCTGCCAAGCGTGGCGATTACGAAAAACCCCTACTGTATTTTATCTTTGTGGGCATCTGAGGGAGACGCTTGTGTCTAATACTGGACGTCTTTCGGCTGAGATGATGATATAATTTCTATTTGAGTTTTTATCTGTTTTTAAGGCGATTTGTTTGTTTGCGTGACGGTCACAACAGCTGGAGCAGGACTAAAGGAGCAGGATTTAACCTCAAGAAATACTTATTCCACGCTCAAACGCAAGATGCACAGTATGTGAAATAATATGTATTTTATTCCACTATAACCTATAACTTTTATTTTTTATTTATTTATTTTCACCTACCCACACATTTACACTACAGAAAAATCTCACTGTTATAACCACATTTTATATATAAACTATTAATACTGTATTTATCTGGCAGAATCATCAGCGTTGCATAAATGCAACTGCATTGCTTGCAACATAAGCTGAGTCGGGGCCATTTTGCGCCCACAACACATACAATACTTTTGTCAATTTTATTTCGTTATTTGTTCTTTGTGTTTCTTATATTGTGTGTTTTGTGTGCGCAAATAAAGATCTGTCTATGTCTATGTCTATAAAGGTGAAAAGTGAAAAGCTTACAAAGTTGAATCGAAACCATAATCGAAACCATAACCGATTACCCTTATGTTATGTGGGGTTCGCACCCACTAAAACCCCGCCGGTGTCCATCTCGGCTGTTGGCAAGGGGGTCACGGGTGATCTTTCGATCGTTATGTTCAACTCCGCGACCCCCTCCAGCATTGGCTGTTTAGCCTCTTCACGGGGGGACAAGTGGTGGTAGTCCCCCCTGAGCGCGGATGGCTCTTTCTACGCTCGACGGCGGAATCGGGACACCGCGTTCCGCCGTCCTTCTCGGGGCCGTTATATGACTACACGAGGCCCCCGCCTCGTGCACCCAACGACCCCGGGGTCCCCTCTTAGTCGCCTCTTACGACAGGCAGGGGATACCTCAGTCCTATTCTTCGGTCCGGTACTGCAGAGCGTAAGCGCGAGCCCTCGCACTTGGCTGTTTATTTTTTAAGTTCTTGTGCTAGCTATGGTGTTCAATGTATACTTAGATAACTATAACTGGTTGGTACCCTAAGATCTATTTCGAAAATTTACTTATCTTTGCCAAACTTGGGCCAAGGTTGGCCCAAAGGTCTTAATGGCTGGGAGCAATATTACAGATAATCAAATTTGCAAATTCACTGAATTCGAACTATCTTAGATCTCTGTTGGTTCTAGTTCTAGTTAGCTAGTCGGGTCGAAGATTAATGTAAAACGGTCTATTACGGCGAAAGTCAAAAGTAAAATCACGTCCTCATAAGGTTTTTTTTTAATATTATCTTTGTCTATTTGTGTTTGTGATCGGAGTTTATCTGCATGAACAATCAGAAATGATAAGATCCACAGAAGAACTGTGGCCCACAGACGAACCTATAACTCATGTGGAAATAGGCAGGGCACATAGCTCGAGGAAAAGCTAAATGGTCGAGATTTCGAACCGGAAGATGCAGAATAGGCAGACCCTCCACAAGGTGACGAGAAGACCTGGTAAAAACTACGGGAGTACAATGGATGAGGGTCGCTCAAGACCGGTCATTGTGCCGATTTATGAGGGAGACCTATGTCCAGCAGACCTGGCGGCGGACGATCACTACAGAAGCGAAGGCGATAAAAATGACCTGGAGCGAGGTAAAGCGCGAAGCTCAAGACCGCTCGGGATGGCGACGTACTCTGTGGACGCCCTCTGCCCCATCTAGGGGACATAGGACATTAAGTCAAGTATGTCCAAAAGTGGACGTCATCGGCTGAAATGATGATAATGATGGTATTTTACGTGTATCCAAGATAGTTAATAGTTAAAATTTTGTATGAAAATATAATTAAGTATTTACGACCGCACATCGGAAGTCGCAGAGTAGGCAGACGACCCCCACAAGGTGGATGAGAGTCGCTTAAGATCGGTCGGAATGGCAATTTGTAGGGAAGGCCTATGCTCAGCAGTGGACGCTTTTGGCGTGATGATGTTGATCAAAATATATAAATCGGAACAAATCGGGCTGACAAGGAAAACTTAAATAAGAAAAGTAAGGTTTTGAATTAGGTATTAGTTTTAATTCATCAAACGTTAGCCAAGATCCAAGGTAAGAAGGCAGTAACTCTTGAAAACACGGAGGGATACCCTCGCTCGCAGAGCGGTACGAAGTCAAACGATGCTATACCAATCTGCAACAAATTTCAACAAAATTAGTTTATCAGTTTTAAGGTCACAAAATTGTTGGTGTTTCTTTATTGATTTTCTTGGTTTCAAGTGATTTTGATGACTGCACTTCTTCTGTGAGTCCATCAAATGTATTTTCAATTATTTATAATGAAAATATAAATTTTAAGTGAAAAGAGATTTTTTTCACCTCCCTTGGTCTACATTCTCCATGTTTGCTGCATCTTTCATCTTCTTTGCTAGACATGAGCCCAGCCCAAGACCACTTCACTTTAGTCGCACGAGTGCCCACATCTGCTACTTGCCTTCGTGCATTCTCTGACAGTGGTTGGCGCACTTTGTCATTCAGGGACAGACAGAATAATAAGTGTTTTTGTTTTCATTTCTCTTTTCGTGATCTTGAGTCTGTGGATCATTCATTTTGTGGGAGTCCAAGTTCCACAGGCAATGTTAATGATATGCTAAACGAGTGTAAAACTTATGTAAAAAAACATACCAAAGTCCTCTGGTTCCCCCACAGCACGGTAAGTGGACCGCCGGAGTCACCTTCGCAAGTTCCTTTCCCACCCTCACCGCTGGTGCATAGATGGCTTCCGTGGATACCATCAACGATAGTTCCACATTCAGCGTTTCCAATGATCTGCAGATCCACTCTGTATAAAGATGCTGAGAGTGGCGTTATGTGCGTACCTGCAAATTCAAAGAACTTTTTTAATGGAAGTAGCACACCTGCACTGCGAAATCCAACGGGCGAAACCGCTGCGCGAAAAGATCGTCATCATCGGCAGTTTTGTACGTCAGAGCATGAAATTTCACTCCTGTTTGGTCGCCAAAGAAAGTTTCTGATGATGTTCGAAATTGAAGTGAAATTCATCCGTTTACACCATAATTAAGACTTAGTTCCGTATAAAACTTTGATAAAAGTCTAAACCAGTCAAAATTGTTAACCTTTTATAACTTCACTGCATCTCGCCAGAACGTCTCAGAGTTACTTTTAGTTTCCTATAAGAAATAACATTACTGAAATAAGAATAAGAGTTTAGAAAACTGCAAGGCCAAAAATCATTAATGCATTCTTTCAATATAATGAGGCGTAGGTAATTTTCAGATCTGTAGGTCACATAGGACGTGACCGAGCAGCAATTTGGGCAAACGAGTTCTTGATTAGACATCTCATTTGGGGTTGAGGTAGAACTTTAAGACAATTCATGTTAAAGAAAAATCGAAAATACATACATATATTTTTATTTACAGAGTACTATCTACTTATTATTTTTAATGAAATTGAAAACTAAAACATTGTTATTTTGCAAAGAGAACAACTGGCGAGACGCGCGCGGCCAGATATCGAGAGAATAACAATTTATTGAAGTAAGTAATTTATTCGCCATTAAGATTGTTAGCGGCTTCGTTAACCATTGCCGCTTTTACAAAGGCAATTTCTATTACACGCTCAAAGAAAACAGCAATGGGCAATGGTTAACAAAGTGGCTAATACAATTTACAATTCGATCGAATTTAGGTTAAAAACTTGACCTTCTGGACCTTTGTGTTATTTTTTAAAACGGTGAAAACTTGCATGACTCTGTTTCATGAAAGAATTTATTAAAAAAAACACATAATAGAAAACCTACCATCACTCAGTTTCCCAAAACCGGAAGCGGTTCCGGTTCGTCCGGCGAAGTCCTCGCTCGCATCCGACAGAGACGGAAGTGGCACCGAGTAAATGTTATCTACGAATAAAGGGGGGAAACATGCACTTCATATCTTTTTTTTAATTGCGTCAACATTAGCAGGAGGCAGAGGCACACACTGAAAACTTTTATGCCATCATGAGAAAACGTTGCGCAGCCATTCTAGCAAGTCTCAGCCGGAGCACTAATAGTCTAACAGTCTCCCGAAAGTATTAAGCGTTTGACGGCGCTATACTTAGGCGCTATAGCTTGTTACTACTGTACTATGACGGTATTACCCTGTCACACAGAGCGCCTGGCATCAGACCGGTCTTTTTGGTAAAGCCGTTTAAGTTTAGAATGGTAGGACTCTCCGATGCTACAGCAATGGTTGCAGTTCCATAAAAAAATTTGAATTGTTTTAGCATTAATTTATTTTTACTCTTCATTACACGTAACTAAAGTGATGGCAAACAAGCTATGGAAAGCTAGATTGCTCAAATAAAATTATTTAATTGGATTGAATTAAAGTAGAGTTTTTACGAAAGCTGTTTACTTACTATTAAATTCAACAGGATCTATTCTAACTATAGCCACATCGAATCTAACATCCTCAGGGTTCCATGAAGGATGGGCCACTACATCTCTCGTCTCCAATCTCGTTCCACCTGTGTGTATCATCAATATCATCATCAATACATAGTATAAAGTCCCTATGTATGCTTAAATCTTTAAAACTACGCAACGAATTTTGATACGTTTTTTTTTAAATAGATAGAGTGATTCAAGAGGAAGGTTTACAAGCATAATACATGCACAACATAGTGATAGGTTATGCGGTACGAAGTTCGCCGGGTCGACTAGTAATAAAATAAAGTCTTGCTATCATATTCGTGTAGTGTGCTGGCGGACTACCACCACCCCATTTCCTCTCATGGGTGTCGTAAAAGGCGACTAAGGGGATGTTGAAGGAGGCTGTTGCCCGTCCTTTAGAAATTCCCATGGGAGGGGATGGGGGGGTCGAATACTACTGTGCCGCCCGCAACACGGCTAAGAAGTGTAGTTTTGGTCTACAATTTAACAAGTTTAGTTCAATACTATGTTCTGCAAAGGACTTTAACTTAAATTATTATAGTATTAAAATACTTTTTTTTTGACTACGAGGCGATATCCTCACCACCCACTTAATGTCTTAGCGACTTTTGGCAAGGACCCCAGGAATCATCGATGATCGGAATCTGGGAACCTTTCATCAAGAACCACTGCAACCTTTACCCACCTGAGTACAGTGTTACAGAACCAAGTACCACTGTAAATAAAGCCGCCTGATGGACACCGTCGAACCAGCAGTGGGCAGCTGTGAGGACCCTCGTCTGGGAGATGAGGGAGCCACTGCAGATAGACGGCCAGCCTGAGGTTAAAGTTATCAGGATTCCTGCCTGGAATTTATTTATAATTTTACTTTTTAGGAATCGTAACTTCGTATGTCTCTGCGCAAGAAATTCTGGATAAAAATCGGACAAAGATCTTACCAAAACTTGGTATTGACTGTTTTAATGGTTCAGTGGATAGTGATATCGACTGGGACTTCAGCGATTCTGGTTCAAATACCGACAGGAGGGTACTTCTAATTCGAAACTCGATAAATATCAAACATGCAGGAATGACCTTCTAGCAATCATTTGTTGTGATGATATAAGTACCTATTATCAATCTTTGTTTTCCTGTATGGGCACAGTATAATAAATAGTACTACATACAGTATGGGCACTCCCTGCCTCCCTCAGCAATTGTAGCTTCCACGTTCTCGGTTACCTCTGGGTAACCGCAGTAAAAATAAACACAAATAAAGCAGCGTCGCACGTCTTATCTCACTCACACAAGCATGATACGCGTGCACGTACACGAGTTTCGGCTGTGCGCGAATGCTACGCAATTTTTATCTATGAAGTGTCCGAGGTGTGGTATAATGTATTTGTGTTTTGAGAACTCTAGATATTGGTTCTAGGAGATACAAGCGCGATGTGTTATTTTTTATAGGAAATACCAATTTACCTGAAATGCGAAATCACCCAGGTTGGCTTGAGTTCCACCGACAATCTTTTTAGATTCCTCCTGTCTCACATAGATTGCTTTAGGCACTCCAATTTTTATGTGATAGTCAAAGGCACTGTTGTTAAAAACTGCCCACACTTTAGTTAATGTTAAAATTAAAATCAACACTTCTGCGCGTCGCATCGTAATAATTTTAGTGATTACGAAATATTCTGTTGTTATCAGTATTTATGGTTTATCATTGTTTCATTAAGAATTGGAAATTAATGATTATATTTGATTTTTTAATTAGATACTAATACCAATTACTCTTTAATTTAATCTGTGCTAATACTTTCATTGTTTCAAAGCACTAGGTCTTTCTTTTCTGCCTAATTTTTTTTTAATGTTGTGTTTTGTCGCGGATTTTTAATAAAAATTATAAGATAAATTTGCATTTTTCCTATCCCGTGGGAATTGTATTCTGCCAGGTAAACATTTAGTAACCTACTTCTGTGCCTCACGGTCTCCAGACCCAAATGTTTAGATCAAGGCTGTTTGATTAGTTAGGAATCACGATCGAATATCTTTTTGCCCAATTAATAGTCAAATGGAGTATCCGATTTATTTAACACAACCTCAATTATATTTCCAACCGATTTCCTATTTTAAACTAGGTACTACAGACAAAAACTTGTTGGACCATTATTTGTTTAAAAGTGACTATAAACATAAAAACAGTGTGATGTGAATGTAACATTGGCTTGGCATGATGTGATATCACACTTATCTATACATAGTATACCTAATAACAGAATAAAACTAAGTTTGTCTGTCACTTTATATGCTTAAATCTTCAAAAATATGCAACGGATTTTGATTCGGTTATTTTTAATAGATAAAGTGATCAAGAGGAAGGTATATAGATAGTATAATAAAAGGTTCGGCGGTACGAAGTTGGTCGGGTCGACTTGTTTCAATTTAAAAATTAACATCAAATGTTACAAAATAATCTGATTATTTTGAATTGAATTTTGTATGCAAATATAATTAAGTATTTACGACCGCACATCGGGAGTCGCAGAGTAGGCAGACGACCCCCACAAGGTGGATGAGAGTCGCTTAAGATCGGTCGGAATGGCAATTTGTAGGGAAGGCCTATGCTCAGCAGTGGACGCTTTTGGCGTGATGATGTTGATCAAAATATATAAATCGGAACAAATCGGGGCTGACAAGGAAAACTTAAATAAGAAAAGTAAGGTTTTGAATTAGGTATTAGTTTTAATTCATCAAACGTTAGCCAAGATCCAAGGTAAGAAGGCAGTAACTCTTGAAAACACGGAGGGATACCCTCGCTCGCAGAGCGGTACGAAGTCAAACGATGCTATACCAATCTGCAACAAATTTCAACAAAATTAGTTTATCAGTTTTAAGGTCACAAAATTGTTGGTGTTTCTTTATTGATTTTCTTGGTTTCAAGTGATTTTGATGACTGCACTTCTTCTGTGAGTCCATCAAATGTATTTTCAATTATTTATAATGAAAATATAAATTTTAAGTGAAAAGAGATTTTTTTCACCTCCCTTGGTCTACATTCTCCATGTTTGCTGCATCTTTCATCTTCTTTGCTAGACATGAGCCCAGCCCAAGACCACTTCACTTTAGTCGCACGAGTGCCCACATCTGCTACTTGCCTTCGTGCATTCTCTGACAGTGGTTGGCGCACTTTGTCATTCAGGGACAGACAGAATAAGTGTTCTTCTTTTCATTTCTATTTTCGTGATCTTGAGTCTGTGGATCATTCCTTTTGTGGGTGTCCAAGTTCCACAGGCAATGTTAATGATATGCTAAACGAGTGTAAAACTTATGTAAAAAAACATACCAAAGTCCTCTGGTTCCCCCACAGCACGGTAAGTGGACCGCCGGAGTCGCCTTCGCAAGTTCCTTTCCCACCCTCACCGCTGGTGCATAGATGGCTTCCGTGGATACCATCAACGATAGTTCCACATTCAGCGTTTCCAATGATCTGCAGATCCACTCTGTATAAAGATGCTGAGAGTGGCGTTATGTGCGTACCTGCAAATTCAAAGAACTTTTTTAATGGAAGTAGCACACCTGCACTGCGAAATCCAACGGGCGAAACCGCTGCGCGAAAAGATCGTCATCATCGGCAGTTTTGTAAGTCAAAGCATGAAATTTCACTCCTGTTTGGTCGCCAAAGAAAGTTTCTGATGATGTTCGAAATTGAAGTGAAATTCATCCGTTTACACCATAATTAAGACTTAGTTCCGTATTTGATAAAAGTCTAAACCAGTCAAAATTGTTAACCTTTTATAACTTCACTGCGCCTCGCCAGAACGTCTCAGAGTTACTTTTGGTTGCCTATAAGAAATAGCATTACTGAAATAAGAATAAGAGTTTAGAAAACTGCAAGGCCAAAAATCATTAATGCATTCTTTCAATATAATGAGGCGTAGGTAATTTTCAGATCTGTAGGTCACATAGGACGTGACCGAGCAGCAATTTGGGCAAACGAGTTCTTGATTAGACATCTCATTTGGGGTTGAGGTAGAACTTTAAGACAATTCATGTTAAAGAAAAATCGAAAATACATACATATATTTTTATTTACAGAGTACTATCTACTTATTATGTCAATGTGCAATCTATGTACAATCAAAACGAATTAGACAATATAATGTTTTTTTGTTTCGATGTATTTTTAATGAAATTGAAAACTAAAACATTGTTATTTTGCAAAGAGAACAACTGGCGAGACGCGCGCGGCCAGATATCGAGAGAATAACAATTTATTGAAGTAAGTAATTTATTCGCCATTAAGATTGTTAGCGACTTCGTTAACCATTGCCGCTTTTACAAAGGCAATTTCTATTACACGCTCAAAGAAAACAGCAATGGGCAATGGTTAACAAAGTGGCTAATACAATTTACAATTCGATCGAATTTAGGTTAAGAACTTGACCTCCTGGACCTTTGTGTTATTTTTAATCATGTTGAAAACATGCATGATTCTGTTTAATGAAAGAATTTATTAAAAAAAAACACATAATAGAAAACCTACCATCACTCAGTTTCCCAAAACCGGAAGCGGTTCCGGTTCGTCCGGCAAAGTCCTCGCTCGCATCCGACAGAGACGGAAGTAGCACCGAGTAAATGTTATCTACGAATAAAGGGGGGAAACATGCACTTCATATCTTTTTTTAATTGCGTCAACATTAGCAGGAGGCAGAGGCACACACTGAAAACTTTTATGCCATCATGAGAAAACGTTGCGCAGCCATTCTAGCAAGTCTCAGCCGGAGCACTAACAGTCTCCCGAAAGTATTAAGCGTTTGACGGCGCTATAGCTTGTTACTACTGTACTATGACGGTATTACCCTGTCACACAGAGCGCCTGGCATCAGACCGGTCTTTTTGGTAAAGCCGTTTAAGTTTAGAATGGTAGGACTCTCCGATGCTACAGCAATGGTTGCAGTTCCATAAAAAAATTTGAATTGTTTTAGCATTAATTTATTTTTACTCTTCATTACACGTAACTAAAGTGATGGCAAACAAGCTATGGAAAGCTAGATTGCTCAAATAAAATATTTTAATTGGATTGAATTAAAGTAGAGTTTTTACGAAAGCTGTTTACTTACTATTAAATTCAACAGGATCTATTCTAACTATAGCCACATCGAATCTAACATCCTCAGGGTTCCATGAAGGATGGGCCACTATATCTCTCGTCTCCAATCTCGTTCCACCTGTGTGTATCATCAATATCATCATCAATACATAGTATAAAGTCCCTATGTATGCTTAAATCTTTAAAACTACGCAACGAATTTTTATACGTTTTTTTTAAATAGATAGAGTGATTCAAGAGGAAGGTTTACAAGCATAATACATGCACAACATAGTGATAGGTTATGCGGTACGAAGTTCGCCGGGTCGACTAGTAATATTATAAAGTCTTGCTATCATATTCGTGTAGTGTGCTGGCGGACTACCACCACCCCATTTCCTCTCATGGGTGTCGTAAAAGGCGACTAAGGGGATGTTGAAGGAGGCTGTTGCCCGTCCTTTAGAAATTCACATGGGAGGGGATGGGGGGGTCGAATACTACTGTGCCGCCCGCAACACGGCTAAGAAGTGTAGTTTTGGTCTACAATTTAACAAGTTTAGTTCAATACTCTACACTATGTTCTGCAAAGGACTTTAACTTAAATTCTTATAGTATTAAAATACTTTTTTTTTGACTACGAGGCGATATCCTCACCACCCACTTAATGTCTTAGCGACTTTTGGCAAGGACCCCAGGAATCATCAATGATCGGAATCTGGGAACCTTTCATCAAGAACCACTGCAACCTTTACCCACCTGAGTACAGTGTTACAGAACCAAGTACCACTGTAAATAAAGCCGCCTGATGGACACCGTCGAACCAGCAGTGGGCAGCTGTGAGGACCCTCGTCTGGGAGATGAGGGAGCCACTGCAGATAGACGGCCAGCCTGAGGTCAAAGTTATCAGGATTCCTGCCTGAAATTTATTTATCATTTTAATATTTGAGAATCGGAACTTCGTATGTCTCTGCGCAAGAAATTCTGGATAAAAATCGGACAAAGACCTTACCAGAACTTGATATTGACTGTTTTTGAATGATTCAGTGAATAGTAATATCGACTGGTTCTTCAGCGATTCTGGTTCAAATACCGACAGGAGGGTACTTCTAATTCGAAACTCGATAAATATCAAACATGCAGGAATGACCTTCTAGCAATCATTTGTTGTGATGATATAAGTACCTATTATCAATCTTTGTTTTCCTGTATGGGCACAGTATAATAAATAGTACTACATACAGTATGGGCACTCCCTGCCTCCCTCAGCAATTGTAGCTTCCACGTTCTCGGTTACCTCTGGGTAACCGCAGTAAAAATAAACACAAATAAAGCAGCGTCGCACGTCTTATCTCACTCACACAAGCATGATACGCGTGCACGTACACGAGTTTCGGCTGTGCGCGAATGCTACGCAATTTTTATCTATGAAGTGTCCGAGGTGTGGTATAATGTATTTGTGTTTTGAGAACTCTAGATATTGGTTCTAGGAGATACAAGCGCGATGTGTTATTTTTTATAGGAAATACCAATTTACCTGAAATGCGAAATCACCCAGGTTGGCTTGAGTTCCACCGACAATCTTTTTAGATTCCTCCTGTCTCACATAGATTGCTTTAGGCACTCCAATTTTTATGTGATAGTCAAAGGCACTGTTGTTAAAAACTGCCCACACTTTAGTTAATGTTAAAATTAAAATCAACACTTCTGCGCGTCGCATCGTAATAATTTTAGTGATTACGAAATATTCTGTTGTTATCAGTATTTATGGTTTATCATTGTTTCATTAAGAATTGGAAATTAATGATTATATTTGATTTTTTAATTAGATACTAATACCAATTACTCTTTAATTTAATCTGTGCTAATACTTTCATTGTTTCAAAGCACTAGGTCTTTCTTTTCTGCCTAATTTTTTTTTAATGTTGTGTTTTGTCGCGGATTTTTAATAAAAATTATAAGATAAATTTGCATTTTTCCTATCCCGTGGGAATTGTATTCTGCCAGGTAAACATTTAGTAACCTACTTCTGTGCCTCACGGTCTCCAGACCCAAATGTTTAGATCAAGGCTGTTTGATTAGTTAGGAATCACGATCGAATATCTTTTTGCCCAATTAATAGTCAAATGGAGTATCCGATTTATTTAACACAACCTCAATTATATTTCCAACCGATTTCCTATTTTAAACTAGGTACTACAGACAAAAACTTGTTGGACCATTATTTGTTTAAAAGTGACTATAAACATAAAAACAGTGTGATGTGAATGTAACATTGGCTTGGCATGATGTGATATCACACTTATCTATACATAGTATACCTAATAACAGAATAAAACTAAGTTTGTCTGTCACTTTATATGCTTAAATCTTCAAAAATATGCAACGGATTTTGATTCGGTTATTTTTAATAGATAAAGTGATCAAGAGGAAGGTATATAGATAGTATAATAAAAGGTTCGGCGGTACGAAGTTGGTCGGGTCGACTTGTTTCAATTTAAAAATTAACATCAAATGTTACAAAATAATCTGATTATGTGTAACATACAATCAATATATATAAAACTCTTCCGTTACTGACTGACTGACTGACAGACAACGCAGAGCCGAAACTACTAGGCGAAGAAAGCTGAAAATTGGCACATGGGTTCCTTGGGGGGTGTAGGTGAGCACTAAGAAGGGATTTCCCGAAATTCCCACGGGAACGGGAAAAAACGGGATTTTTGTGTTTTCGAGTAACCTGCGCGGGTGAGACTGCGGGGCAGCCTCTAGTGCTACTATACTAGCTTCATGCCTTCATGATAGAAATTCCGTGTTTCAGACACAAATTAAATTCCCCAATCAAACGGTCTGCTTCCACGAATGAAAACTGATTGAAAACTAATTTATCTGTACCTGGGGCAGGACTAGAATTGTTTTTTTATTGCAGACCGTTCAGGTAGGTATTCCACGGAGTTTGCCCATTACATCCTTTTAGCTGTGATTAAAGAGCCAGTTTACAGCGACATTTGCGAAAAAAAAAACTTCTAAACTAAGGCAAATATCAAAAATGTGGCCCAGTATGACACTAGATTATGTAGCCTAATATTTTTAGGGCACTTCAGTAGAGCTTTGTAGCTTTCTTTGGTCTTTAACCGTAAAGCTATACAACACATTATCTAGGGGAATACAGTTTAACATTTTTGATATTTGCCTTAGTTTAAAAGATATTATAATTTTTCTCGGGTGGCTATTCCAATTAAACATATAAAACGGTCCAGGGGGCATAGTCCTATTTGAATAATTTTCAACGAAAATTGTTGCAAAACTGTGGGCATAATCTAGCAATGGTTTTTGACGGTCAAATCAAAGTTTTTGTTTGAAAAGAGTCACTCAGCTCACATCCGAATCGGCGCACGTCTGTCATCGTTTGCGGAGCGACGCCGCAATCAATGCTCAAAGAGTTTGCTTTGTGGAGAGGCCTGTATTCGTTACCTGTCCTGTAGTGTGGGAGATCAGAGTTCTATTTTTCATTTAGTTAACTATCGTTAAATTTAACAAGCGTATTATCCCGACCGATCAGGGGACCAACGGCAAGCAAGCGAAGTATACCAAGTCACTTTTAGGAACCCGCAGTAGTGACCACACACATTGTTAATATGTCATCTCTTAAAATTTCCTCGGGAACCTTGTAAACGGAACGAAGAGGCTGCTGTAAACCCATGACATTCATAATAATGTAATATAATTTCTAACAATCGTAGTATCGTAGTAAGGGAAACATTCTCCCATACTATAGTCAACTTCAATGAACAAAATGTCCCTTTGTGAGGTACATCAGACTTTCATTCTTCCTTCATGTAAACTCCGACTGATTGCATATAAATCACAAAATGGAATTAAATAACGCATAAAACTTAGGGCTCCTAACTAGGGGGTGCCTATATCTAGGGTGCCTTAAACCCTTGAACCCAACCCCAGAAAACCACCAACAATATCCATTTCATCAATGTTGTTTTTGCTCCTCAAAGCTGCAGTTAGGCTACGAATAATAATACTCATTCGTAGCAGTTAAGTGATAAATTTCGCAAATTTGTTAATCTTCGCCGCGCCTCACCATTCGCTAATAGGCCTTAGTTTGACTTAACATTATCAATACAGATGACGTAAAGCAAAATCTCACAAAATATTCAGGATTAAAATTTATAAAGTGGCATTTATTGCCAGCAAATCAAAATGCTCCAAGAAACAGAAACATGACTAATTGCCTATCAAGGCTGTCTTTAGCAAATACAAACTGGGACGTAATTTCGCGTAAATTATGCCCCATTTGGCTTCCTTTAAAACGGAGAGTAGATTCTAACGGAGGGTTAACTTAAAACCAAAGTCACGGAAATTAAAATTAACTCTTAAGTTTAAAGTTAAAGTTAACCTCCTCTTAACCTTTAGTTAAATAAAATATATATTATCATCATCATCATCATAACCTAAAAAATAATTATACATAATTTTTGTTTTACAATAATTTCTTTTTTACAAAAAAGGAACCCGCCTTCAATAAACTGACACATACATCAACTGAGCACTTCCTCTTTTTCCTAAGTCGGTTAAAATAGGTTCTAAAACCTTCTCATGAATTTAACAAATACTTATCTGAAAAGCATCAAGATCGGTTCAGCCAAACTTTAGATAATCGCGGACAAACATACATACATACAAAAATACATACATACATACAGGACAAACTGATAACCTCTGTTTTTGAAGTCGGTTTAAAAGACCACAGTTGAACTTAGGTCACCCTCACAGATTGCCATAAGTACAAACAGTGTGAAGGGGATTTCTCGTAATCTCCTTGTGAAATTTAAAATTATAATAGAAATAAAAATTATCTATACCAATATGAGGGTCATAGGCTATATTAGATTTTCAAAAAAATTAGGGATCCTTACCTAAACTCAAATAATGTAACCCAACGTGCAATATTTTTTCCGTTGTTTACATATTATGACAGGTGGTTTATTGTTGTTGTTTGTTTTTAATTCGGCCATTCTGGGCAGTCAAAAGAACATAGTCTATAAAGCCAAGTCTTTTGTAGTATCTTATATTCTATGGCGTAACGAAGTAACCCGGGAAAGCTCGTTTATAATAATAATGTATTTTTCTATAGAGGTAAATACATTTTAAATTAGTTAATCCACGGCTTTTACTCTAAAGACTCAAGAAAGTCCCGAGCATGGCAGGTTTGCTTAGTAACGTTTGCAGAAACTCACTGGGCCGTTTCTGTTTATTTGCCGATGTCAGGAACCATTTGATTTATTGAAAATTTATGTATGACTAGCTTTTGCCCGCAGCTTCGCACGCGCTTTATTATTAAAATCGTTAATTACTGGTTGATATACGACTCAGGATTTTGGTGACATCATTTCTGATCGCACCCCCTAAAAATATCTATCTTTATTTCAGTTCCCGTGGCAACTCCATAAATTCATTTCTACACTCCACCATGCAGACACTGAAACTTCTAACATTTCTATTAGCTGGTTGGGTAAAAGTACTTGGATATACGTACCTACATACCTTATCTATGTACCTACTCGAGTAAAAAAAAGTTGAAGATTTTTAGGCGCTTTATGTTTTTGGGAATGTTCCGATACCATGTGAATTTTGGTTATTTTTTAAATGACGAAATAACAAAAAGGAGGAGGTTCTCAATTCGTCGCGTATATTTTTTTTATCTATGATCACGCATAACTTTTTACTGTGTGGACCGATTTTAATAAATTTTTTTTTAATCGACAGGGTATACCTTGAAGTCAGTCCCATAAAAATTTGGAAATAAAATTCCTACCCTAAAGGTGGGAAATAGGGGTGACTTTTTGGTCGGCGGGTCGATTTATCCACTCACAGGTTGCATTTCCGTGTAACATTATAACTTTTGATACCTACCTACAATATCTTTGGAAATGAAATAAAATCAGCCAAAAGACGTCCACTGCTGGACATAGGCCTCCCTCACAAATCGCCTCACCGACCGGTCGTGATCGAACCTCATCCTGTTAGTCCGTCAAACTTCACCAGGTTGTGTAGCCAAGTTGTGGGGTGCGAACACCCTGTGAAGGGTGATTAGCTGGGGTAAAAAAAATTAGCCCAAAAAAAACTGAAAAGAAAAAAATAAAAACTTTTTATAAAAAAAATAAACCGCCGAAAAAACTGAAAAGCATTAAATAATAAGGAAAAGTTTTCTATTAGGCCTTAATTTACTCACTTCTTAAAGTAATTTTGGATTACCAAGAAATTTTGAGTCGGTGCCACAGAATCAACGAATAAAGATCACAAAATTACCTGAAATTCAAAGAAATAACCGAAAAACGTATGCCGCTGCGCATCGCGTTTGACATAGATAATGAATTTGCTTGTGTGGTGTGGGGGTTATTCCATTAGTCTCCAAAAATCATTTTTTTTTATTTCCATTTAGTCTCCAAGCTGATTTATTCTTATTCTTATTTAATTATTTTCCATTTCCTATAGTCTCCAAAATATTAACAGGCAAAGATGGTATCGACGGCAAAACAAGCAAGAAAAACCAGTTTTAACAGCATTACAAAATAAAAATATAGTAACCGATACAAGATTATCGCCTAGATTTAAAAAATATTTGCACTCGTTGTCAAAAACATTACAAACTGTCAGCTACCTGATAAAGGGCGGCTAAGACTACAACTAGGTACTAAGTTTTACGAAAACAATAGCCGTGCGGTTATTAAACCAATCACAGAGCGCTGCTCGGTAGTCCTTCGGCGAAAGTACCGTTATTTAAAATTAAAAAAAAAATGAGTGCATGTGGTACGCTATTTTTTCTAATCCAGACTGATCTTTGACTTGAGGAGAGATTAGGCTAGTGTCACTGTGCCAGTGCTTAATGGAATAAAGTTAAAATCCAAGCGCAGGACCTAGCACAATTACGCCGTTTAAATATGCATTCAACATTTCAACTCACGTAAGTTTGGTTGATAATTATGATAAGCTAAGTATTACAGTATAGAAAATATGCAAGAAGTGTTTAGAAATTTATTAGATGTTATATAAAACGTTATTTACCTATTTTACCCTATCGTTACTTATATATTTAGCATAGTAATAGTGCTTCTGATTGTTGTAAATGTGAAAATTGTATTCCCTTACCTAAGCAAATTTTAACAGTCATAAGTATTAATTTTTTGTGAAGTTCAGGATAATTCATATGTAAATATTTATTAAAAATGATTATACTAAAAAAACTACGTTTTAATAAAATTCCTAAACTTTTGTTGTTGTCTCTACATAGTAAAACTTACCTGGAGACTAAAAGGAATAGTTGTATGAAAAAAAAAAATTTGTACCTACCTTTACCAAAAAAGTGTTTTGGAGACTAATAGGAAACGTTGTATGGGGCGGCAAAATTTTGGACATCAAAGGTTTTGGAGACTATCGGAATAACCCGGTGTGGCGCCGACTTAAAATTTCTTGGTAATCCAAAATTACTTTAAGAAGTGAGTAAATTAAGGCCTAATAGAAAATGTTTCCCTATTATTTTATGCTTTTCAGTTTTTTCGGCGGTTTAATTTTTTTATAAAAAGTTTTTATTTCTTAATAGAACTCTGAATCTAATTACTCCCACTGAAGAACCCGTTTTCCTATTTTTACGTGGAAATAAAGAAATAAATATACATTGTTTTAATACTAACTAAAGAGTCCCGTTTTACGTTCCCGTGGGAATTTAGTATATTTCTTCCTTCCAACACCCTTACACTTGTAGACCAAATTTCACGTTGGCATACTCAAGGAAATCGATTTTTCATACTAAATAATTAGTCCTGTAACCCTATTCCCATGGGAATTTAGTTAATTCCTTTCTTCAACATCATTTCATCTACTAAACACAAATTTCACGTCGATACACTCAAGGAAGTCGAGATTTCATTCTCACAAAAAAGTCCCGTTTTTCCAGTTCCCGTGGGAATTTTGTTAATTACTTTCTTTCAACATTCCTACATTTACTGAGGAACCTGTACACTAAATTTCCCGTCGAAATACTCAAGGATGTCGATTTTTCATTCTCACTAAAAAAGTCCCGTAATTACCGTTCCCGTGGGAATTTTGTAAATTCCTTTATTTCAACACTCTTTCTTTCACTGAGGAACCTGTACACCAAGTTTCACGTTGATACACTCAATAATGTCGATTTTTCATACTAACTAAAAAGTCCCGTAATTCCCGTTCCTGAGGGAATTTTGGGAAATCCTTTCTTAGCGGATGCCTACGCCCTAACATCTACCTGCATGCCAAATTTCAGCCCGATCCGTCGAGTGGTTTGGGCTGTGCGTTGATAGATCACTATGTCAGTCAGTCAGTCAGTCAGTCACCTTTGAGTTTTATATACATAGATAATATTAATAATATTGATAGTATTATAGGAATTGTGTATAGAAACTTTGGAGAACAACAATCTTTGTTATGTTTCTAACTAGGAAGAACCTGTATCTAGGGCGCCCGAAACACACACAGAGACGAACATCATACCCATACCGGAAACAAACATCGATATTCATCATATCAATATTCGCCCCGCCCAGGAATCGAACCCGGGTGCTCACGCTTACTCAGTCCACATCACTGCCAACTGAGCCACGGAGCAGTCAATTATACATACAACACTTCCTGTCTTAACAATGTACGCCTATAGATGTTCTTTCGTCCACTGCTGGACATACGCCTCCCCCACGACCAGTCTTGTATGACGCTCATGCAGTCTACTCCTCAATTGTTTACTAGGTCGTCTGACCACCTTATAGGAGGCTGCCTACTCAGCGTCTTCCGTTGCCGCGTGTTTTAATATCTTTTACTTACAATTAAACAGTATCAATTATAGCCCCTAACTAGGAAGAACCTGTATCTAGGGTGCCCGAAACATATACAGAGACAGAGACGAACAGTACACCCAGACCGGAAAACAAACATCGATATTCATCATATCAATATTCGCCCCGCCGGGAATCGAACCCAGGTGCACCAGCTTCTCAGTCCACATCACTGCCAACTGAGCTACGGAGCAGTCAAGTCATATCTATAGGAACAGTGGAAGCTCAGTAGCTTGCACTAACAATGCAGCTTTTATTCCGGAAGGTAATTCTTAAACTTTAATAATTCCCCGTATTAATCAGTGGTGGAAAACTTTTACAATTTTATTCCGCGTTCCAGCGAACACGGAGAGAAGTCAGGAAAAAGTTATAAGGGCTTCGATTCTGGTGATTTTGTATTGTTTTAATATGTATTAAACTTACCAGAGTGCCCTGAACAATAATAATAGTAGAGGTAGACCGAACAGTATTTCACTTCATTGCACCTATTGTATTAGTATTATAAGTGATAGTATTTTTTTTTGACATGTCCTTAAATAAAAAAAATCTATCTATCTATTAGTTACTCGGTCCATTTAACATCTCACCCCCCCCTTTTTTAAGAATATTATGAAGTTTTACAAATGGTTTCTATCACTTTCATGTCCATGGTTGCCTTTGTGTTCATGATCTATTCATTATACACTAGTCGACCCTGCAAACTTCGTACCGCCTAACCTTTTAGTATTTTGTGCATGTGTTATACTTCTAAACCTTACTCTTGAATCACTTTATCTATTACAAAAACACATCAAAATCCGTTGCATAGTTTTAAAGTAATAAGCTTACATAGGGACAGACGCGGGAAGCGACTTTGTTTTATACTATGTATTGATATTGATATTGATTAAGTGATTGTAGTGTCCTTCCAATATTCCCTTGTCGCCTTTTACGACACCCAAGAGAGGAGATGGGGGTGGAATGCAATTTTTCATTAATCTATAAAATAATTTACGTTTAAAACTAATCATATCAAGCTAATACAGAATTGGTGGCCACAAAAGATGCATGGGACTTTCGTAAGAAAAACAAAATAATGGGACGCATCCTGGCACCGGTAACTTTGCATTTAAAATTAAACTCTTTCGCACAGAAAATAGGGCATATAATAGCTTTGGCTGCCTCGTTCTTATATCCTTTTTGGGTAATAAGACTTTACCGCAAAGGTCTAGCTAGGTAGATCTAATTAATTCCCAGCTTAATGAGGTTTGGTCGTACACTCTTAAGACAGAGTAGTTCAAGAGATACGCCGAAGAGAAGGTGTAAAAAGGAATTGTATTTTAAATACTTGATTGAAGCTTGATTAACTTAGACTACTTTTTCTTTTGTTATCTTCTGACCAAAATACTTAATAAACGCTTGTAATGAGAGGCTATGTCGATAAAATATATTCAGTTTCTGAAAAAAAAGAATCGTACTTAATACAATAAACTCGCACTTTTAAATCATTTAAAAAATTAGCTCCGAGCCCTTTTTTTTGTAACGGGGGGAAATGCTTATCGCATTTTCCGACGCTCGGGGGAGGCCTTATCGATATATTAGAGTATTAGATTGTCATTAATATCTACTATTTTTTTTTTTTGTAAAATACGTGATAAAATACAACTTATGGAAAAGTGTTTTAAGTTATAATCAGTATATATAAAACTCTTCCGTTACTGACTGACTAACTGACTGACTGACTGACTGACTGACTGACAGACAACGCAGAGCCGAAACTACTGGGCGTAGCGGGCTGAAATTTTGCATGTAGGTTCCTTAGGGAGTGTAGGTGAGCACTAAGAAGGGATTTCCCGAAATTCCCACGGGAACGGGAAAAAACGGGAATTTTGTGTTTATGAGAAATCTGCGCGGGAAAAACCGCGGGGCAGCCTTCTAGTACCTTATATTGGCACTGACGCATATATAAAACCCGATGCCTAAGCCTCATTTAAGCGCACGCGCTGCGCGGGGCGCTGTGCGGTGCGTGTTGCGATTAAATCAAACGTATAGCAATGGCAATTGGCACAGGCGATTTTTGGGATTTGTTTGATATCTAGCGTCAGTGAATGCTTTCGACGACGCGGGTGCTGCCGACGCGTCTCCTTGTACGATACCGAACATAGGACTAATAGGGTTTTGATTTTGAAACGTTGAACGACGCGTCGCCGCTGTGTCATCGCTTGACGCCCCGCCTCATGCGTGTCCCAAATGTAAAAATGTAAAAACGCGTGACGCGCCTACTTAATATTTGTCCACGGTCAAATTAACACGCGTTATATTGATATCTTATTATGCATTAACTAAGTTTGATCCCAATATTCAAAGCTGCCAAATTTGAAACCTAATACTGAAGAGATGTGATCGAACTCAGTCCTTCGAGATTAGCAGAAACTTGCACCGAGCTTTGGAACATTGAGGCGAACAGCTGAAGGTGGTTTATGTCTCATACTTGTTCTTAAAAGATAATTTTTATTTTTGCTTTAATTTTTGCTGCACACCCAAAAGAAGAATTTCTGAAAAAAACGAATGAAAAAGAAAAGTTTATATTTTTCTTGGCAAGAGCTACAAGATATTTGGTTATTTGAAAAAAAAATCCCGATCTTTCTGAGATACAGGAAAAGTCTCAAATTCAAGTAAACGAATTATTTGAATTTATTTTACTGGGTCGCTAGGACACCTTAGCCTGCATAAGTAGTAAGAGACGCTTATAAGACTGTTAAGAATCCTTTAAAAAACCTGTATCTTAATTTTAGTATTTACGTTCAAAAGACTTTGATATTATTTTTTTTGACATCATTCCCTATTTCTTACTTAGTTAAACCACACCTCGGATACTTCATAGAAAAAATAGCGTTGCTTTGCGCACAGACGAAACTCGTGTACGTGCACGCGTGAGATGAGACATTTTTTTTTTCCAACTGACTGAATGCAATTCGTCTGAAGGACGGTAATTGCGACACCGAACGTTTGGTAGGCGAGTGCATAACACTCAAGCCATGGGGAAAAAAGTGACAAAAGAAAATAGCTTGCCAGAGATTTACACTACGTTGAAGGGGAAAATCCTCATGGACACCTCGGCGCTACCTTATGAGCGGAGCCCTGAGGGGCCAGGAGCGAAGTGCGACGCTGCTTTATTTATATACTGAGCGGTAAGGTAACCCAGAGGCAACTGAGAGCGGGGGAGCCGCACTCGCTGAGGGAGCTAGGGAGTGCCTATAAAGTATGAAGTACTATTTTTTATACTGTGGTTATACATTACTTTGTATAGGTCCCAGACATCCGTAAGTTCAGGAAACTAAGAGGCTATTGGTGTAAATTGGCAGAGTGATAGTGATAGTTTGCTGAAATTGTTAGAGCTGGACTTCAATACTTTGATTAGATTTCAGTATCATACTAAATTGCTTCTCAATCCTACACAACTCCCCAAATAATAATATTTGAGTGTATGAGTATTTATTATGATTTTATTAATCCTAAAAAACTTGAGACAACATGGTAGTGAACAACACGTAAGGATAAGTCTGTCATATGAGGGCAGTCAGTTTAAGCAAAAATTTGAAATCACCCCAGCCGTTTAGAAGTGAAGAAGTAACAAACAAACACACTCACAGACTTTTGTCTTTATTGAGATGAGATAGACGACGTCAGTCCGACTTCAGTGCTGGCTGACCGTTGGTGGAGCACTATTTTTAGCTTCAGAATTTCCTGGAAATTCACAATAAGGCCAGGGGGTCAAGTATTCTTAATAAAAAACGATCGACTCGTAATAGTCTTGCTGGCGACTTTGTTAACCAATGCTGTTTTATTTGGGCGTGCAACAGAAATTGCCTTTATTAAAGTGGCAATGGTTAACAAAGTCGCTTTCAAGACAATTACAAGTCGTCGCTTTAAGTTAAGAAACTTGACCCCCAGAGCAAATATCAAGGGGCGATCTAAAGTTAGCCAGCGATTACGGATTCAAATGCTAATCCTACTCGGACTTCTGTTGCGAGTTACGATGCAACGCAATTGCAGTGAAATGAGCAAAACTTGTTTTAACCGACTGCTCCAGAGGGACGGTTTTGTTTTAACGTATCTATACCAATATTATAAAGAGGAAAGATTCGTTTGTTTGTAACGAATAGGCTCCGGAAATACTGAACAGATTTGAAAAATTATTTCACTGGTAGGAAGCTACATTACCACGAGTGTCATAGGCTATATTAGATTTTCAAAAAAATTTGGGATCCTTACCTAAACACAAATAATATAACCCAAGGTGCAATATTTTTTCCGTTGTTTACATTTTGACAGGTGGTTTGTTGTTGTTGTTTGTTTTTTATTCGCCCATTCTGGGCAGTCAAAAGAACATAGTCTATAGAGCCAAATCTTTTGTAGTATCTTAAATATTCTATGGCGTAACGAATTAAGCCGGGAAAGCTCATACTTACATATATTTAATAGTCAATATAATCATCTCAGCCAATAGAAGTCCTCTGCTAAGTATTATAGGCCTCTTTCACAAAACGCCATTAATGATCGGTCTTGCGCGATCCTTAAACAGTGCACTCCTGCAACTATATAGGTATGCAAGGTGTTTCTAATTATTATAAATTTTAGAGGTGATTCAAATATCGATATTAGATTATATGGGTGATGTTAATGTTGATATAAATATCGATATTTTAGCTTTAATATCATCATAATATTTGTTTTCCGATATATTAGATCATACTTTGATTGATTTGATGTAACATTGTACCTACACTAATAAAATACGTTCACGTTTATTTGAAAAATAAAATATGCTGGTAATTTATATTTTTACACAATTTGATTAAAAAATATTAAACAAAAATACTTTTGCAAATATCGATATTTTTGCTAAAATTATAATAATATCAATAAAAACATCGATATCCGCAACCTTTATCAGGTTGTTTGACCACCTTGTGGGGCGTCTGCCTCTCTGCGTCTTTGAGTGGGCAGGTCGCGTTTAATATAACAGAGACACCAGCTCATTGACTGAGCCTACGAGAGGCACCAGTGGTGCATCGAGCAGGTCCCACATTTGGCCAAGCCCTGTAGGTCCGGGCGTAAGAATAGGTCTACGGTATGCCCTGCCTGTCGTAAGAGGCGACTAAAAGGGGTCTTTGGGGTCGTGGGTGTGAAGGGTGGGGGCCCGACACACTCGTCAAATGGCCCCGAAATTGGCGGCAGCACAGCTTGTGGCACTGTGCCCCCGCAGCTCCAAAGCCGAGCCGGGGAGGGAACAATATACCCTCCCCGAGCACGAAGCTGATAGCAGCTGAGCGTGGGAAGGACTTCGGACCCTATAATGCGTGGTTCCAGGGGTTCTTCCCAAAAGCGCCAAGACGGCCGCCGGGGGGTTTTAGAGGGTGCGAGCCCCACATACCCTCGTTGCGAAATGCGATATTTATAATTACCTAGAAATGCGATAGGCATTTCCCCCCGTTACAAAAAAAAAGGTCCCACATTTGGCAGAGTTTATGTTTCCACACTAGTATAAATAAGTACTTACATATTTATGTTATGTTTAAAGTTTGTTTTATTTTTTTATTTATTTTAAGGAAAACATACAGCTTTTTTTACTCATACATTATAACAAATAAATATGAAAAATGGTTAAGCCAATCAAGTATTCACAACTAGAACATATATTGAACATATTATTGTTTGAGCTTAGGTACAATAAAAAAAAATAGGCCAACAAGTTGAAACCGGTACAAAAATCGCACAGTTCGCAGTAAACATTGCGTTGGTTTGACACGCCTGATTTTGCGTACGACCTTACAATATACGTCCACTGAGGGGCTCAGCTCAAGTGAGAATATAAACTAAAGTGTTATTTAGTAAGTCTAGAACTTTAGGCGAAAGTCCACTCGCAAACTGCAACTTAGTTCTGTTAATAAGTAACACCCGTGCAAAATATATCAGTCGTAGGTACCTGTTGCTTAGCAAAAGTAACTTTGAAAGCAGCTTACGTCGACAGCTCTGCTCGGAATATAATAACAAACGGGCCCTAACAGCGTATGGAGCTTATAAGTTTCAGTATGCTTTCGAGAGCTTTGTGAAATTTCAATAGAGTGCTAGATGGCTTAAATTTAAACTGATTAGTAAGTAGGTTTTGTTTGAAAAGCCCTGCGTGGTCTATTACAGAGTGATAAGTCCTAAACTAAGATCTGCTTTTATGGAATGAACGATCTGATTTCGTAAATAAATTACTTCAGTATTTTGATTTAAAATTCGTTTTAAATAGGATCGAGCTACCAGAGTACAGTAGCAAACTCATTAACCTAACCACCAAGCAACAGCTTAATGCATTTTATCTACATAAAGCTATGTCAAAAAAAGATATGTTGGCATACAGTAGCCAGCACGGTGAATATTGCAGGTGATTTTCTGGGTCTGGCTCTTCTTGTACGTATTTTAATCCCTTAGGGCCTAAGGCTTAGGCCGTATAGTTATGATGGCGAACTTCGTATCGCCCCTTACAATTTGTATGGGAAAAATAAGTTTTAACTTTTACAAACTTTCTCTCAATTTTTTCTGTTTTTACATTTTCTGGATTACTACCAACATTTCAAACCCAAAATCAGCTAAATCGGCCCGGCCGTTTTCGAGTCTTAGCGATACTAACAAACCACGATTCATTTTTATACAGGGTGTTTCTGACAAGACAGTAATAAATCAAAGGAGGGATTCTGCTCACCATACCTAACAACTTTCCCAAAGTAATATGGGTCCAAATCTCAAAACAAAAATCAGCCGTCCCGTACATTGACCCCGTCAGCTGATCGAACCAATGTATGGAACAGCTTTGCATGAGATTTGACCCATGTTGCTTTGGGAAAGTTGTTAGTTATGGTGAGCAGAATCCCTCCTTTGATTTATTACCGCCTTGTCAGAAACACCCAGTATATAGTAGATATAGTAGACTAGTGAGCGCCCCGCGGCTTTTCCAGCGCAATTTTCCCTTGAAACAGCAAATTCCAAATTTTGCCGTTGAATTTTCGAAATAAAAAAGTAGCTAAGACCTTTCAGGCTCTCGTCAGGCTCTAGACTAGACTATCTGCGTACCAAACTTCAGTCGTGAAAACGAGACAGATAGACAAAGACAGAGTATGGATTATTCATTATTTTAATTTTAATTTTTAAATTTTGTGCGGTTCCCATTCTACTCATAACGTTTTATATTATACTAGAGGCTGCCCCGCGGTTTTTCCCGCGCAGATTTCTCATAAACACAAAATTCCCGTTTATTCCCGTTCCCGTGGGAATTTCGGGAAATCCCTTCTTAGTGCTCACTTGCACTCCCTAAGGAACCTACATGCAAAATTTCAGCCCGCTACGCCCAGTAGTTTCGGCTCTGCGTTGTCTGTCAGTCAGTCAGTCAGTCAGTCAGTCAGTCAGTAACGGAAGAGTTTTATATATATTGATTGATTACATGCAAGCCATTGATTACATCAGAGGGTAGGTTCGCAGTAGGGCGCTGCCAAGTCGGATAGTAGGGTAAGAATTTAATAGTTGAGTGGGCATCAGTCATGTAAACACTAGGGTAAAGACAGGCTTTTATTAAAATTTATGGTGCAAAGATTTTATGTGTTGAAGATAAAAATAAAATTCAACTCACTTTGGGAGGAAAAACTAAGGCTTCTTTTGCCGTCAGATTTCCAGTCATCATTTCATCCGTAGGACGTCCACTGCTGGACATAGGCCTCCCTCACGGCTCTCCATCTGTACCGATCGCAGGTGGCCTGCATCCAGCGTGGACCCGCAGCCTTGCGCAGATCATCCGTCCATCTGGTCGGTGGACGTCCTACGCTGCGCTTGCCGATCCGTGGTCTCCACTCGAGAACTTTTCGGCCCCAGCGGCCATCTGTTCTGCGGGCTATATGACCTGCCCATTGCCACTTCAACGAGCTTATCCGCTTGGCTATGTCGGTGACCCTGGTTTCTCTGCGTATGTCCTCATTTCTGATTCGATCCCGCAGAGAAATCCCGAGCATAGCCCGCTCCATGTCTCGTTGAGCTACTCGGAGCCTGTTCATAAGCCCAATAGTGATAGATTTCCAGTATTTTTAATTATTTCATATTTATTCGCCTCAGCCTGTGTATCGCCGCAATGTTTAAGCTATTAGCCGCTCAAATAAAGAAACAATTTGAAAATGGCGGCCCAAGTATATTAGTATGAGGGAAGAGTTTTTGAGATCGTTTCTTTATGTGCCAGAAAAGAATTATACTAGCCTATTATATAACCAAGTCCTAATTAGTATTTTAAAATATTTTTACTAACATAATCAACTGAAACATGATGATAATGTGTGGTAACACATTTCGATGATTATCAACAGGATTAATTTTTCTGGGAAATCGATGAAAACAAAATCATTTCTAACATTTACTATAAATAGTTTTCCATAAGAGTTTCATTATTACTAATTCCACTATAGGTACAGTGGCGGACTAGGAGGCCGTAACAGATTTGTCTATGGTTTCGTCAGCCCTGGACTGTATTGCCAAAGAAGAAGAGCTATTTTGCAATGCAGAAAAACCGGAAGTGTTACGGCGACCTAGTCCGCCACTTTACACTAGCTAAATAATAGCCACGGCAAACTAATTTAAAAAATTGAGAAACAAAAGTCCGACATTTTCTTTTCACTTGGCGGGAAAACTCTCAACTTACCTAATTTATTGATTGAATTAACATCGCAAATTGGCAAAAAAGACTGACAGCTTGTCAATCAAGCCTTAATTATCCGCTCCATTTACTGCGGGAGGTTTAAACAGAGTCAACATAGACCGTGAAACTTAGCGTGTAACGGAACGTAAATCAAATCAAGGGAGTGAACAAGTACTAATACTGATGGTCGAGGCCTTTTTAACCGACTTCAAAAAAAGGAAGTTATCAGTTTGACCTTTATGTATGTATGTTTGTCCGCGATTATCTCGAGTTTGGCTGCACCGATTTTGATGCGGTTTTCACAGAAGTATTCGTTATATTCTGGAGAAGGTTTTAGTACCTATTTTAACCGACTTCTGAAAAGGGTCAATTTATTGAAGGCAGGTTCCTTTTTTGTAAAAAAGAAATTATATGTTACACTATTCGATCCGACGAACTTCGTACCGCCGAACATTACACTATGTTGTTCACGTATTATACACATAAATCTTCACCTTGAATCACTTTATCTATGAAAAAAAACCGCATCAAAATCCATTTGTAAATCCTGGTTCGATTTCCGAAAAGGGCTAACACTGTTATGTTTCTATATATCGATCATGGAAATGCCAATTGTCGTAAGGGACAAAGCACGACTTTTCAGGAGAGCCAAAAAACAATTTTTTTTTTACAAATCCATTTGTAACTTTTGATTTCCTTGATTTACAGCGATCAATAAAAAGAAGACCAGTGCTAATTTTTAAAGATCTTTTCAATGGTTTTAGTTTGAATACGCTACAACTAATGGTTTAGAAGATTTTGTCCCTTACGCCCTACCAATTTTAGCAACATTGTCCCTTACACTGGGCTATTTTTCAACATTTTCCCTTACGACCTATTCATTTTTGTTAACTTTATAAAATAATTGGTCGTAAGTCCCACATGTGTTATTCCAATGTAGTCGTATGTCTATTATTATATTTAATTTTAAAATTATTATGGAAAATTAGAAGGGCGTAAAGGAAATAAAATAACAACAAGTGTGTTGTTATTAGTACTGATGAAACTAAAAAAAAATAACTTATTGTTTTTAAAGTCTTAAATGTTATTGTTTAGTTATCCTTGTGGAACAATATGATCAAATTCATGTAATATGAAGTACAAACATTAAAGTTTTAATAATTATTTTTAAAAATGTCTAAAAAAATTGAATTATGTACATAATTTTTATAAAAATAACAGATACCTAGAAAATCTAATACAGCCCTCGTAAGATTTAAACGAAAATAAGTTATAAAACTTTAATTTCTACAGTAAAATCAATACTTTTAAGAAGATAGGTAAGTAATAATTGGTTTATAGCACAAGTTTAAAGGTAATTAGCTTTTAACACGTTAAATGAATGAATTCTTTAGTTAGATCAATTAAAAAACCACAAGACTTACATTAAAAAGTTTTATTTGTTATGGTTAGTATGTAACGTTAACCAAACACAAAAACAATTTGGGCCGTGTGGTAGCGGCATAAAATACCACCACCCCATCTCCCATGTATATATAGATAAAGGTGACTAAGGGGAAAAAACTGAAGCACTGGCAGGAGCAGTCCATCGATGATCCTACAACAGCTTAGTACAACAGCCATTCTGCAATTTCCAACCTGCCTGGCAAGTGTGATATGACAATATTGACATACCTACTCATATGAGGTTAACGCCATATAGGTTATAGCCATGAGGCTAAAACTAACGTTTTGGCCTAGTTTGAGCTTTGGTAGGGGTCAGGAAAATGCGGGGCAAGAAGTCCTAACTAATTGTAATCCCGGGACAACAACGCTACCATAAACTTCCTCTTACCCTGGCAACATACAAGTTGCCCATGATAATATAGAGAGAGCTGACGAGAAGCTAGTGAAACTAGAGAAGGAATTGAGTTGGTAACGGTGGGACATTGTTGTTGAGGAGGGAGAACAATAATTCCAGGGAGGTTTTGGGTTCATAGTGCACAAGTCCCTTCACTACGTTGTAAATACCGATAGAATGACGGCAAGGGTAGCGTGTCTTGAACTTCGATGAACCTAGCAGTATTTGTTAAAGGTTATACAAGTATACGCTCATACATCGACGCAGTCCAACGAAAAAGTGGAGACTATGTATCCCGTGCCATGCATTGCTCAAAAACTTACTTCACAGTTGACGTAGGGGATTTACATGCAAAACGGTTCAATTCTAATATCAGCGACGCATAACGCTAAAAGCGTGAAACAGAAGTCTGGTAGTACCTGGTCTGCAGAAAAGGCTATAAATCTAGCTGAAGAACTTACTTCTAAGCCACCTTTATAAACTATTGGTGACTTTATAAACTCACGCGCAGGTTGGATGACTTCCGCCCTCCGAATAAGCTGTTTCCCGTAAAGGAAATCACATAAATGCTATAAGACAGTTAATATAAAAGTCGAAAAAGTATGATCTGCCTTATTGTATAGCATTTTAAACTATGGACAATCCTTTGGTGCTGGGAAGTACTGCAATCTGTTATGTGGTGCCAAGTGGACTATTGGTATATGGAAGTGTTTGTAAAAAAACGCCACTATGTCAGCTGGACTACAGGATCAGAGCTCGAAGGCTGCTGAGGACTGCATCTGGGTTCAGAAAGGGGTATGTTATATCCCCAAAACTGTATACTGCAGTGCACTCAAATATGTCTTTAAAACTCGGGACAGGAATGAACTAAGCATAAACATAAATTATGAGTTGGTCAGTTGGTATCTTTTACTATAGAGTCAAATTTAAACTCGCCGTTACCTTTAACTTAAGGAATACAACATATTTTAGTGCTAGAAATCAATGCAAATTGACATTTGACATTGTACCCACACAGAAAAAGTTATATTTTAATTGGTTGATAAAATTGATCAACAAATGGGTACTTTTTAAACATTATTTTTAAATAATTACATAAAAAATAATAAGTATAGTTTATTTTTTTAATAAATATAAAATTCAGTAACGACCCTTACGACCTTGAGCTTAAGATACTGCAACAATATTTTTTACGTCGTAAAGGACATATTGACAAAAACATAAAAAAAATCATCAAGAATATTTTAATTTATTGGCCCTTACGCCAAAGTGAAAAAATTAAATGTTCCATAAAGCATTTTTTTTAATAAATTTCTGAGCTAGGCCCAAAAAAAGTCAGGTCGTAAGGGACATTTTTTGGAAGCTAGAGAGGTTTCAAATATACCATTCGATAGAGCGTGAAAAACTGAGTATAATGGCATCAAAAACGAAATTTCGAAAAATGTCCCTTACGACAATTGGCATTTCCATGATCGATATTTCGGGAACACTAAATACAGGGGCTCTGAGTCTAATGAGGTATTTATTATTCTACATGGTTTTCTTTTGACTTGGAATTGACTACATTGGATTAATATATATGCGAATATACCGGGTCGTCCACCGACCAGATAGACGGATGATCTGCGCAAGGCTGCGGGTCCACGCTGGATACAGGCCACCTGCGATCGGTACAGATGGAGAGCCTTGAGGGAGGCCTATGTCCAGCAGTGGACGTCCTACGGCTGAAATGATGATGATACCGGGTGTTTCTGACAAGGCGGTAATAAATCAAAGGAGGGCTTCTGCTCACCATAACAAACAACTTTCCCAAAGCAACAAGGGTCGAAATCTTAAAAATAACAGCTGTTCCATACATTGGTTCGATCAGCTGGCGGGGTCAATGTACGGGACAGCTGATTTTTGTTTTGAGATTTCGACCCAACTTGCTTTAGGAAAGTTGTTAGGTATGGTGAGCTGAATCCTTCCTTTGATTTATTACCGCCTTTTCAGAAGCACTCGGTATAAGATGACGCTTCGATTTTGAATCCGTCAAATTGGGATGATTAATATTGATTACAGTTCATTGCGTTATAAACCAAAATTCCTAATTTTAATAAAAACAAAAAAGGTTTGTAAATTTTATTTTCTTATTCTAAAGTTATACAGAACTGCGTAAAAGTGCTGTAAAAGTCCAAAAGTCAACACCCCATGGCTGGCAGCGAGCAGCGCGCGGGAAATTAAAACGTCATGACCATTAGCACACTTCACGTCTCGTAAATTGTTCTAAGGCCCCCATTAAACCGGGAAACTTTTCATAACATCTCCTTTATTTGCTGTAAAGATTCGGGCGGGTTGGGCTCCTACAGATTTAGACAAGTTTGGGCTGCTTGAAATATATTTTCTCAAGTCACGGTGCATTAGACATAGACATAGTTTTTATTCACACAAACAATACAAACTACTAACAATAAAAAATCAATACATAGTATAAAACAAAGTCGCTTCCCGCGTCTGTCCCTATGTATGCTTAAATCTTTTAAACTACGCAACGGATTTTGATGCGTTTTTTTAATAGATAGAGTAATTCAAGAGGAAGGTTTATAAGTATAATACATGAGCAACATAGTAATAAGTTAGGCGGTACGAAGTTCGCCGGGTCGACTAGTTATATATATATAAAAAAGCGATACAGTAGAAATAAAATAGGAAATTACATTAAGTAAGAACAGGCATACAAACTAAAACTATAAAATAAAAATGATTATAGCAGAAGAATAACATAATATATAACTAGTAAGCCTGTATTGTGCATGTGAAATGGCTCAGACTCAGCATATGTTGCAAAAAATGCAACCCTGATTATTCTGCCAGAACCAAAGAGTCATTATAAGAATCATTAACATCAACTGAGCGATGGCTTATTCTATTATAATAAAAGTATCAATATCATCATCAATATACATAGTATAAAATAAAGTCGCTTCCCGCGTCTGTCCCTATGTATGCTTAAATCTTTAAAACTACGCAACGGATTAATATGCTGTTTTTTTTAATATATAGAGTGATTCAAGAGGAAGGTTTATAAGTTTAATACATGCACAAAATAGTAATAGGTAAGGCGGTACGAAGTTTGCCGGGTCGACTAGTATTATAATAATAACACATAATAACACATCACACTCTGAGCCCCTAACTAGGAAAAACCTGTATCTAGGGTGCCCAAAACACACACAGAGACAAAAATCACACCCAGACCGGAAACAAACATCGAAATTCATCATATCAATTTTCGCCCCGCCCGGGAATCGAACCCAGATGCACACGCTTACTCAGTCCACATCACTGCCAACTGAGCCACGGAGCTGTCAATTGTTGTTATAGCATTCTTTCTTGACATCTTAGTACTGATAAAATAAAAATAGGAGAATGCTCGACGTCTGTTTACACTAAAATAATTTGATGTGGGAATAGAATAAGTATTGCTCGGTTGATTTAAATTCACCTTTTGCTCAACCATTATTCTATGCACAAATTTGATAAAAGCTGCCCAGTTAAAATTGGTCGAGACGGGTCACATCGCAAGAATTCTAGTGATCCGATGAGCTAAGAAAGGCACTGAATAGACAAACAAATGAGCATCATTATAACTAGAAGACAGTCCACTTTTGGACATAGGCTTTCATACAGATCACACCACAAGGAAACAGATTTGCACTGTTTAATTTTTTTTGACGACGCTGCTACTAACTCTATGCTGTTATTTAATTCTAGATTGATCCTATTGTAAAAAAATACAATTCTATTTTCAAATTATTCTACACGAAAAAAACGTACATTTCATTCTGTTTTTTTTTTTTTATTTGTTTAAAAACGTTACGTTTATAAACGATGATATTTTATTTTGGGACCAGTCTCTCATTTAATTTTATGTTATTTCTATTTCTGGTGTGTGTTGTATATACTGTGTAATATGGATATTTTTATCTGAAATAAATGTATTGAATTGAATTGAATTGAATTTGGTTTTGTATAGCTTAACTTAAAGGTGTTTAATAGTAAACGCCAGTAAGGCTGAAGTGGCGAATTTCCTTCGTCCGGGGCTGCGAGCCGGAAATTGAGCCGGTACAAGGTTAGCTTCTTGACGCGCGTTTTATTTTAAAGACGTGCGTTAAAATAGCCTTTTAAAGAAAGCGCTACGTAAGCCATTAGCGGCAGAAAAAAAACTAAAACGGCTAGAACATATACTTAGATCTTGCTACGCTTAAAAAGACTTTCAATGACAAGCAGTTACGGACACAAGTGAAAATCTTCAGTTACTTCACTTGACCGGAACTAGATTTTCTAGTACAGTGCGGTCACGATTCAGGAAGAAATTCGTACATTGACCCGGTTCTATTTCTCTCTGTCGCACGCGTGAATTTGGTATTGCCGTCACGCCCGCACAAGCCTGCGCCCGAGCGAGACCAATAGAACCGGGTCAATGTACGAATTTCTTCCTGCATCCGGATTATAGTAAACGTCACCAATGAGCAGCTATAGCCCTCTCAAAGCAAAAAATTGCCTCATCTTGTCGCATTAATGGCGTCTCTTACTAACTCCCAGGAACTTTGTAGTTTAATTCTAACACTTATTTTGCTTATGCATAACTAGAGGCTGCCCCGCGGTTTCACTCGCGCAGATTTCTCATAAACACAAAAATCCAGTTTTTTTCCGTTCCCATGAAAATTTTGGGAAATGCTTTTTTAGTGCTCCCCTACACTCCTTAATAACGAACCCACATGCAAAATTTTAGCCCTCTACGCCCAGTAGTTTCGGCTCTGTGTTGTCTGTCAGTCAGTCAGTCAGTAACGGAAGAGTTTTATATGCATAATTGAGAAACATAATAAAATGTCTATGTCTATGGCAATAACAAAAAATCAACGCCAACGACGACGGCGTCTTGTCCGTCCATTAAAAACTATTCCTAACAAATTAATAGTCTTGTTTATTTATTCTTTACTGAAGTAGACAAACATAAAACCTAGGAGCGTCTATCTTTAAACATGATTTAGATACCAATTCGTATTTACCGAAAACAAATCGAAGCAACAAATCAAATAAACGACCGTGCTCGAAACAGCCTCCATTTTTGTTAACACAATCCCGGAATGGACTCTTTCGTGACAAAAATCATACACGAGGATCGAAACTCTAGAACTTAGGGTCTTCCCGTAGTCTAAAATGATTTATTTTTCACAAAAAAGGAACCCGCCTTCAATAAACTGACACATACCTCAACTGAGCACTTCCTCATTTTCTAAGTTGGTAAAAATAGTTACTAAAACTTTCTCCTGAATGTACTACCAAATACTTAACTGAAAACCGCATCAAAATCGGTTCAGCCAAACGTGAGATAATCGCGGACAAACATATACATACATACAGGTCAAACTGATAACCTCCTTTTTTGAAGTCAGTTAAAAATAAGGTCTTGTCTTCCAAGAGTGACACAAGCCTGCGTCACTAAAATAGCTTGTCGCCTCCTTGTCTCACGCGTGTCAATTGTTATTTCCTTCTCGCTCATCTCAGCATGATGACGTTGTTTTGTGTCAGTCATTTAAATGAATTAATAAATGATATCTTTATTGCACAAAAAAACAAAAAACAAGAACATTAATACAGTAAGTTGACAAAAGGCGACCTTATCGCTTTAAGCGATTTCTTCCAGGTGACCTGGTCGCAGTATTATTATTATTGTACAATGGGTTTCCCCCTTTTAGCGTTCAGGCAGAATCTTGAGCCAGGGTGTTTTGGTTGAATATTGCCATTTTCGGTGGCTATGAATATGAATAGTATTTTTTCATGTTATACACAAAAATTCAATCTCTATTGATACCCGTATTCACTAGCAATGCTTGTTTTGCCAAGAAGAAGTAAGTGATAATGCTGCCCATTGCCCTTTAAATTTTACTGTTTTTATATCATATTTACTTTGTTTTTTTTTAGTTTTATGAAGTTTTTATTTCACGTATACAAAGCTTCATATTTATAACTTAAATAAACTAAACCAATAAATATGAACAAATAAAAAAATTATGTTATTTATTTCTTGTCTTTAGTTTTAGCATTAGAGCGTTTTTTATCCTAACTTCATTTTCATAGAGCTGTGTATAAATTTTACACGGTTGTTGTGGTAAGTACTTAAGAAGTAAGTACATACCTACTCAAAGATTGTCACGATAACATTATATTTTCCTAGTCCTGTCCGGTTTATAGTAGGAGACATCTACTACTCTATTAGTTGTCTATGGACGCGCCCCAAATCGGTTGAACCACAGAAAGCAAAGTTGGACACGTTTTATAGATTTTATAATAGGACGCCCCTGGAATTTTTCCAAAAGGTCTTTTTCGGTGTTTGGGACAGGATTTAAGCGGTTCCTGTCCCCATAATTTAAGACCGCATAAAAAGTTTATCTAGTTTTCTAATGAATAGTAATTTCAACTATATTTTAATAGTTATTCAAATTTTCCTAATATAGAAAGGAATCCAATAACTTAAAACATTGAAATCGCTTTCGCCGTTCTTAAGGTGGTAACTCTCTCTATGGCGCGAAATTCAATTTTTTTCGTGTTTTTTATTTATTCTGGCGAAAGTATACATTTTTAATAAAGTTTAAATGCATTCATTCGCGTATGTAAAAAACCATCTCCCATATTGTAATACAACATTTTTTGAAGACAGACCTACAGATTTTGTGTCTAAGGGGTAAAAGGCCAAAAAACAAGTTCCTTGAATATACACAAAATCGGTTACTCTGTCTTTCAAAAACGATATACCACAATGTGGGAAATAGGTTTTTACGTACGCGAATTTATTTAAACTTTATTTAAAATGAATACTTTCGCCAAAATAATTAAAAAACGTGAAAAAATTTGAATTTCGCGCCACACCGTGAGTTACCGCCTTAAGGCAACTTACAAAGTAAATCAGGATAATGATAATTTATTAAAAGACTAGAGGCTGCCACTCGCGCAGATTTCTCTTAAACACTAAAATCCAGTTTTCCCGTTCACATAAGAATTTCGTGAAATCCTTCCTTAGTGCTCACCTACACTCCCTAAGCAAAATTTCAGTCCACTACGCCCAGTAGTTTCGGCTCTGCGTTGTCTGTCAGTCAGTCAGTCAGTCAGTCAGCCAGTCAGTAACGGAAGAGTTTTATATATATTGATAATGTAGGTAGGTAACCCAGTAATGTTAAGCTTACATTGACATCACGGAGGGAGAGGTCTGTATTCTTTTACTTGCGCCACCGCCCACTCGACAAAGCTGCCAAAATAGGCGAATACTTAATCGAGATTCTGTTTAGTCTCCTGTTTTAATGTGATTTGATTTTTTTCAAAAACACGGTTGACGACAATAATTTGTGACTTAGTATTTTTTACATCTTTCTTTTAGATTTTTTTTTGGATACAAAAACAATGCATAGTTACATTTTGCTTCCTACTTAAGGCGGTAACTCTTGGTATGGCGCGAAATTCAAATTTTATGCTCTTAAGGCCAAGAATCAAGTTATGCCCTTAGACACAAAATCAGTAGGTCTGTCTTCAAAAAACGTTGTATTAAAATGTGGGAGATGGTTTTTTACATACGAGAACTCATTAAAAAAATATTAAAAATGAATACTTTCGCCATTTTATATAAAAAACTCGAAAAAATTTGAATTTTGTGCCATACCGAGAGTTACCACCTTAAACCATACCACCAACCAATACATCAATTACTTTTCTCAAGGTACTTAAAATTATAATAAATAAATCTAAAAGCATTTATTTAATCGCTACACTCAAGGCGTTTTTATGTTACCCTATGTATAAAAAAAAAAACTTGTACGGAAAAAAAAACGAATAAAGGTGTTTGAGTAATAAATTTCAAACTGAACCAATTCGTGACGTTAAAGTGACGCGTGTTCCTAACTTCTCGAGGGAAAAAAACAAGACAAAATGAAATCATTATAACTTCGCGAAACTTCGAAACTCTTTTACGCATGGATATGGAAACATTATATACATATTATATTATGTGGATTTGCGAAAGAAAGACAGAAGCAAATTACGTAGTAAGTATGTCAGAGATTTTCTATAATGAAATATAATCTTTTTTAAATTTCGTTCTACGTTCAATCCTGTATTGGCTCGTTAAGCAGCAAAAAAGAAAAAAAAACCTATTATAAGAAAAAAATACTCGCTAAGTTTTAATTTAATTAATATCTCGTAATTTTAAGCTTTTTTAAAAGAAGAAACGAATAAAGTCATAACGCTAACGAAGTGACTCCCGTAATTATTTAATAATTATTTAAGGGGCTATATGAGTTTTGGAGGTGTTTGTGTGTATTATTCATAAAGATACAGTACATTTTAAGTAGCTTTACTGGAGATCTACTTCTCTGGTTTGTTGTATGGTAAATACGTGACATCCAGTCTAAATTGACATACGTCAGATAACTAAAATGCTCTTTAACTTCTTATGAATAACAGGGTTAATCTATTGGAGGTAGAGATCTGAAATTTTAATATAACTTTTTTGAGGATATAACAAAAAAAATCATAGTTGAAAAACACAACTGGAATAAAAAAACCTCAATACATTATTTGATCAAAGATAGGCATTCCAAAAAACGAGAATAGCTAAATTTACGAAATTACTTAAAAGTTTTTGTTTAAATTACATGGGCATGATGATAATAATAAAAAAACTGGTATAATGCAACTTTGATTTAAAATTATTAAATTAATATTTATTACTTCAATACATAGTATAAAAACAAAGTCGCTTCCCGCGTCTGTCCCTATGTATGCTTATATCTTTAAAACTATGCAACTGATTTTGATGCGTTTTTTTTTTAAGATACAGTGATTCAAGAGGAAGGTTTATAGGTATAATAAATGCTCACCATAGTAATAAGTAAGGCGGTACGAAGTTCGCCGGGTCGACTAGTTTTCTAATAAAATGTAGAAACCTGTACCTTTCCCTCGGTATGCTATATCGAAGCTCTATCTCTATCTTTTTAATAGATAAGGCGATTCAAGAAGAAGGTTTATGAGTATAAAACATGCACAAAATATTAGGGTAAGGCGGTACAAAGTTAGCCGGGTCTACTAGTTATTATTAAAAACAAGATTCAGATTTCTATCTTTCTAATTGTTACTATAATAATAATAATACCTATAATTCATTCTTTAAAAAAAGAGATAAACAACTCTCGAAAGGTCAAATGATAATTACAAATGGGAGTACAAAGAGCAAATTGTTAATATTAAAATAATTCGACGGCACGGCAGAGTCGCGACGCGCCGCCTCCCGACGAGGAATAACCTCGTTACTTATTCATGAGAGGACTCTCTTCAAGTATTTCTTATTGTAGATCTAAGAATCTGAACTATATATAATCATTTCAACCTAATAAGATCAACGCTGGACATAAAAGTTTTCTAAAACTTGGGTATATTTTGCCGCGCGGGCGATCCGAGATTGGTGTGGTTTTATCTATAGAATCTATAGCCTTAAGGGGCGTTAAAATCAAAGAAAAAAACCGTTATGAAACTAAAGTGACCAGTATAGGCAACTAAAATTTTAATCTTAGATTTCGAACCTGAAACGTGGCCTTAAAAATTCTAAGCAAGATTATCTAGGGAGTCAAAGGCGCATATTTTTGATTTCGTCCATGGTTTAGAAGATATTAATTACTTAGCCCGCGTCGTTTTACCTAAACCTCCACCATACAGGAGAGACCTATCGCCCTCAGTGGCAGAGGCCACTGGGGCACAATAGGTTGTGTCTACTCCAATTTTCAAATGTTCGTAGCTCTACGCATCTATTCAAGATTTCTTCAGGCCGTTGCGAATTTGTTTCTCTCTTGGCCCCTTTTGATACCCGTTCACTTGATTAAGTGAAAATATTTATTCTGCTGAATATTTGAGTGTTTGCGCGACAGGTCACCTCTAGTACCATCAGGTTCGATCTATATTATATTTCTTCGAATCCGAGGTTTGGAGATTAAAACAAATTAGAGGCGAAAAAAAAGAATTGAAATAAGTCAAAAGAACGCCACGAGATGCGGCAGCATAACGAAAATCCGCTTTATAGCGTCATCCGCCCGGCGAACTTTACCGCCTAACTACTATTACTATGTGATGTAATTATTATTTTTCATTTTCATTTTTAATTTATTCATTTATTATACATGTAATCCTTAATCTTGCAGTACTTTATCTAGAATAAAAACTGCATTAAAAACCCTTGCATAGTTTTAAAAATATAAGCATATATAGCGGCAGACAGCGGAAGGGACTTTGTTTCATACTATGTAGTGATAAATACTTTATTCTCTTTTGTCATCTCATTTCTGGAGGTCGCAGTAGACCAATAGGAATTTATTAGACAGTTTATTCTGGTCGCTCCGAAATAAATCAAGCCAGTGGTAACATCGAAAACAAGACAATTCCCAGCCTATTTATCGTCTTAGGCGCCAAAAAAAGCCCAATAATTCACCTCGAATCACTTAAAGCCCTAAATAATAAATTAAGTGAAAAAAAAAAACAGGATGAAATATTTAAGATTGCTCAAACCTTTCTATGTTATTTACGATCCTTTGAGCAAGATGTTTCGCCTTTCTGGTGATTTTCTGGGTTCCGCACAGCGATAAGTTAATTTGTCAACAAAATAATCCAAAAGCAGTACATAAAACCTGTTTCAGTTCAAAGGAAAAGTTCTTTGCTTCTTCAAAAAAAATGCGATTGGCATTTCCCCCGCTTTTTACGACACCCATGGGAGGAGATGGGGTGGTGGTATTTTAAGTCACCACTACTGGCTACGAATCTTATTAACCTTCATAGTAATAAGTGAACCGATCGGTACCAGAAAAACTGTTACTAGCAGACCAATTAGTGCACCGATCAGTGCACGCCTCACGCGAAAATTCCGTGTCCTATTTTTACGATCTATTATCTTATTCATTGACCGGATATCTTGACCGGATGACTTGAATATGAATGATTGAAAGATTGATAAAAAGCGAATTGATTGACATTCAAATCGAATACAGCTTCTCAACAAAATATAAAAAAAATCAAGTCAAATTTTTTGATTGTCATTTGTTTGTATGCACGCCGCCATGATGCTTTCGCGAGCCGCCGTGGACTTGGGCTTTTCACGCGCCTCGCGTTACGTATTCAAGGGCTAACAACTAGGGACTACCCCGCGGTTTCACCCGCAAAGATTTCTCATAAACACCAAAATACTGTTTTTTCCCATTCTCATGAAAAATTTCGGAAGTTTATTCCTTAGTGCTCCCCTACACTCCCCAAGCAACCCACGTGCAAAATTAAGGCTCGTTACGCCCAGTAGTTTCGGCTCTGCGTTGTCAGCCAGTCGGTCAGTAACGGAAGAGTTTTATATACAGGGTGTTTCTGACAAGGCTGTAATAAATCAAAAGAGAGATTCAGCTCACGATACCTAACAACTTTCTCAAAGCAATATAGGTCGAAATCTCAAAACAAAAATCTACTGTCCCATACATTGACCCCGTCACATGATCGAACCAAATTTCGACCTATGTTGCTATGGGAAAGTTGTTAGTTATGGTGAGCTGAATTCCTGATTTGATTTATTACCGCCTTGTCAGAAACACCCAGTACTTATATTGATTTGAGTTGTTTCATTTAGTAAACAGTAGTATTTCTACATTTATGTAAGTGAACAATAAATGAGCGCTTTAAAGTTACAAATTGGCAAGCGAGCGAGATAACGTCCCATTTTGCTGCGCTTTACTGTATTTAGAAACACTTTAGAATATTTATAGGCAATTGCAGCGTTGTCTTTGTTGTATTAAGATTTAAAGTTAAGAGCCCTTTTACATTGCTACTATTGCTAATCGTGAAAGAAAAAATATTTCTAAACCATGGGCATTTTTATCCTTAATGGTGATCTTAAGGCTGAGTTGATTATTTAGATGGTAGGTATAATAATAATCTGTATAATGTGAGCCTTTTTATTACTAGAAAATCTACTGCTTATATCAATATCAATCTATATATATATAAAACTCTTCCGTTACTGACTGACTGACTGACTGACTGACTGACAGACAACGCAGAGCCGAAACTACTGGGCGTAGCGGGCTGAAATTTTGCATGTAGGTTTCTTGGGGAGTGTAGGTGAGCACTAAGAAGGGATTTCCAGAAATTCCCACGGGAACAGGAAAAAACGGGATTTTAGTGTTTATGAGAAATCTGCGCGGGAAAAACCGCGGGGCAGCCTCTAGTCAATATATATAAAACTCTTCCGTTACTGACTGACTGACTGACTGACTGACTGACAGACAACGCAGAGCCGAAACTACTGGGCATACAAAGCTGAAATTTGGCATGTAGGTTCCTTAGGGAATGTAGGTGAGCACTAAGAAAGGATTTCCCGAAATTCCCACGGGAACGGGACAAAACCGGATTTTTGTGTTTATGAGAAATCTGCGCGGGAAATACCGCGGGGCAGCCTCTAGTATATATATAAAACTCTTCCGTTACTGACTGACTGACTGACTGACTGACTGACTGACTGACAGACAACGCAGAGCCGAAACTACTGGGCGTAGCGGGCTGAAATTTTGCATGTAGGTTTCTTGGGGAGTGTAGGTGAGCACTAAGAAGGGATTTCCAGAAATTCCCACGGGAACAGGAAAAAACGGGATTTAAGTGTTTATGAGAAATCTGCGCGGGTGAAACCGTGGGGCAACTTCTAGTACATAGTATAAAATAAAGTCGCTTCCCGCATCTGTCCCTATGTATGCTTAAATATTTAAAATTAATTTAAGCAACGGATTTGGATGTGATTTGTTTTAATAGATAGAGTAATTCAAGAGGAAGGTTTCTAAGTATAATACGTGCACAAGATATTTAAAGGTTAGGCGGTACGAAGTTCGCCGGGTCGAATAGTATATGTATAAAAAAAAATCGTGGTTCGTCAGTCTCGCTAAAACTCGAGAATGGCCGGGCCGATTGAGCTGATTTTGGTTTTAAACTGTTCGTAATAGTCCATGAAAGGTTTGAAAGGTGAGAAAATATGGATAAATTGAAAGGAAGTTAGTTTAAGTAACAATTTATTTTTCCCACATAAATTGTAAAGCGCGATACGAAATTCACCGGGACAGCTGGTTTTAAATAAAAAAAAATCATTAAGCCGCAATATACAAGTTTTGCCTGGATGCAGGCCACCTGCGATCGGTACAGATGGAGAGCCTTGAGGGAGGCCTATGTCCAGCTGTGGACGTCCTACGGCTGAAATGATGATGATACAAGTTTTATTATCAAACATTAAAACCGATTGTTGTTTTGAAGTTGCCGTAAAATACTACAAAGTCAGAATTTGCTAAAGATTTAACACAAACAGCGCTGATTTTTGTTCAACGCCAACATTGCCTCACAAGCGCTTTCCTGTGAGTGCAATAGGTAATACAATCTTGAATTCTTCACCTGAAAAGAATCAGTATTTCAAAAAAGTTATCAATTCAATGACTTAACATCTCACTCAGCTCTCAGCTACCTATCTATATCTATAGAATAGAATAGAAATACTCTTTATTGCAATCAATAGACTTATTATAAGTGATAACAATTTATTATAACTACATTATTTGCAATGGGTGGCCTTATCACTTAAAGCGATTTCTTCCAGGCAACCCATTGTCATATTTTTTTTTTAAGAAAAAGCAAATATTCGTAAAATACGGTTGATTTATTTCCATTTACAAGAGTGCTCCAATATTTCTACATCGATAGTTATATAGAACACGGTAATCTAGTCCTTTCATTTCGACACAATAACTTTTGTGGCTTTCGCTACAAGAACTTATTTTCTCACCCAAGCTTTGTAGTATGGGAGACTATAGAAAAACAATACACACTATATCCCAAAAAATACTATTGATAACATGCATTAAGGAACAAGTTAAAACTATTGTAATTGTGCGGCACACTAGCGCTCAGCTTAAACGGAGATCAAACGAACTAAAAAGCAAGTTAATAGATTTAACTCAGCTAGCTTATGTAGATTTTCTAGGTAGATATTTTGAGAGGGATTGGCTAATTTCTCTTTGCCCTGCCTAAAGTGGAGAACCGACAATTGAACACGCTGCGTTTCCAAATACGTCCTGAAATAAACATCCTACGTCATCATCTAAGCAGAAAGACATCCCTTTCAGCAGTGGAACATAGGCCTCCCCCACAATTTCCCATAATAACCGCTCTTGGCGAATCTCATTAATTCCACTTCCACAACCTTCTTGCACTTCACCTTGTGACAGTGTTTGGAAATGATTTTTTTTCTTTATCTATTGGATTTCGAAGAACAAAGAGTTATTTGCATAATTCACCACCATTTAATTTTGTTTATTAGTCGTAAGAATCCCATACTAAACGTCTGGCGCCACGGGTAGGCTTTAGTCGAAAACCCCTGAGCACTCTTTTTAGATCATGTAGGTATCTAGGTCTAGAATTTTACGAGAGAGTTCGTGGTAAGTACCTTCAGGATTTATATGTTGGTATTATTTAAATATTAACACATCGTTAGTTCGTCTTGCAACGCTATTTATTTATTCGTATGGCTGCACTGAATACGCTAGTACTATGCTAGTACTAGCATGTCAAAGGCAAATGTCCAGGTTTCTTAGCCAGTTGGCTGCGTCGGCCGTAAGAGTGACGAAGTCATCAGCGTCGCCGGGGTAAGCTCGCTGGGGGCAGTCTTGCCACGCTTGATAGGCGGCTTAGTGATCGCAGTATGGATATTTAAATAATTGCTCCCTTAGTCGCCTTTTTGACACTCGTGGACGCATTTATTTGTAATACTAATCTACGATGCACTATAACTGATTTGATGTAAACTATAAAACTTGCTGAAATAAACAGCCAAGAGGGCTCGCGTTTGGAAGGTTCCGTAAGAAATTTATTGTGTAAAATTGGCTAGCTTTAGCATAGTTTTCAGTATTTGTTGTTATTCTACATGAAATAAAGTTGCGACTGCTAATTGATTGGTGCCTGTTAACCCGATAGGTTTCTCAGTAGAGTAGCTACAAAATTGGTTAATAAGCTCAGTTTTTTGCATTTATTTCTAAATTTACGTATATTTTTAAATTTTTAATTTTTGTTACAATTCTTTGCACAACAAAAAAAATTTTGTACAAACATTTCATTTAGATATTATGATCCGTTTCGAAGATATGTGTCTTTGACAGACAGACAGATGGACGGACAGACGGAATAGTCATTTAAATAAGGTCTCGGGACGAGTACCTGGAACCAGAAAAAAGAGAAAAAAAAAGTAGACTAAAAAAGGGTCTTTCATCTCAGAACGCAAATTGAAATGGTAAAACGCAAACTACTTTATTACACCCCCCATTTGCGACTCGACTAAACTCTACAATTTTATCGCTGAGGTTTTTTTTAAAAGTGGATTGTGATTTTTACAGATTTGACCAAACTAAATAAGTACACAAGTTGTTTGTCATTCGGTCAGTCAGTAAAAATAGTGTCCTTAAAATATTAGTCAACAAGATCATTTTGATACAGTATCAATATTTTGAGATTTGCTATGGTTTAGTTTAGAAAACATTTTTTTTTCCGATTGGCGCTAGTATCCGCGTATATTAAGGCCTCTTTTAGTGAAATTTAATATTGTTAAATACAATGTTTAATCATAATTTGGTATGAGTCCAATTTTCTTTAAATTGTGTTTTTGTTGCGGGCGCTCAAGTCGTATTTCTCAATTTGTTCCACTCGAGAAAAGCGACTTGTGTTGTTGTGAGCAAAATAAAAATAGAAAAAATGTCTTATTTTTTGATTTCCCTCGAATACAGTTAAGCTAACATGTTACTTGATTATTTTTACTGGCGGAACCTTAAAAAAAACATAAAACACGCAATTTATTACGCTAGATATTTTGGCCGCGCCTCGTCACATGAGCGATGGTCCTTATGCATTCATTTCCTTTTTGCGTATGAGTACTAAATATATAAAAAATAATTATTGGCAGCATTATATTATTTTAATGGGCCTAGATAAATATGGAGCCCAGCAAACATAAACTATGTTATGCGGACTGGGTTGTTAAAACACTGGAAATAAATAAATGTTTACAGAATAAATACATGGTGAGATCATTTTCCCGCTGCTGTATTTTGTTTGATAGGTAGTCTGAATTTTATTACCATCACTCTTAGTTCAAAGTAATACATAAATTTATATATCTTTTCCGAATCGATACCAAACTTACATAAGGCCCAGCGCACAACTCCGACTGACTGCTCCGTAGCTCGGTTGGCAGTGATGTAGCCTGAGAAGCGTGTGCACCTTGGGTTCGATTCCCGGCGGGGCGAATATTGTTATGATGATTATCGTTATATGTTTCCGGTCTGGTAATGTTCGTCTCTGTATATGTTTCGGGCACCTTAGATACAGGTTCTACTTAGGGGCCGAACCGAGGTAGAAAGAAACCGAGAGGATGTCAGTAAACAATTAAAACTGGTGGTTAGGGTCGAGTAGAAATAGCGATTTTTCTCTTAAGGTAGCTAAAATACTTTTTATACCTACATAATAGTATTATCACACATCGGACACTTCATAAATACGCGTTGCTTCGCGCACAGGCAAAACTCGTGTACGTGCACGCGTATCATGCTTGTGTGAGTGAGATCAGACGTTCGGTAAGACGCTGTTTTATTTGTACTAAGTGGTAACTGAAAGGTAACCGAAGGCGGGGGAGCCGCACTTGATGAGGGAGGCAGGGAATGCCACTGTACGTAGTACTATTCATTATACTGTGGTATTGTGTAAGATTCTATTGTAAGTTTGCTAGTAATAAATAAAAAAACTAAAGCTACAAATACAAAAGGAAACAAAAACAGATTTCCGCGCATTTCCTCGAAAGGAAGTAGAAAACTTAGTTGGCTAGAAGGCCAAGTTCTGCGCCCGCTAGCATTAGGATACAGTTCACGCCTCACAAATTAATCATGTGCTTGTAAAAGTAGCTTCCCTCAGTCCGCGATACCGCGTAAGGCAACGACGCCACTCGATAACTTTTCGGCCCCAGCGGTTTTTCAGCTCGATCTTCTTCGGTAGCAGTGTCTCCATATATACGGAAAATTACCGTAGAAACACGGTAATCAGTTTCAATCTACTACCTAAGGTTAACATTGTGTTACCATGTCCGTGCCGTGTTTTCGCCCTACGATCAAGATAATTGACACAAAACCTTTGTTGATTTTAAGCCCACAAATTAAATAACAAAATGAGGCCTCTATCTCCAAAAAACAAACTACCCTTTTAATTGGCCATTTTTTTATTGTATTAAATTTGATGTTAATAACACTATAAAGTAGGGATGTTCCGAACGTTCGCATTTGCATTTGCATTCGCATTCGCGAATGATTCGTATCATTTTAACATTCGCATCAGAAAGATGCGAATGTGATGCGAATGCGCATGTGCCGCCATTGACACCAAGTTTATAGTTTAAAGTATTACCTGCTTTTTTATATAATTAACAGGGTATTTTATCAACATAACACGGTAATTTCTAGTAAAGCTATGGTATTTTTACCCTAGAAACACGACTTTCCTCAAAATTCGTATGGAGACACTGTTCGGTAGTGCTTATCTTCTCTCTGCCCATTGCCACTTAAGTTTTGAGGCTATCTCGGTGACTCTACAGCGGATCTCATTATCTGCGTCATCAGTGTAGCTCTTACCTATATAAAAACCAATTCAAAAATAAACCAGCCATCAAAAATTCCAATCCACTATCATAATCGGCGGCCGGCCAAGCGAGCAAATACTCATTATTTTTGTTGGCTGAATTTGGACCGGCTAAGCGAAAGTTAGCCAATAGACCAACAATTACATTAAACGCTTGGCTCCCAGCCAAAATAGGCTCGTATTGTTTCTTTTACAAAGTTCCCTTACTAATACGAGAAAATATCCAAAAATTGTGATGAAAAATATATAATCAATTAATAACATAGTATAAAACAAAGTCCTTTCCGCTGTCTACCGCTATAATATATGCTTAAATCTTTAAAACTATGCTGCGGATTTTTTTTTTGTAGAAAGAGTGATTTAAGATAATGTATAATAGGTACATGCTCAAAATAGTAATAGGTTAATCGGGATGAAGTTCGCCATGTCGACTAGTGAAATATTGTTTAATCTTGGTAAAAATCGAAAACGACTGGGCTTAGCTGATTTTGAAATTTTTGCCCTGGTCCACAGTGAAAAAAATCTATACAAACAATGTTGGGCACCGTAAGGTAAAAAAAAATACGTTGTCATGTTTGAAAAGTTAGGGATCGATCAAAAAACGTAAGCGGTACGAAGTTTGCCGGGTCACTTAGTCTACAATACATCCAATATATCACTTGAAGTGCAGCAGCGCACATCAAAGCGACCCACACCGCATCGCCTCAGCTATAACTGAATTGCACTTGCTCAAAATTCCCGAGACCGACCGCGCAACTACTAACTCTGATCCGACACGGGAACTGTTGCCATAGAGTAACTAGTATAGAACTAAAATACTTACCGATTAAAGCCTAGTGGCGGCATAATACCATCACTTCATCTCTCCTCCCATTGGTGCGTAAAAGGCGATTAAGGAAACACCCGGAGAATGGATTGGATAACAGCGTTGAAAAACTGGAAGAGCCATACTGCAATTGCCAAAAAAACAACGAAACGAAACTTTTAGTTGTGTGAATATAAATAAAATTTAAAATATTTATCTCAGAAACATAGGAAGCCTATATTCAATAATGGAGGATTCTAATGGTGAAAGAATTTTTCAAATCTGTCTCAGAGCATCAAGTCAATACATAACATAAAAAAGTCGCTTCCCGCGTCTGTCTCTAAAAACTACGCAACGGATTTTGATGCTGTTTTTTAGTAAATAGAGTGATTCAAGAGGAAGGTTTATAAGTATAATACATGCCCAAAAAGGTAACTAAGGAACCAACATGCAAAATTTCAGCTTTGTACGCCCAGTAGTTTCGGCTCTTTGTTGTCTATCAGTGAGTCAGTCAGTGAGTTAGTCAGTCAGTAACGGGAGAGTTTTATATACATTGATGATGCGTGCTTGGTAGGCAGAAAATGACATGAAATCGTAGGCATTTATCGCAACTTTTCTGCCAAGTAGCATAAGCACCACATCAAGCAACTTAGTTTCGCTCCTCGGCACTGCGCGGGGGTTTGGGGACAAGAATTACAACTTCGACGAGTGGTCTCTCTCTTTTTCAGTTTTTTAATGTTCCTTTGAGATTATAATTTCTTTTAGTAATGGATTTATTCAATTTAGGTTCAAATACAGGAAGTGGTTCTCTAAAAAAAAAATTGTTTTAACTCAACTGCTTGATTGATTGATATTATACTAGAGGCTGCCACGCGGTATCACCCGCGAAGATTTCTCTTAAACACAAAAATCCCATTTTCTCCGGTTCCCATGGGAATTTTGGGAAATCCTTTCTTATTGCTCACCTACACTCACTAAGGAACCTACATGCAAAATTTCAGCCCGCAACGCCCAGTAGTTTCGGCTCTGCGTTGTCTGTCAGTCAGTCAGTCAGTAACGGAAGAGTTTTATATATATTGATTACTAATATTATAAATGCGAAAGTTACTTTGTATGTTTTTATGTTTACGCCTAACTAGTGAAACGAAATAGCTGAAAATTTAATAGTTGGTTAGTTTAGAACCAAGTGACGGACATAAGAGACTTTTTATACCGCAAATCCCACAGGAACGCATAATCGGATTTGCGCTGGCAATGCCGCAGGCGCTTACTATTCAATGGCTTGTGTAGGCCTAACACAATCATACTGAAAACTGTCCGACCACGATCGACACTACTAAATGTCTTGTGCTATACAAAAACTAGAGGCTGCCCCGCGGTTTTTCCCGTGCAGATTTCTCATAAACACAAAATCCCGTTTTTTCCCGTTCCCGTGGGAATTTCGGGAAATCCTTTCTTAGTGCTCACCTACACACCCTAAGGAACCTACATGCAAAATTTCAGCCCACTACGCCCAGTAGTTTCGGCTCTGCGTTGTCTGTCAGTCGACTGACTGACAGACAACGCAGGCAAGCAGACTGACTAAAACTCTTCCGTTACTGACTGACTGACTAGTCAGTCAGTAACGGAAGAGTTTTATATATATTGATACCATTTAACGGGCCACCGGACCACAGGGCGTGATCATAGAAATATTAGTTTGTTGCCTAAAGTGGCCACTTTTAGTTTCACAAACGAATATTTCTAAGATTATAATCCTGAAAGCTACACAGCAGAGCCTTAAAAATTCTAAGCAAGATTATCTCTATATATTTGACTGCTCCGTGGCTCAGTTGGCAGTGATGTGGACTGAGTAAACGTGTGCACCCGGGTTCGTTTCCCGGGTGGGGCGAATATTGATATGATGAATATCGATGATTGTTTCCGGTCTGGGTGTGATGTTCGTCTCTGTGTGTGTTTCGGGCACCCTAGATACAGGTTCTTCCTAGTTAGGGGCTATGAGTGTGATTTATTATCTAGGGCGTCATTTACGCATATTTTTGATTTCAGTCATGGTTTAGTTAGATGATATTAATTATTTACTTATCGAAGTGGCGCTAGTATCGCACCCGTTCGCCCCTGACACTTGTATTGTATAAGACCTATTTGTACACCTTGTTTTCCATATAATATTAGCAAATATTCCATATAGTTACATTCCGAGTAACATTTTGTTCGGGTACGAAATCCTGAAATGTCCCTTGAGTAAGGTAAAAATGTTTTTTCAATGTACCTAGTCTAATTGGAGGCAAAAGAAGCCATGTCCCGGAGGAAGGCGCGTTATGTTTGGAAAGGGCTCATTCTCGTTATAGATAAAATAATAACATAACATAATCTCATAGCCTTTAATCCCCGAAGGGTTAGGAAGAGGCTCCAGCTCATCAGAGTCGGACCACTTTTAGCCGAGTTTATGTTTTACGAGCTTTCCCGGCTTACTTCGTTACGCCATTGAATATAAAATACTACTAAAGACTTGGCTCTATAGACTATGTTCTTTTGACTGCCCAGAATGGTCTTGATAATAAAACAAACAACAACAACAAACCACCAAAATATTGCACCTTGGGTTACATTATTTGAGTTTAAGTAAGGATCCCTAATTTTTTTGAAAATCTAATATAGCCTATGACACTCGGGGATAGTGTAGCTTCCTACCAGTGAAAGAATTTTTCAAAGGTTTAGTATTTCCGGAGCCTGTTCGTTACAAACAAACAAACAAATCTTTCCTCTTTATAATATTGGTATAGATTACCAACGTGACGCGGAGCCAGCTTGTCGCCGCGGTTATAACGACCACTACTGCGGCCGGGACCAACGGTTTAACGTGCCTTCCGAAGCACGGAATCATCTTACTTTTCGGACAATCAGGTGGTTCAAGCCTGCAATGTCCTAGTTTAGCCATCAAATGATTTAGGAGTATATGATTAGATTAGATTAGATTAGATTCATTTATTTCACACTATCATATTCATATTACATACAAAGTTGTATAATAAAATGTCAAAGTATAATGTGATCGTCAAAATATTGTACAAAAATTATATAAAAAATAATAAGTAGTTACTTAATTATTTAAGTACTATGTAAACAATGTCAAATTTTTAAATGTATAATTGTATATAAAATGTCAAATACTAAATAATAATTTCAATTTACTTGAATTACATATTGTAACTGTCGAATACTCAAATTACACAAATAATATCCAATGTCAAACAAATTTATAGTTTAAAAAGTCATCTATACAATAATATTCATGTTCCAACAAAAGTTTTTTCAGTCGGCGACAAAACGCTTCGTCATTGATTTCCTCCTTCAGCTCAGTAGGCAGATGCTCATAATAGTGTGGCCCGATGACGCGCGGGTTGTGTGTAGCAAACACCGTGCGACGAGGCACTGCGGCCAGGCTCCCCGCTCCCCGCAGCGCCCGCCCGCCGCACTCACGTCGTCGGAATGTACCTATATTTTTTCTGACATAAGTAATGATCTCGTAAAGATATACTGAGTAAAGGGTCATTACTCGATATTTTTTAAAAAGCGATCTACATGATTCGCGACTAGGTATACCCTCTAAAGTTCTAATGGCGCGTTTTTGCATTATAAATGCACGATTTGAGTCTGTCGAATTACCCCATAATATGACACCGTAAGACAATATGGAATGAAAGTGCGCAAAGTAAGCTTGCCTAAGCACTGAACTGGAAACGAGCGGTTTTAATTTTCGCAGCGCATATGCGGCACTTCCTAATTTATCGCACAGTATATCAACATGTTGTTTCCAATTTAAATTAGAGTCCAGTGTGAGACCTAGGAACTTGCACGTTTGGGCTAGAGGGACAGGGCTAATCAGGCATGGTGGCGGTGGTCGTGTAACTCTAGGGCTAAAGATAATAATTAACCTTTATAACATTACTGCTCCGTGGCTCAGTTGGCAGTGATGTGGACTGAGTAAGCGTGTGCACCCGGGTTCGATTCCCGGGCGGGGCGAATATTGATATGATGAATATCGATGTTTGTTTCCGGTCTGGGTGTGATGTTCGTTTCTGTGTGTGTTTCGGGCACCCTAGATACAGGTTCTTCCTAGTTAGGGGCTCTGAGTGTGATGTGTTATTATTATTATTATTATGATTATTATTTATTACGTTACGTAGCTGGAGCCGTGTGACGGTTTCCCGTTTGGTTCTCCTCCGACCGCTTTTCGATAACAAATTTATACATGATCTGCAGATCGTAAAAAATCGTATCTCCTCTTCCCAGAGCCTACGCCACAAACATAAGTACCATGAACTGAAGATTATGGATAGATTAGTTACTGACCACGAACCATAGGTAGAAAAATATTTTTTTTTATGTTATCCAACCAACAAGCAGTAAACAGAGTAAGGCCACAGAATTTTTGGCTCAGTAATGACATGGCCCAGCAGAGCTCGGTTGCTAATCATATTATTTTCCCCGGATAAGCGTTTCGGCTTATTTTATACGCAGATTATTAATTTAGACAAAACTGAGGAATTGTGGATATATGAAATTGTTTCAGTGTATGTTTTTTTTTTCAGAATTTGTTGTGAAGATATAATATAACTACCTACACCTTCGTGATGTGATTATACTTTTACTTTCTCCTAAGTATAGGATGTTACAGATAATTTCTTTTTTTTTTAAAAGAGACCCGCCTTCAAAATTTACACATACATAAAACTGAGAACTCCCATACTTATAAAGTCGGTTAAAATAGGTACTAAAACCTTCTCCTAAATGTAACAAATACTTTTGTGAAAACCGCATCAAAATCGGTTCAGCCAAACTCGAGATAATCACGGACAAACATACATACATACATACAGGTCAAACTGATAACCTCCTTTTTTTGAAGTCGGTTAAAAAGTCAATAAGTAATCAATGAAATTCCCCTTTCACGTCACCCATGTGAGGAGATGCGTGGTAGTGTTGTACTATGCCGTCGCACATGTCTGTTAGTATGTTCTTGTATTTTGTTCCGGTATACAAAAAGGCGACCTAACTCGATGATTTTAATCAAAATAATTTAATTTAATTTAATCCAGCAATTATTCAATTCGATTTCGGTTTACAATTTACCCTTTTCATTCGGTACGAAATTACTTTAGAACACATCAAAAGGCTGTATTTATTTGGTAAAAATAACAAAATCGAGCCTCAAACCGCGTATTCGGCGGTTTGCGGCTAAATTAGAAAAGTTTCTGGGCCTTATTTAAAATGTCCAACTTCTTTACTTTGGTCTACAATGCGAACGAACTCTATGATCCTTTTAGTTCAGTTTATCTGAGAGTTACTTTAATATTTATAGGTACTAGCCGACCTGGGGAACTTCGTATATGGACTACTTAACAATGTTACAAATTCACACAGTATCATTTAACATAGCATGTGTGCTTGTTTGATTTCTAATCTATACTAATGTAAATTTTCATCAAATTCCGTCCTCTTAACATCATTGCAAATTTTCGGATTTATAATAATACTAGTCGACCCGGCGAACTTCGTACCGCGTAACCTATTACTATCTTGTGCATGTATTATACTTATAAACCTTCCTCTTGAATTACTCTATCGGTTAAAAAAAACCGCATCAAAATTCGTTGCATGATTTTAAAGATTTAAGCATACATAGGGACAGACGCGGGAAGCGACTTTATTTTATACTATGTATATATATATTGATCAGGTGAAGTATTCTATTGTATTGTGTAGTGTCCTAATAAATGGTTACTATCCAGTGTTGGTGGCGCCCTCCCGCCGCGCTCTCGCACGGCTGTCGTGCGGCTGTCATTCCAAGTCTGACGCCCGGACAGAGCGCTGCGCACGTCTAGGGAGTGCGCTCCAACCACGATGTACATCCAAAGTGATAGTTATATTATTTCGATATAATATTTATATATATAGTTAATAGTGGCTCCTGAACGCCACATATTGTATTGTATCTTTTTGGCTCAGCGACATCGACTTTGCTGCCGAGGTTTGGTTTCAAAGCTTGACGGGGGCAAACGCTCGTAATATACGTATGTTATTTGCTCGTTGTTTTTTATGAACAAACCAGATCTTAAACTGTATTGTACTTATTAATACTATGGTTTCCTCAAATTTTCTTAAGAAATAACACATGCTTACCCTCGGAAACTATCAAGTAAACGGCAACTAGATGTAAATTATCCTATAAACTAATAATACATGTAAATCTTACATGGTATAATTGAGTTGCTACCCTCTAAAGGGTTGTTACACGGTGTAAAATTACTGTTGCCCATACAACATAATATTTAGCCAACTCACCCTATTAATTGTTTCGATTTTTAACATACACATCGGATGGCTCTCTAGCAGAAATAACTATTAGAAATAATTTCGTTCGCTTTTTATCTACTTAATTATTTTAAACAATTGAAGCCAATTTCAATTTTAACTATTAATTAATAATAATAATAATAACACATCACACTCAGAACCCCTAACTAAGAAGAACCTGTATCTAGGGTGCCCGAAACACACACAGAGACGAACATCACACCCAGACCGGAAACAAACATCGATATTCATCATATCAATATTCACACGCACAATATCTCAGCACACGTTTACTCAGTCCACATCACTGCTAACTGAGCCACGGAGCAGTCAAATTATTATAGCAATATTTTAATGTTCAAAACATTTTAACTTATTGAAAATAACTATTTATTTTAATTACTAACAATCTTTCACTATTAATAAGGTTAGAGAGAAAAATAATCAGTAAGTAAATTACCCATTTCAATCAGAGCAGTTCAATAAGCTAAAAATCTGTGTCTAAGGTCCCAGAAATACAAAATTATTGTCACAAGAATATTTAAACCCAAAAGTTAATATTAATTGCAGACATTTCCGCAAGGAATTAAACGCAGACTATCATTATCACAATTGACTTCACTCCCAAGCAGCAATCAAAGGTGTTTAAGAGCTGCCTTTTTCTGGCCCGATGAGCCACGGAGGCAGTAAAATAAAATTACCGAACTTTTTACACCGTGTACCTTTATAAGGTTGTCGCGTAAGACGTTTGAAGGGCAAACTGGAGCCTCCAGGCGACGCCGCTTCAAAGATGGAATTCCCTTTTGTGACAGTCTTAGATAAATTATCGTACTTTAAAATAAAACGAATTTTGTTCATCAATGTTGTCGTCCCCTAGAGACTGAATGTTGTGGACTTTGGCTTAATTGTATTACTTATATTTGTTACTATGAACTGGCTTGTTAAACTAAGATAAATTTTACTAGGTAAACAGTTTAAATTGTCTCGTTATTTAGGCCGCGTCTTGTCAAATGTGCGCTGGGCCTAATTTTTTTCTTTTTGTCATACACATAGTCGATTTAGTGCGAATCACGATGGAAAAAAAGAATAATAACACACACATAACACATCACACTCAGAGCCCCTAACTAGGAAGAACCTGTATCTAGGGTGCCCGAAACACACACAGAGACGAACATCACACCCAGACCGGAAACAAACATCGATATTCATCATATCAACATTCGCCCCGCCCGGGAACCCGGGTGCACACGCTTACTCAGTCCACATCACTGCCAACTGAGCCACGGAGCAGTAAATTTAATCAGTATATTAAAAAAAAAAAACAGAATATGTAATACTTTATTGAATGTAAAACTGGGTTAACATAGCTGGTTAGGGTCACGTCTGCCGCATGGGCCCGGACCGGTGGGCGAAAATCGCAACAGAGTGGGTGCCAACTGATGGGAAACGTAAGCGTGGCCGGCCGAGAAGGAGATGGCGGAATGATATCGATTCGTATCTATCTTATTGGATTCAGGTGGCACAGGAAAGGGAAACGTGGATACAAAGTGTTAGGTCTTTGCCTAGCAATGGGACACAAATTATCTAAAAAAAAAAGGTTAAACTTGATCGTGTGGTGGCGGTATAGATTACCACCACCCCATTTCCTTCCATAGGTGTAGTAAAAGCCGACTAAAGGTACCGTCGAAAGCCGGGCAGCAGCGTCCTTTGTTGAAATACTTCAAGATCCACATTGCTTTTGCCAAACTTGCTTTTTTTTGACGCTCGGGGAAGCGTCGGGGGTATGTGGGGCTCGCACCCACTAAAACCGCCCGGCGGCCGTCTTGGCGCTTTTGGGAAGGATCCCGGGAACTGGACATTATTGGCATCCGAAGTACTTCGTACGCTCAGCTGCTATCAACTTCGTGCCAAGAGTAGTGATTATGTTAAACTTGTAGTGACAATGTTTTTCCTTGTTATCTGTGGAGGAGATCTATGTCCAGCAGTGGATGTCTCTCGTTGGTGATGACTGAGACTTGAATTAGTTCAGTGAGCAGCTGTCTTAATAAATTAATTTTAATAAAAACATCATGTACTTAATAGAAACAAAAAAAAAAAAATGTATCGTACAGGCTTTAACAGAACATTTGTCCTGAAATTCTCAAACTGTTCTAACGGAAATGACACCCGATAAACCCAATCGCGGAACGGAAGCGTATCAAAATAAGCCCGGAACCGGAAGTGACGTGTGGACAACGGCGGTTCGCTTTCAGCTGCGAAGTTGCTTGGATTCTATAAAGTATCGATAGTTTTAACAAAATAGGTAAGTTTTATATAATAATAATAATAATAATAATAACACATCACACTCAGAGCCCCTAACTAGGAAGAACCTGTATCTAGGATGCCCGAAACACACACAGAGACGAACATCACACCCAGACCGGAAAGAAACATTTATTGTACAGTAAAAATGCGTGTGTGGTAATGAGATAAACTATTTATTTGAATTTAATTAAATTTAGCACGTCTCACAGAAAGGGTAGAAAAAATGGAAGTCAAGTGTTACCAGTAACAAAATATAAAAGTGACAGAACAGTGTTGCCACTAGTGTGATCTTAGTTTCTACTAAATTATATGTAAGGAATGTTTCCTTAACATAGTTGGGGCGGCCAATACAACAATACAAAGTTATACAAAAACCGTTATAATATTATACAATTGAAAATTGTTAATTTAAATTCTGTAAGACAATTCTATAGTAGGTAGAGCTATTCAAAAGCACTTTGTAATAAAAAGAAAATAAGTTTACAGACAATGTTATCTAAGACTATACATTGTAGAGAAAAAATTAAATTAAATGTAGAGATAATTTTTGAAACAAACATTGTATTGCAAAGAAAAGCAAACTCTACAAACAAATATAGCCAAATGCCAGAAACCAATTTAATACTTATGTAAATACTTATACATGAAAATAAATTTTCTTCAACCATAACACAGTTTTTTATTAAATACCTATACATAAGCTTTAATTTTATTATGAATATCTCACTATATAAGCTACACTACATCAAGAAGTGTTATAGATCTTGCTTATATTTAAATATACTTATACATTAACTTTATTAAACCTTAACAAGTTTTATATTATTTAGGAGAGTGGTAAGGGACTTAACTTACGATAAGACCGAACATAGGTCTTGTTATTTGCCATTTTTATCTCGGCTACTCTTACTCTACCGTCTGGACCTGGGACTATCTTGACAATCCTTGCCATTGGCCATGTTAGTGGCGGAGTGTTATCACTGCGTACAATTACAAGATCACCTTCCTGAAGATTAGGCTGATCTTTATACCACTTGGGTCTGCTCTGTAATTGTGTCAGATAGTCAGAGGACCAGACTTTCCAGAAATCTTGTTTAAGTTTGGATAACATATTCCAAAATTTAAGCCTATTTATATTTATTTCTGAAACATCAGGTTCAGGAAAACTCATCATTGGTGTTCCTATGATGAAATGGCCAGGCGTCAAATACTCAAAGCATGAAGCATCAGAATTCATGGGAAGCAAAGGTCGCGAATTTAGTACTGCTTCAATTTCTGTAATGACGGTATACAGGCCTTCAAAGGTCAATGCAGTGTCTCCCAGAATTCTTTTGAAATGATGCTTAAAGCTCTTCACACCGGCCTCCCATAAGCCACCAAACTCTGGGGAAAATGGGGGTATAAATTTAATTTGTACATACTGTGATAGACAAAAATTTTCTACAGCATTTAAATGTTCTTTTGAAGTAAAAAAATTATGCAATTCATTGGCAGCGCCTTTAAAAGTTTTAGCGTTGTCACAAAAAATTTTGGTGGGCATTCCTCGTCGGGCAATAAATCTCTTGAGGCAAGCTAGGAAAGCTTCTGTGGTGAGGTCACTGACCAGTTCCATGTGGATTGCTTTGGTAGCAAAGCAAACAAAAACTGCTACATAGCCTTTTGTTATTATAGGTCTTCTAAGCCTCGAAACCTTCACGTTAAAAGGACCACAAAAATCTACTCCTACAATGTGAAACGCCCTGGTAGCAGTGAGTCTTTCTGGTGGTAGAGAGCCCATCAGCTGCTTTGCTGCAGCGGCCTTCATGCGGAAACATTTAACGCATTTATTGACCACCTTTTTAACCTCGCGAATGCCGCTAACTAACCAATAATGTTGTGACAGGGAACTTAACACTAATCTAGCCCCTGCATGTTTTAAGCGTAAATGCTCATTATGAATTAAAATATTAGTAAAATGACAGGATTTTGGCAAAATCGCAGGGTGTTTTTTGTCATAAGACATTTCGGGTGCGTTTTGAAGACGACCTCCCACCCTAAAAATACCAAATTCATCAATAAAAGGATGCAAGTTGGCCAATCCTGTTTTGATAGCTAACTTGTTTTGAGTGGACTGTATTTCTTTAGGAAAGTGTTCTCTTTGAACACATTTTATTATTAAGCGTAAGGCATTAATAAGTTCTTGTGGTGTCAATAAACCAACAATTTTATTTTTATTTTTAATACAATTATTGCAAAAGCGCAAAATGTATGCTACTACTCTTTGAAGTTTTTTAATATCAGAATATTTACGAATTAATTCTTCTAAAATCTTTATCGCATTTGTGCTTGAGGCAACCTCACTAACATCACAGACGTTTACTGCTAAAACATCCTCAGTTTTGTCCGAAATTGGAAATCTTGTGTCACTATCAGAATGTTGAAAATCTACATTTATAAGTTCTCTTGGGCCATGCCACCAGAGTTCATTTGTTTTTAATTTTTGAGGATCACAACCTCTTGATATTAGATCTGCAGGATTATTTTCCGTTGCTACATAAGACCAAACATAATCTTTAGTTAATTGTTTTATTTGCTCTACCCGGTTAGAGACATAAGGATTTGATTTTATATTAATTGATTTGATCCAGGCCAGTGCAATTTGAGAGTCGCTGTACAAGTAGACCTTGACAGAAAATCTTGACGTCAAAGTTGCATGGACCTTGTGCGCAAGCTGCGAAAGAAGAAGCGCACTATTTAATTCAAGTCTTGGAATTGTTAGATTTTTGTTCAATGGAGCTACTCTAGACTTCGAACAAAGTAACTTTACTGACACTACTTTATTTTTATCGATAACTCTAAGGTAGAGACAGCAACCGAATGCTTTCATAGAGGCATCGGCATAACCCACTAACTCTACATGTTGAGCTGTGCTCGAATTTACACATCTTGGAAGAGTAATAGTGCCCATTGAATTTAAATTATTTAAAAATTTGTTCCATTCTTTTAATTGATCTTGGGGTATCACAGTATCCCACTCTATTTTTAAAGACCATAGCGTCTGCATAAAAAGTTTCGCGACCACAATTATGGGTCCAATAAGTCCCAGTGGGTCGAACATTTTTCCAATGAAACTCAGAATTTTCCGTTTGGAATTGATCTCATCATCGTTTACCATTGGACATGTAAATTTAAATGTATCGTTGAGTACATCGCATTTTAAACCTAAAGTTTTAACTATATTGTTTTTATTAATATCTAGCTCTTCAAAGTATTTTTTATCATTGGGGATATCTTCCAACACTTCTAGCAAATTCGAGCACCACTTGTGAAGTTTAAAACTTCCTTTCCCTAATAGCTCTACCAACTCTACCTTGAGCTTATGAAGCTCTACCTCACTGTCTGTACCACAGATGACGTCATCAACAAACGTACTCGACAGGAGTGCTTGAGTGGCTAAAGGAAATTCAGATGCATATGTGCGCGCCAATTCTAAAAGACAACGCGTTGCTAAAAAGGTGGATGCTTTTAGGCCGTACGTGACTGTTTGCAGCTGCAAGCAGCTGATGGACTTGCTTGGTTCATCACGCCAGAGAATATTTTGAAGACCAGCATGGTTTTTGACTCTAATTCCTCTAAACATTTTTTGAATATCACAAATCAAGGTAAATATGAATGTTCTCCACAGAATCAAAATGTCAAAAAGCTCACTTTGTACTACTGGACCGTTCATCATGACGTCATTTAAAGACACACCCGCTTTTGACTTCATACTACCATCGAAAACCACACGTAACTTGGTCGTCAAACTCTCCTCATTTAAAACAGCATGATGAGCTAAAAAGAATACCGGACCATTCTGAATATCGTACTCACCTATAGGTACTATCTTAGCATGCCCCAATGCAATGTACTCTTCGATGAAGGCTCTATATTTTTCTAAGTACAAAGGGTTATTTTTAAATTTTCTCTCCAGTACTAAAAATCTCTGAAGGGCCCCTGAAAAGGAATCGCCAAGTTGTAAATTATCTGCTTCTTCTATTAGAGGCATTTCAACAAAAAAAGTTTTATTTTTCAATTCAAAAGTTTCTTGAAAATGTTTTTCAGTTTTTTGAAATTCTATTGATTGTATTGACTCTTTAAAATTTATTTCAGGGACCTTTTCAGTTAACCAAAATTGTTCCATTACATCTTCTAATTTTTTATGATCACTGATAGCCAAATTTGAAACCAAACTATTTTTATCTGACTCTACATCAGCACCCCCCACCATTCCTCCAACAACATACCCAAACAAAGTGTTTTGTAGGATTGGACCATTGGATATTTTAATATTTCCATCAATGGAAATGTTAAAATAAACATCAGCACCTAACAAAAGTGAGATCTCACAAGGAACATTAAACTCTACATCGGCCAGTTTAATGTTTTGTGGTAAGTTAAGATGTGAAATATCAAGCTGTTGCTGGGGCAATGGAGTGGTGATCGTGTCCACAATGTGGCATTTTACATTTAGTTGAACATTCTGTACTGGAGAGTATATGTCTACATTAATGTATTTATTTAATTTATTTAAATTTTTGCCAATACCAATAATGTTGGTATCCTGATTGACAGGAATCACAGGCAATTTCTCAGCAAGAGATTTGGTAATAAAGGACGCTTGGCTACCACTATCTAAAAGGGCTCTAACCTGAATCTCGCGACCTGATCTGTCAAATAATTTGACTTTAATTGTTGGCAGCAAAACATGTGTAGACGGACCGCTGGAGTGCAGTGTCACACGTTGGATCTCTGAGTTGCCGCTCATATGCAGAAGTGTGTTGTGAGCCTGTTTGCAGACTCTACATTTAAAATTGAATCTACACTTTCCGCTGTGATTGTTCATGCATAACATGCATAGTTTATTTGATTTTATAAAATTTAATTTATCTTGTTCAGAACAAGTTCTGAAGGTTGGGCAATCATGTAACAAATGCTCTACATTGTCACAATACCTACACTTTTTACCTTCCCTAACCGGCCTATTATTGAGGGCCACATTAGATACTCTGAAGGATCGTTTGGAGAAACTCTCATGAGTAATCTTTTCTCCAGTTTCTTCCAGCGCCATAGCACGCCGTTCTAAAAATGACAAAAACTCTACCATCGTTGGTAGATGATCTGGGTTCCTATCTAACTGGAAAGCCCTGTTGGTATATTGATCCAACTTTTTTGTCAAAATTGTAATTAATAACATATCCCATTTATCAATGGGTTGTTCTAAATTTTTCAAAGCATAAAGCTGTTGTTGGACTTCCGAAATAAACAACCGTATAGAAGCTGCTGTACCCTTCTGCATAGACGGCAACTCAAGAATTATGTTAATATGATTTGTTATTAAGCGGCTTTTATTATCAAATCTCTTTTTGAGCAGCTCAAGAGCTTCCTTGTAACTGTCATTTACTATTGGTAAATTTATGATTACACTTAGTGCATCTTCAACAAGGTATTTTCTCAAATAAAATAATTTCTGCACATCCGAGAGTGTCCGATTGTTGTGGAAAACTGCAGTAAATAGATCCATAAATGGAGTATATTTTGTATAATCTTTGCCATTAAAAACCGGAATATCTATGTTGGGCAACTTAGAAGACGCAACACTAGGGCAAGCGGATACCTCGGACGCAGTTAAAACTTTTAATTTAGCATCTAATTTAGAAACTATAATGAAATATTTTTCCTCCATTATCTCAATGCTTTCAGGATCCTTGGGATCAAGGGACAAGATGTCAAGTTGAATTGTTTCATATTCTTTAATAGTAGCAATAAGCTTGTCTTTCCTAGCCTGAAGCATTTCGACTTTGGAGGATTCAAATGCAATTGGATCATTAATAAAAGATTCTATTCTAGTTACAGTACCTTTAAGTAGTCCTCTTTGTAACCTTAGCCTTTTTAGGCTTTCTTCCATGATGCCGCTTAAAACTAACACTTTTTACGCAATAGCCGTATAATTCACGTACGCAATGTCCGTCGTTACTCGCTGGACACACGTAGATCGTCTATATCAGGGCAGGAATAACGCAATAGCCGCAAACCTTATTTATTAAGCCGCACACTAAGACCTTAATCTAAACGCAATAGTCGTTCACTTTACTGGGACAGGATCGCACGCAATAGCCGTGAATGATAAACAGGAACACCCTAAATCGTACAGGATCACTCAAAATCGTGGAAAGTTATAAAAAAGTTCAAACTTGTATCGAAAAACACTGGTGAAAAAACGATGTAAACAAACGCAAGTCGCAAACGCAGGTCGTCGACCGTCTCAATCCCGGTGCCAATGTCAATCAAACGTCAGTCTCCTAGTTTGACAGCTCTGACGTCACGTTGAACGATGAATGGAACCAAGGACATGGGTCATCAATCTCGCAACTCGTTCACTCACTCTGAAGTTCACTCGTTCCTCGTTCTCTATTTTCACTCACTCGATCTTTCCTTGAGTGAGTGGAAGTTCCAATCCCGTGGGTATTCTTGTTTTTTCAAACTGCCCTCAGTTTAAAAATGTATGATCTTGCAGCCAATTTTTTGGATTTTTTCACTCAAATCCTTGAAAAATCTCACTGGCAATGTTATTTGCTGATGTCCTGCAGCCTCCTCGATGCACAAAAATGGGAAGATATAGACTCCCCGCACTTTTGGAGAAACCACGCCTGGGTACGATGCACACGGTGCTCGTAATTCCTGGATCTGACACCAAATCTCGAAATAACACTTTACTTTACTTTTGTTTATTTTAACATTTCCATTGATGGAAATATTAAAATATCCATAGGTCGCTGGTTCATATCCGGCTCGAAGGACCACAGCGCGCATGTACAGTAAAAATGCGTGTGTGGTAATGAGATAAACTATTTATTTGAATTTAATTAAATTTAGCACGTCTCACAGAAAGGGTAGAAAAAATGGAAGTCAAGTGTTACCAGTAACAAAATATAAAAGTGACAGAACAGTGTTGCCACTAGTGTGATCTTAGTTTCTACTAAATTATATGTAAGGAATGTTTCCTTAACATTGATATTCATCATATCAATATTCGCCCCGCCCGGGAATCGAACCCGGGTATATTTAACACTAGGAGCTGCCCCGCGGTTTCACCCGCGCAGATTTCTCATAAACACCAAAATCCTGTTTTGCCCTGTCACCATGGGAATTTCTGGAATTTATTCCTCAGTGTTCCCCTACACTCCCCAAGAAACCCACGTGCAAAATTTCAACCCGCTACGCCCAGTAGTTTCGGCTCTGCGTTGTCTGTCAGTCAGTCAGTCAGTCAGGAACGGAAGAGTTTTATATATATTGATTGACCGAATGTATACATCATATTTAAGCAATAGTATATTTGGTATGACATCGAAAATATATAATAAATTACCGAAATATGTAATTCAAACAAACTGCAAACAAGAATTCAAACTAAAATTGTATAATTTCCTCGTAGATAAAGCATATTATAGCATTAAAGAATATCTGAGTGACAAAACGCAGTAACAATTTTCAATTCTTCTATACTTTTTGTAAATATTTCTGTAAATAGATACCTTCTTCTTTTTAGTTTAAGATTTCATATTTTTTGTATGTCTAAAAAGGCTGAACACGGAGATACCACACAAAATATGTTATTTAATATCTTGTACTTACCTGTGTTGTACAAAATAAATAAATTATTATTATTATTATTATATTTTAACGGTAACACCCCCTACAAGCAGTTTAGAAAATTGGGGGAGTACACCTGGATGAGGGTTGCTCAAGACTGGCCGGTGTGGCGTTTTGCATTGGCCTATGACCAGCAGTGGACGTCTTTTGGGTGAGATGATGATGATGATGATATTATATAGGTGCAATCACTTGTCTTAATTGTTGATTGCTCGTGTGTGTGCCGAACGACTGTCCATGATCTTGGCAGAATATCTAATTCTAATCTAATTCTCTTCTTTAAATGCAACACATGCTGAGGCCAGGCCTTTTCACATCTAAGAACATTACATGGAAATTTTGTTTGTTGTTTGATTTACAACAAATACATTTTGATTGTGAAAATGTATTGTTTTTCTGTAAGTAGTTAATTTTGTTTGTTTATCTCTTTCTAGACTTCATTTGAACAAATTAACTAATGCATAAGTTTCTTTTACTTATTTTAATTCTCTAATCGACTCCATCCCAATTTTGCTTGACAAATAAAAATATTGTATCGATTCCATCGTACGGCATGGTTGGTAGCACTCGCGATATCTCTATTACCTTTGGCTAAAAGCCCAGTCACTCGGGCGAAGTTCGTTATTTATAGCTTTTGTACAAGTTTAGTTCCGAAAGCTTCCGGTTAGGGAGTGATGACGATAGCTTTTATTGTTAAGACAACTTACTTACATTAAAAACTTTTTTTTGTAAAAATAAGCAACTAATAGTGACTTTTTTTTCTTATTATGTGCTCGAACAGACAATGCCGCCGCCGCGCCGCCGCCGCACCACAACAAAAACAAAACATACACAAAAAAAAAAGAGAAATAAATTGTAAAGTAGAGTTTGTTACCCCTTTCTTCTCTACGCTGTAAAATCATTGCGAAAGGGAGTAGAATCATTTGACAGCGGAGGGCTAGTTTGGGGGCCTCTCCAGGCGACTATTGGCGTAAGGCAAGGCAAACATTTGTTTACCTGAGCTAATTGGTGGGCACCCTGAATTACCTTGCCTCTCACAGTATAGGATACTTTACCAAATAAGGTATCAATAGCAATTAGATTAGATGTAGTGTAACTGACTTTCAATAAGTGATATCTTGTATCCTATCTATACCAATATTATAAAGAGGAAAGATTTGTTTGTTTGTTTGTTTGTAACGAATAGGCTCCGGAAATACTGAACCGATTTGAAAAATTCTTTCACTGGCAGGAAGCTACACTATCCCCGAGTGTCATAGGCTTTAATCGATTTTCAAAAAAATTAGGGATCCTTACTTAAACTCAAATAATGTAACCCAAGGTGCAATATTTTTTCCATTGTTTACATATTTTGACAGGTGGTTTGTTGTTGTTGTTTGTACTTTTATTCGCCCATTTGATTCTGGGCAGTCAAAAGAACAAAGTCTATAGAGCCAAGTCTTTTGTAGTATCTTATATTCTATGGCGTAACGAAGTAAGCCGGGACAGCTCGTATTGAATAAAGATTTTGAATTTGAAAATTTGAATTTTCACACACGGCGCAGTGGCGGCGTGTGTGAACAGTGTTTCGGCGCGGCGGCGGCGCGGCGGCGGTGTCGTCTGTTATAACGCTTAGCCTTGGGCGGCAGCATTTTTGGCGTACAATTGTACACATTAAATTTATTGTATTCCATGAGTAAGAGTAAGTGAGCTCTGATTCAACTTGCAGATCACGTACACTCTCCGTACAATTTTGATACCCAGGACCCCTTTATTACCTGTATCAATTGTCGTAACAATAATTCCGTCACGGTATAAACGTCACGTTACGCGACGTACAATGAACGGTTTTACTGAATAATTTATTTGACAGAACCCTGATTTGTATTCTGGCTAGGATGTGACATTAATATTTTGAACTGGTACGATTTTTTCGAGAGGAGATTAAAATAATTCCTTTTTTTTACAAAAATACACCCGCCTTCAACGAACTGTCACAGACATAATCTGAGAACTTCCTTTTTTTAAAAGTTGGTTAAAATAGGTACTTAAACCTTCTCCTGAATGTAACAAATTCATTACTGAAAACCACATCAAAATCGGTTCAGCCAAACGCGAGATAATCGCGGACAAACATACATACATACATACATACCTCGGTTAAATAGGCCAATCGCGAAAAAAATATTTTCGAAACTATGTAAAGTATCAATAATATTGTGATCTTTAATCTTACTTTGTATATTCCAGTAACTGTTATAAGTTATTTGTAAGTTCAAACCCTCACTAGCCGTAACCGGGTAGTGAGGGTTTGAACTTACAAACTCCGGCATATCTTGAAAGCCCGAAACATATAAAAAGACAAACAAATGCTCAGCCAGACTGGAAAATAAACATCGATATTTATTTCAAGAAAAATTTCCCCAGAAAGAAATTGAACCCAGACCTCCAAAAACAGCGAAGTCGACTATCTACTGAACCACGGAAGCTTAACTGTAATGACAAAAATCAAATATAGACGTCACCTTTAAACCAATTAACTAAAACAAATTACATTACTTAGCAGAAAGATAACTAATCTTGCTTGACCGGTAAAAACTTTTAAAAACTCAATCCTAACTTCCTGTCCCATCCGATGCGCAATCCAAACTATTTCAAATTTAGAACGTATTTGAATTTGATATAAGACTTCCGGCAAATGGAACGTTGCCAGACTTCTCTCAGGCTTTGCCGCGTTGCCAATCGGAGCAGCCTTGAACTTTTGGAAGTAATGTCTTAATTTATTTCATGCTATATAACGGCAAAAAGTGAGATGACACACAGTGTTTGTGGTGGGTTGAAAATTATCAATGGAGTGATAAGCGCACCATAACTAAAAACATGTCCAAAGTAACATAGGTCAATTATTTAAAAAAAAATCCTGCTAAATTATTATTTAAAAAAAAATCCTGCTTGTAAGGTATGGTGAGCGGAATCAATCCTTTGATTCTTTAACGACTTGTCAGAAACATCTACCGTGTTATTCATAAAGATACAGTAAGCTTTAATGGAGGTCTTCTTCTCTGGTTTGTTGTATGGTAAACACGTGACATCCAGTCTTAATTGACATATGTCAAATAACTAAAATACTCTTTAACTTTTTATGAATGACAGGGCTAGTATATAGGTAGCTAATATCTACTCAGTAAAAGGGGCTTGGTCCTCTCTTTGGGTAGGTAACCCTGAAAAGGCGGTGACCAATAAAAAGTATAAATCATCCGAAGGAAACCGAGATTAAATTTCGAGATGAATCTTCTGCCCACATTGAGAGGTACTTTCGAAATGCTGACATCGTGTTTTGAAATAAAATAAGGGATTTGTGAAAATACGATTTAAGGGGGCGAAACGGTGCGAAACTAGCGCAACTTCGATAAATAATTGATATCTTCTAACCCATGGCCGAAATCAAAAATATGCGAAAAAACCGTAAATGAAACTAAAGTGGCCCACTTTAGACAGCAAAGGGTTTTTTCTTTCATTTTGAACCTGAAAGCTATACTACAGGCGCATATTTTTGATTTTGGCCATAGGTTAGAAGATATTGATTATTTATCGAAGTGGCGCTAGTTTCGCACCGTGTAAGCCTTTTATATTTCAAGTAGGTATAAGTTTATTGTCTTATCCAGAACGTTTCTTAGCCGGCATGTGTTAACGTTTTTTTTATTTCATCATCAAACGCTAGTCTATACCAATATTATAAAGAGGAAAAATTTGTTTGTTTGTTTGTTAGTTTGTTTGTAACGAATAGGCTCTGGAAATACTGAACCGATTTGAAAAATTATTTCACTGGTAGGAAGCTACATTAACCCCGAGTGTCATAGGCTATATGAGATTTTCAAAAAAATTAGGGTACCTTACCTAAACTCAAATAATGTAATCCAAGGTGCAATATTTTTTCCGTTGTTTACATTTTTTGTCAGGTGGTTTGTTGTTGTTGTTTGTTTTTTATTCGGCCATTCTGGGCAGCCAAAAGAACATAGTCTATAGAGCCAAGTCTTTTGTAGCATCTTATATTCTATGGCGTAACGAAGTAAGCCGGGAAAGCTCGTTTGTAATAAACTTCAACCTGAAAATAATAAGATGAACTTTCACCGCATCGCATACTGGCGGACAATGTAAAATCACACCGAAAGGAACATAAAGCCGTGATACGTTTCACTACCACTCTGTTCCTCTAAGAGTGCCTTCAAGACTTCTATTGAAACGTAAGGTTTGGTGTAGCGCAGCCTAATGTGGTTTGCTTGTTAGCATAATATGTTGAAGAATACTTTCTTCATATTAGGCAAAATTTACGGAAAAGGCACGCTTTGAACTCACGGAGTAGGCATATTGCTCGATTTCAGCTACTTTAACTTACGGGTCTCGTATAAATAAAACATCTTTTAAAGATTTTCAGAAATCTACCTGTTCCTATTAAGAATGCAGATATTTAGATATTTCTAATAAAAAAAAGTTTATCGTTCGTTAAGGGAAAAAACGCTGCGCGAGAAAAAAACAATATCATCGTCAGTTTCGTGTTTTGTGATTTTTCATTAAAAGTCAAATGTCAAATGATTTATTCAAGGATAGAAGATATCACATAATAAAGTCAATTAGACTAATCTAATTTGTATTGATACCTTATTTGGTAAAGTATACGGTATAATAACGATATGTAAGTAAGTAATACGGCGAGGGGCGAGGTAGTTCAGGGTGCCCATCAATTGTCTCAGGCAAACGAACGTTTGTCTTGCCTTACGACAACGGTCGCCTGGAGACGCCCCAAACGAGCCCTCCTCAGTGAAATGATTATACTTCCTTTCGCAATGATTTTACTGCGTAGAGAAGACAACAAACTATACTTTACAATTTATATCTCTCTTTTTTTGTTCTTTTGTGACATTAGAATTCAGTTTGGCGACAATACATTGTGAGTGATATTTCATTTTTTTTTATCTAGCACTTGTTTACATTCTGATCAATGTTCTTAGGTCTTCTTACACCATTGTAAGGGTATAATGGAGCCAATCTGTTGTCCGGTGGAGAAGTACGAAGACTGCATACAAATGTCTGCTCTCAGATCAATGGCTGCGTGCGTATAGGTTTTCTTACAAGACTGTTTATTTGTTGGTCTAAAATGAAGTAATTGTGTTGGTTTTAAAGAAATAGAGAACTCAGTAAGTTATTGGAGTTTTAAAAGAAGCCCGTCGCATCGCCTGAGTTTTTTTTTAAACAAAATTTTTGTGAAAATAAAATAATCTTAAAAAATGTGCCGTTTATATGTAGTAGGTGTTTAAAGTTTTCTAGGCTGTTTAAAAGATACTAGTCACATACATACATATAATATATGTATGTATGTGACTAGTATATAATATTGTATATTATACAATATTATATACATATAAATATGTTTTACGTAAAAAAGATTATTCCGAGCTGGCCCCTTGTCACGTTGGTAATAAAACATAAACTCGGCTAAACGTGGGTCCGGCTCTTGAGCTGGTGCCTCTGCCTAACCCTTGGGGAAAAAAGGCGTGAGATTATGTTATGTTATATTATTATTTAATATTAAAATTCATACGCATACGTTAATTTGTAAATCGATTTTACCGTTTTCAAACAGCTGACAAATATTATTCAAATTTGATGACTCGAAATACCTAGTCCATTTGAGGTCGCGCTTGGAATATTCAAGTGCTTTGTAAAGTACGCCGTTTACTGAAGACAATGTTGAAATAGAAGTACTTTCATAATTATTTATGGTAGGTATAGCGCCGTATGTTGTTGGCATAAAATTCCACCACACTTCTCTCGTGTGTGTCGTAAAAGGCGACTAAGGCGTATTCACGTATAAACCTGGTAACATGCGCTTAGCGCTAATTCAAAAAATGTATTAAAAATACCTGCTTTGACATTCACGCTGGAACAAGTGCTTATGTTAGCGCAGGTATTTTTCAAACATTTTTCAAACCAGCGCAAACAAGTGCTTGTTGGCAGCTGTTGTACGTGAATACGGGACGGGCTGCAATGCAACATACTGTATTGTAAAAATGAAAATTGAACTTTACGATTATTCGCCCTACAGAACCCAACACTGGGGTTTTACCATAATGCTACGCGTTTTGCAGGCGGTCTCTTGATCGCAGTATGGCTGCTTAAATTTAACTTTACGAAGGATATTTTAGCCCGTCCTTAGGATGTTTCACAAGTCACCTTTGTCACCCATTAGAGGAGATGGGGAGGTAGAATTCTATGCTGCCACTGCACGGCCAATCTCTTTTCAAGATTTAACGAATATACTTTTTCTTTCAGCGTACGCTTACCTTTAAAATCTTTTTTTTATATATTTTATCGGAAATTGATGTAAGCGGGTCATTCGTTTTGCATTGAATTACTGCGACTGGCAGTGACGTGACAGTTTTGTTCCCGCCTTTTTATGTAGTTGAATAAAACGTGTCTTTATTTACTTGAATGAAATGCGAAAGACTATAATTTGTGAGTTTGTATATACCATAATATGGTATATTATACTATTACTTTGTGTTGTTTGTTTTTAATTTTTTATGCTTTGTTTGTAATTTAAACTCGTTTTTCTCCCTTTTGCTTTCCCGTATATTTCTTTAAGTCTTCTGAACCTGTGCTACCTTAAGCCTGTTCTACTATTTCCGTTGTCTATGAATATAAGAATTAAAAATATTTTGAAATGTGTTTAGTATACATTGCGGGTTTCAGGTTACAAGAGTAACACAAAGTGATTTACAAAATAATACTCGCAATTTGTACTTATCACAATGTCAAATTATTTAAATTATGAACGGCAATAGATCTATTGCCGTTCATAATTTAAATAATTTGATCTGTTCTTTAAATGAGAAACGAGATCGTCCCACCATCACCTTTTTAGTCTTATTTTAATTGTTTCTAACCTCGTGCATGTTTCTGATACAAACTTAATCTTAATTTAATCATTGAACAGAATCTTGAGCAAATAAAATTCATGATACCGAACAAATATTTTCATAATAAATTTACAGATCCTTTTTTTGCTTTGCAAATTTATAAGCAAAACACATGACACTTTCCGAGTTGCAAGCGCAAGTGTCCTGGCCGAACGCCAAACAAAGTACTCGGTGAATCCTTGAGTACGTAGTTTTCAGTTTCCTACCATCGACTTCAAATTAAATGGAGATGAAGTGTATAAAACATAAATATCTTTTTAAAAAAAAGAGACCTGCCTTCAATTAATTGACACATACATCAAACCGAGAACTCCCTCTTTCCTGAAGTCGGTTAAAATAGGTATTAAAACCTTCTCCTGAATGTGACAAATACTTCTGCGAAAAACGCATCAAAATCGGTTCAGCCAGTACATACATACATGCAGGACAAACTGATACCCTCCTTTTTTGAAGACGGTTAAAAATATGCCTTAATTATTAAAATAGGAATCAACGTAACACAAGGTAACCCTCTCGGCTGACGTGAAACAGATTATCTTCTGAGCTAGGAGAGAGCGGTGCCGATCAAGCCACTGGACGTGGCTAAAAACTGACGAGTTTTTTTCACACATTTGTATAGCATCGGCGCAAACGCTCGGGTTCAAATGGCCGAGTTGAAGCCACAAGCTCCGGGAGTCACCCGAGCTCTACCACTATGACAATAAGGACTTTGATTGGTGGAAGCGTCTAGTCTATTTATAATTTTATGTCTATGGTAACAGCAAACGTCCTCATAAGCAAATGGTTTCACAAAACTTTCCAAGAGACACTTGGCCTATGTCCAGACAAACTAAAATATCTAGTTTTCATTTGGTAGTAGGAATAATACAGCTTTGTTTTAATATTTATTGTAAAGCCTGAAAAGTTTTTAACCGACTTCAAAAAAGGAGGTTATCAGTTTTACCTGTAAGTATGTATGTTTGTGTGAATATTTGTCTGCGATTACCTCGAGTTTGGCTAAATCTATTTTGATGCGGTTTTCACAAAAGTATTTGTTACATTCAGGAGAAAGTTTTAGTACATATTTTAACCGATTTCGAAAAAGAAAAAGTTCTCAGTTGATTTATGCGTCAGTCTATTGAAAGTGGGTTCCTTTTTTGGAAAAAAGAAATAATTTTAATTCAAGAAACCTAAGATAAGAGCTTGCGACCTTTATTCAGTGCACTCCAGCAGCCTTCACCAGGTCGCCTTACCACCTTGATTCGTTAAACTAATCTCAATAGCTTAAATCAGAGAAATAAAGAGTTAAAGGTTCCTGTATTTTTATAAAAAAATAAACTTAAATATACTTACTAAACAAAAAAACAAACAACGACTTTTAAATTATAAACTATCTTGGCGCTACGTAGCGTAGCATCTACGCAAAGAGCGTAGCAGCTACGTGACGGCTGTAGCCAGCTACGCGGCAAACGTAGCGGGTATCTTGTAGCCACAAGCAAGTGTACCAAGAACATCTCAGATCAAGGCCACGTAGCGGCCATATCTCGTAACTCGACCGCAGGCTTAGCTCTGATAGTGACGCCGCTTCCGGTTTGTCATGTTCAGAATCGCTTCTAAATACATGCACGACATGTTGGTTGGCATTATCTGGGATAACGCGGTTGGGTTAACATTTGGATCTTTGTTGGTATTTTGTAGGTAGTTCTTAAGTTTTTTTTTTTTACAAAAGAATTCTTAGGTTTATGGATTTTGATACTTTATTTGCGTTTAACTTCAGTAGTATTAAAAAAGAGCAAAGATAAGATTGTTTGTTTGTTTGATTGAGTCGATTAGGCTTGGAAACTATGCGATCGATTTGAAACATATTTCAACATTAAAAATCCTACACTATCCCTAATAAATTTAGGCTAAATACTAAAGTGCACAAAAGTTGTGTTGCCTGGAAGAAATCGTTTTAAGCGATAAGATCGCCCATTGCATGCAGATTAAATATCTGTACCTACCATCAATTTGTACTTTTGTATCTTAATTGTGAGCAATATCAATCAATACATCAATACATAGTATAAAACAAAGTCGCTTTCCGCGTCTGTCCCTATGTATGCTTATATCTTTAAAATTATGAAACGGATTTTGATGCGGTTTTTTTTAAAAGATAGAGTGATTCAAGAGGAAGGTTTTTTAAGTATAATAAGTTCACAAAATAGATATAGGTGAGGCGGTACGAAGTTCGCCGGGTCGACTAGTGTTTTATAATTTTAGCTTTTAATGTTTTTACCCTTAAATTTTATAATAATGTTGTGTAATCTTTATTTTGTAACGCAATTTTGTTTTCAAATAAAGTAAGTGTAACCCGATAGTTTTTTTTTTTGTTATATTGATTCTTAAAAAAAAAATAGAAAATAATATTTTAGTCACTCTCTCTTCATAGCCGAACTCGCCACGGGAACCAAACTACTTTAACTTCGCAAACTGAGTTGGAACATTTAGCGCAGTTCCCAACTATCGGTGTCGTTAACCCAATAAAACTTTAAAGATTTTAAAACTTCAACTTCGTCCTATGAAATATTGTCCCGAGTCGACCGGACTTGCTGTCTTAGTACTGTAAGCCGCACATCAATCTATTCATTACTGTTATTTATTAAAAAGCTTTTCTTTAACTTGCAATGTATGTATTTTGAAGCAAATTTTTTAACCGATTGAACTGAAAATTTCGTATACACGTTTATGAAGCGACAATAGATCATTAAGTTAATGAGCTGTTTTAAAAATCCAACATTGCAGAAAAATCAAGATGGCGGACGAGTGGTTTTAAGTGCAATACGTGATATGAGTATCAAATGATAGGCCATGCTGAGAATAACTAGAAAAATGACGTAATGAAATACAAGCTTATATATACGCAATATATTATATACTAGAGGCTGCCCCGCGGTTTTTCCCGCGCAGATTTCTCATAAACACGAAATTCCCGTTTTTTCCCGTTCCTGTGGGAATTTCGGGAAATCCCTTCTTAGTGCTCACCTACACTCCCTAAGGAACCTACATGCAAAATTTCAGCCCGCTACGCCCAGTAGTTTCGGCTCTGCGTTGTCTGTCAGTCAGTCAGTCAGTCAGTCAGTAACGGAAGAGTTTTATATATATTGATATACGCATTAGACTCAAAGCTCCTAAAAGCCGTCCGACACAGAGCAGTACTACTACTGCCGCCGTTGTCAATGAAAACCAGAATGAAAATCATTTTGACATTGTGATAAGTATAAATTGCGGGTTTACATGTGGATCTCGTGTAACACAAAGTGATTCACTATAATACAATATAATAAAATAATTTTTATTACTATTTTCATTGAAGGGCAATAGATCCCAGGTAATGTAAAGGATGTTGTTGGTGTGCTAACTACTGTACTTGTAAACTGCGTTAACGAGACTTGACAATCTTGACATAAAATTTACTGCAGAGCTGATTAAAAGCTATTGCTTCAAGTGGGTTGTCTGAAATTTAACTCCACGATAAGGTTAGGAAAATATATAGATATCTATCTCCAGTTTTGAACCCCAAAATAACGTTTTGGAGGTAATATATAGCTGCTCGTGCTTTGAAAACTCCAAAAGTCGCCTTTTACAACACCCTAGGATGATATGGGTAATGAATGGTGGAATTTTAAGCTGCCATCACACAGCTACGATATCTTACTTATGGGATTGTAAAAAAGAATCAACAATTCGCAAAACAAATAAAGGCAAACTCTCAGTTCAAGTAATGCAAATTTCAATGTACCTACGAAATTCGTCTATATGTGTATAGCCTATATAATCCAGTAATCCTTCACAGAAAAAAGTGTCAAATCAGAAAAGCCAGAAAAGAGTTCTGATATAAAATGGCGTTGCTACGAGTAACATCTTGACTAGACGGTAGCTGGAGGCGTAAAGGAGCACTCCACAGTTCTTTCTGCATTCACTCAAATATGATAGATCGGTCTACTTATTGAATTATAAAAACAACCTTAATATTTACTGAAATAATAACCATACTTAGTAATAACGCATCACACTCAGAGACTTTAACTAAAATAGTAGTTTATGCAATATGCAATAAGGGTGAAAAGTGACGTATTATGTATGAGGGTTGTATTGTAACCTCACCCGAGACAGAATAACTTTACCCCCAAGTTGTCTTTACTGTTTTTTACTTCATCAGATGAGGAATTTCACATACAAAAGGCAGAACCTATGTACATACATTCCTAATTTGCTGACCTAATTAGCTAGCTAGTTTTTAAGGACGCTTTACTTCAATCATTTATTTTGTAACAATGCATCATAATTGCTCAGGGGACAGTAAAGAATGTATAGAAATTCAATATTGACCGGCTATAAACCGCATCTGAATAATGAGGAACGTTACGACTAGAGAACAGTAATCAAAAAGTCAAAAAAAAAAATTCGAGGATGGGATAAAAAGTATGTTTATTATGTTACTCTAAGAGGCATGTGAGGTGAATAATCCAACTCATACAGGCTCTTTTGAAAGTTTTGATATATTATGTTATGAAAGTCTGTTAAAAAAAAGTATATTCGTGAAGGAATGTACTAAAGAAGTACATATTTGACCATAAAATCTAGTCCAAAAGCTCTAAGTTCTAAGATTGTAAGCTGTACTTAAAAGAAAGGGTACTTTTTTCGGAAGATTCTAAAATCGTTTATGAAATTACAATTGTAACATTCGCAAAAAGATTTTGTCAAAAAAGTAGTTTTATAAGTAAACTAGTCGACCCGGCGAACTTCGTACCGCCTAAACTATTACTTTCATGTGGATGTATTATACTTATAAACCTTCCTCTTGGATCACTTTATCTACTAAAAAAGACCGCATCTAAAACCGTTGCATAATTTTAAAGATTTAAGCATACATAGGGACAGACGCGGGAAGCGACTTTGTTTTATACTATGTATTGACTTACAATTTGTTTAAGTGTGTCTGTAGTATTTTAAAACACTTACCCCCATTTCACACAGCAGTCCAGTTTCCCGTTTTCTGCAGGATCCCGTTTGGTTTATATACAAGCATGCTCTGCACTTTTTTTTAAACGGGGAAACGCCTGACGTGTACCCTGCAGCCCGGGGGGAGCCGCAGGGTTATGTGGAGTTCGCACCCACTAAAACCTCGCTCGTGTCCATCTCGGCTGTTGGCAAAGGGGTCACGGGAGATCTTTCGATCTTTATGTTCAACTTCGCGACCCTCTCCAGCATTGGCTCTTCGGTCTCTTCTCCTGGGGGACATAGTAATCTTCCCACCGAAGCGTGCATAGCGTGCGTTCCCAACGCTCGACGACGGAATCGGGACACCGCGTTCCGTCGTCCTTCTCGGGGCCGTTATATGACTACACACGAGGCCCCCACCTCGTTCACCCAACGACCCCGGGGTCCCCTCTTAGTAGCCTCTTACGACAGGCAGGGGATACCTCAGTCCTATTCTTCAGCCCAGCTGCAGGGGGTACCATGCTCTGCACCTAGTAGAACAATAGAACCGCTGTAAGTAAGTTAAAAGTAAAGTAAATGTAAAAAACACTTTATTGCACACAAATTAAGACACAAAACAACTTTGCATTTCCGTTTTTCTTTCGCTTAGCTATAAATAAAATTAATTTTGCCAGCAGAACCTTCGTATATAAAAATAAAATGCAACGATAAAACATTTATATTTTCGTCCAAAGTCGTTCGAAGCTGGGATTTTACGATACACCGTAAATTGTGACAGATGTCACGTGTATGACAGGTGAAATTGTTTTTTGTTTTTGGGTACCTAAATCTCAGCTTCATCGGTTACTGTAAGGCCACATTTAGGGACACGCGGGGCGTGATAATCCAATATTATTGTTTGTTCTGAAAATTTATACTTCAACAAAAAAAAAAAAATACATTATTGCATTAATCTTTAAAAAAATCCGTAACTTTAAAGAGTTTCTGATATTTTAAAGTAGGTATTGTTAAGACAACAAGAGTTAACTCGTATAAACTTTTTATAATTGATTTGTAAAGCAGTTTAAGAGAGCAGTGCATTTGATAGACGGACGTACGGACAGATTATGCACATAAATAACTTACGTGGGTCCGGCTCTTGAGCTGGTACCTCTGCCACCCATCGGGGAATAAAAAGCGTGAGATTATGTTAATAACTTCCGAAACAAGTAGTTACCGGAATCGCCCCGCGGACCGCCTGTCCAATAGGATCGTGTTTGCTTGCACTGTTTTGCGCCAGGCCATTGGTAATGTTTTCTCATTCTTACCCTCACTTCTTATTTAGGAAGAAGTTTGATGGGCATTTTAATCGATTTTGAATAAGTGAATTATTGTTTTAATTCTATGCAGTAAGTATCATGAACATGTGTTATTACTTTTGTTGTATAACAATCTACTATTCTGCCTAAAAATATATATTTAGTTATAAAGGTATTGCTTTGCAAGGCTGTATAAATAATAATATAATCTAGTTAACAAATCTAAACATTTAATTGCTCACATTTAATTAGTTATTTATTATTATGTAACAGTTTCTCGATAGGTTCATTGTATTAACCTGTGAAATATATTTTAATGTTGTTTGTTTTAGCCTAGGATATTAAAACTTACACTAGCTGTAAACTTTGTAAAAAATAATGAAATAAATGAACTTTTAAAAAAAAAAAAAAAGTTACCGGAATCTCAAAAACACTAGTACTCAATTCTATTGTAATGTCTAATTTTAAAACGTTGAGTATCATCCGACCAACTTTATTAATACCCTGATAGAACCCGGTTGCGGTTTTCAGCAGACAATCCGGTGCACACTGGAATAGAGTAAGGTTCCCGTGTACAGAGTATTTATATAAGAGGACTCGTACCACAGTATAAGAAATAGTACTACATACAGTATGGGCACTTCTTGCCTCCCTCAGCAAGTGCGCCCCCTCGCGCTCAGTTACCTCTCAGTTACCGCTCAGTACAAATAGAACGTCTTATCTCACTCACACAAGCATGATACGCGTGCACGTACACGAGTTTCGGCTGCGCGCGAATCAACGCGTTTTTGTCTATGAAGTGTTCGCGGTGTGCTAATACTCGGCAAATAACTCAAATTAAAAAAATTAAAAACCCCCGACCCAGTCGGACCTCTCATTAACTTTACTAGGACTAGAGCTAATCACCTTAAAGAGATCATTGTCACCTTACCATAAACTTTCAATATCATTGAAGTAACACGGTACCAAATTTCAAATCGATAGGACATATAACACATCACACTCAGAGCCCCTAACTAGGAAGAACCTGTATCTAGGGCGCCCGAAACACACACAGAGGCGAACATCACACCCAGACCGGAAACAAACATCGATATTCATCATATCAATATTCGCCCCGCCCAGGAATCGAACCCGAGTGCTCACGCTTACTCAGTCCACATCACTGCCAACTCAGCCACGGAGCAGTCAATTAATAAAAAAAGAAAGAAAGAAAATGTATTTATTTCAACGGCACGATTAAAAATACATAACAAAAATTAGGACACTCGAGTGGCCAACACAATAATGTGAATATTGTATTGCTACCGATAAATACAAAACACTATATTCATTACTCCTCTTAGGTACTCATTTATTATTTATAGTTAATTAGTGGGCGCCCCGCGGCTTCGCCAGCGCATTTTCCCTTTAAACATGAAATTTCCAATTTCCTTGTGAGAAATTCCAATATGATGATGGGATAAAAGTAGCCTATGTCCTTTCTCAAGCTCTAGACCAAATTTCATTTAAATCGTTCAGTATAGTTTTCTCGTGAAAGCCAGACAGACAGAATGACTTTCTCATCTATACCAATATTATAAAGAGGAAAGATTTGTTTGTTTGTTTGTTTGTTTGTTTGTTTGTTTGTAACGAATAGGCTCTGGAAATACTGAACCGATTTGAAAAATTCTTACACTGGTAGGAAGCTTCATTAACCCCGAGTGTCATAGGCTATATTAGATTTTCAAAAAAATTAGGGATCCTTACCTAAACTCAAATAATGTAACCTAAGGTGCAATATTTTTCCGTTGTTTACATATTTTGACAGGTGGTTTGTTGTTGTTGTTTGTTTTTAATTCGCCCATTCTGGGCAGTCAAAAGAACATAGTCTATAAAGCCAAGTCTTTTGTAGTATCTTATATTCTATGGCGTAACGAAGTAAGCCGGGACAGCTCGTTTATAATAATTTTATGAATATAAGAATGGATTACAGTTATTTAAGTAAGGTAGTAAATTTTTAAAACGAGTTATTCGTTGTTAAAGTAGTGATTTGCAAACATTTCAAGTAACATTTTAACAAACGAATCTCTGAAGCAAAGCAAACCTAAAAGCTAATGGGAGGTCTTTAAAAATAATAATAGTTCACTGAGCGATTTATATTTCATGCAATTTGCAACTTTATTGTTCTAGAGATAAGAATAAAAGATGTTAAACGAGACCTAGCTGATAGTACTAAAGGGAAAACGCTATTTTTGCTAAATGTTTGGACTGTGGTAGCTTTAGTGTGTATTTATCACACATTTCTTTTATTCAGTTAAGTTCTTTGTTGATTTTTGCTAAAGGAATTGGCTTTGATTCAGGATTTATTAGGACTTATTCTTTCTTTTTAGGGCTATTCTGAATTTATTTCAGTTTCGCTTCAAATGTTTTGCAAATAAATTGTCCGAATCAACTGTTAATTCGAAGTTAAATTGATAATTACCTTTATTTTTTCAAATTATTTTAATATAATAATAATAAGGCATTACACTCAGAGCCCCTTACTAGGAAAAACCTGTATCTAGGGTGCCCGAAACATATACAAAGACGAACAATACAGCCAGACCAGAAACAAGCATCGATATTAATTATAACAATGTTCGCCCCGCCGGAAATCGAACCCATAGGCGCACACGCTTACTCAGTCCACATCACTGCCAACTGAGATACGGAGCAGTCTAATCATACATAGATCCCCGAAAGAGTGTTATTTTATAGACATGGAGTACAGGAAAACCTAGATAAATTATTATTGGAAAATTAAGCACACCGTTACACTGAGTTAGGGCGTATCGGCTGCATTTTCAATATTGCTTTTGGTCCTCTTTGTGTTTTTTTTTGTATCTACATTGACACTCTGGAGGATGAAAAGCAATATTGCAAATGTACCCCTTTTTTTTTTTTTTTTTTTTTTTAGGCGGGGAAACTCCTAACGAGTACCCTGCGACCCCGGGGTGAGTCGCAGGGTTATGTGGGGTTCGCACCCACTAAAACCCCGCCGGTGTCCATCTCGGCTGTTGGCAAGGGGGTCACGGGTGATCTTTCGATCGTTATGTTCAACTCCGCGACCCCCTCCAGCACTGGCTGTTTAGCCTCTTCACGGGGGGACAAGTGATGGTAGTCCCCCCTGAGCGCGGAAGGCTCTTCCTACACTCGACGACGGAATCGGGACACCGCGTTCCGCCGTCCTTCTCGGGGCCGTTATATGACTACACGAGGCCCCCGCCTCGTGCACCCAACGACCCCGGGGTCCCCTCTGAGTCGCCTCTTACGACAGGCAGGGAATACCTCAGTCCTATTCTTCGGCCCGGTACTGCAGGGCGTACGGCGGCGCTTCATGGCCTCGCGCCGCCGCGGCGACGAACTCGCCGTCTGGCCGGGTTCGCCGCCTCTCTCTCTCGTTCGGCCGTCTCCTTGGCGAGCATGACTGCTTCGCAGAAGGAGACAGCCGCCGTCCAAGCCTCTCTGCTGCCGACCATGGCTCGCACCACAGCCGGCAGGGAGAGGTCCGTCCCGATGGCGGTCTGGAGGACCGCACGTTCAGCCACCCAGGCTGGGCACACCTCTAGGGTGTGCTGGGCCGTATCCTCGGGGCAATCGCAGTGGTGGCACCGGGGGGACTGTTCGCGCTTTATCATCGCCAGGAAACTCCCAAAGCATCCATGCCCTGAGAGCACCTGGGTCAGACGGAAGCTTAGAGCCCCATGGTGCCGATGCAACCACCGCTCCAGGACGGGGAGTATAGCCTCCACCGTCCTGTGCCCCGCGCTCGGCCTCCCCAGCCTGAGCGCCCAAGCCTCCTCTGCAGCGGCGTCGGCCTCCTGTCGGCGTGCTACGGTCTCGCGCGGAGTCGGCCAATAGCCCCTCGCGCGCGCCTCCTCGCGCCAGTTATACACGGCAGCAAGGGTCCTCGCGTCAAGGTCCCACGGCATACTCCGCGCCAGCAGACATGCCGCCTCGCGGGAGATCGTGCGGTAACCGCGCGCGATCCGGACGGCCATGATCCTCTGGGCTCGGCCCAGCGCCGCCTTATTGTTGCCGCCCAGTGCAGGCGCCCAGATGGGGGCGCCGTACATGGCAATGGACCGCACGATCCCCGCATACAATTGCCGACAGAAGGCCGTTGGCCCTCCAAGGTTGGGCAGCAGCTTACTAAGCGCTGCTGCCGCCACGAGCAACCTCGGTCCCAGGCGCTCAAAGTGAGCGCGAAACGTCCACCTGCCGTCGAGGACCAACCCCAAGTACTTCAGGGTGGATTCGACGGCAATGGGCTCCCCGCCCACGATGATGGGTGTGGCCGCAGGGGGAGGATTCCTCGCCCCGTGGAACCACATCGCCTGGGACTTGTGGAGGGCCACCTCCAGACCAACCATTCTTATTCTGCGCACCACGTGCGCGACACCAGCGGTTGCGATGATCGCAGTCTCCCTGTAATCCCCGCCTCGAGTCGTCACCAGGGTGTCGTCTGCATAGCAGGTAAGCTGGACACCCGGGAGGTTGTCTCCGCGCAGCACCCAGTCGTAGCCAAGGTTCCACAGAAGGGGGCCTAAGACGGACCCCTGTGGAACCCCGCACGACATCGCCCGGCGGATCCAACCCTCTCGGCCAGGGTACGAGATGTACCTGTCCGAGAGGTACGACTCGAGGACGAGCCGCAAGTAGGGAGGCACCCGATGATATATCAGGGCCTCCCTGATGCAGGACCAGGGCAGGGTGTTAAAGGCGTTGGCAATGTCCAACGACACTGCCAACACCACCCCGCCCCGTGCGATCTCCTCATCCGCTATGTCGCGCACGCGCTGCACAGCGTGCAATGTAGAGCGACAGGCGCGGAACCCAAACTGGTTCTCCGACAGATCCGGCCCAACCGACTGCAGGTGTCGGTTGATGCGGGCAGCCATAACTCTCTCGAGCAGCTTGCCCGCCTCGTCCAACAGGACGATCGGCCGGAAATCTGACGGAGCGACAGAGTCGGCGAGCCGGCCCTCCTTTCTAATGAGGACCAGCTTGCCCGTTTTCCACTGCAGAGGGAACACACCTTGTTCCATGCAGGTGGAGAACAGGCTGCGGAGCCGAGTCTCCAACAGCTCGGGCTTCAAAGAGAGGAACCAGGCCTTGGCTGGAATTCCATCCAAGCCTGGTGCCGTCTTCTTGCCGCGGAGGCGCTCGACCGCCGCCGCCAACTCTGCCTCTGAGACCTCCTCAGGTATTCCCAGATCGGGTTCCGGGCCTGTCACTCCCATATCTGGGGCCCGGTGCTCCCCTCGGACGGGGAAGAGGGCCAAGACGACACTATCTGCCACTTGCGGCTGGAGACTCTGTGTCAGCGGGGGCTCCCAAGGCCGAAGCTTCCGTCTGGCCACTTTATACGGCCTGCCCCATGGGTCCTCGTTCAGAGTCTCCAGCAACTCCTTCCTCGCGTTTGCCTTGGCCTCAAGGATTGCCGCCCTAAGAACATGCTTGTTCTCCCGGTGCACGCCTAAGAGACGAACCTCCTCGTCCTCGTCTCTGCGACGGCGACGGCGCTGCCGTTTGTACTGGCGCCACGAAGCCACGCAGATTCTGCGCAGCCGCGCTAGCTCATTGCTCCACCAGTACGTCTGTCGCCTGGGGCGGAGCGTCCTAACGCGAGGCATGGCAGCGTCACAGACGCTGGTCATAGCCTCGCGGAACCACTCCACCTCGTCCTCGATCTCAGCAGCGCCGTCAGGCACCGGGATCCACGACTGCACCAGGGCGGCTTCCTTTAGCACTTCCCCGTCCATCTTCTTGAGGGCCCATCTCGGACCGCTCGCGATCGGGGCAGCGGCGAGTGCCGCGGAGAGGTCGTATCGAATGTATTTGTGATCCGAATACGTCTCCACCTCCGACAGCACCCGCCAGCCGGTGATCTGTGGCAGCAAGGTCGGGCTCCCAAACGTCAGATCGACGATTGAGGACCCGTTGTGCCGCACACAGGTCGGCTCTGTGCCCCGACTGATCACTGATAGGCCCGCGGCCACAGCCCACTCCGTCACGGCCCTGCCGCGTGGTTCAGTCATCGGGGATCCCCACACAACGCTCTTAGCGTTGAAGTCCCCTGCGACTAGCACACGACGGGCGTTACTCCGCAGAACCAACGTCTCCAGTTCCGCGAGGAGACGCTCAAAGTCCTGCAGCGGCCTTCGGGGGGGAAAATAGACGCTGACAAGCAGCATTTCCCCCAGCATGCAAGAAACGACACCCTCTCCTCGCGTGATGTTCTCAGGCCGGAGCACGTGGTCCGCGGAGGGGCGGACGGCTATGGCCGCGAGGCCTGAGCGGTCCGAGATCCATCCATTTGGTATGTGGCCCCCATAGTAATATGGCTCTGCCACCACTGCGACGTGAATGGACCACTGAGCCAGGCTTTGCATGAACAGATCCATAGCTATGGCGCAGTGGTTCAGATTCGCCTGCAGTATCCGGGTGGCCATTATTGATGTGACGGTGGTGTCACATCCATGGCCACCTCACTGGCAGTGGTGGCAGGCCGAGGGGGAGCACCGGGCCCCTTCCCCCTTCCCTTTCCCTTCTTGGCTGCACTTTTGCAGCTGCCGCTGCCGAGGCTATGCGAGGCGAGCGAGCCGCTCGCTTGACAGAGCGGGCAGCTCACCTCGTTCCCGCATGTCCGGGCAATGTGCCCAGCTTGTCCGCAGCGGTAGCAGAGCCCGCTGCGGTCAGTCTCGGAGCGGCAGTCTACTCGGAGGTGCCCGGCCTCCAGGCACCGGAAGCAGCGCCGTTCTCGCCTTGGGAGGAGCCTAGCTCGGACTACGCTCCATCCGAGCTTCAGCTTCCCGGCTAGTGCTATTTTCTTCGCTGCCTCCACTGGGCAGCGAAGCCACACTGAGCCGAGGCCCCTCTCATACGCGATGCGCCCCACCTGGACGTCTTCCACCCTGCATCCGCCACTGGCTGCGACTGCAGCAGCGGTTTCTGCAGGGGTCACGGAGTCGTCTAGATCCGTGAGGCGCATCTCGGCGCTGCTCATCGGCCTGGAGACCTTGACTGTCTCCGCCGGGAGCGCCTCCCGCAACCTGGTGGCTAATAGGTCAGCCTTGGCCCTCGCATCCTCCGGAGGCCCGGAGATCTCTAGGAGCCGGGCACCAGTAGCGGCCGCACGGAAGCGGACGCTGTCGATACCCAGCTCCGCCAGGTTCAAACTCCCTTTGGCAGAGGAGATGACCTGGGCGTAGGTCATCCCACTCTGCAGGGCCTCGGGGCCAAGGCTCAACACGACCGCCGCAGTGCGGGGGGCGCGCAGCTTCTTGGCGGCAGCCTTCGATTTCTCCAAGGCCGTCTGCTTCGGCCTTGGAGTGGCAGGTGCCGGGACCGGAGCAGCCCGCTCCCTGTCCCGGTTTCTCCTCTTCTTGTTCTTCTTCTTTTTCTTCTTGCCCCCCTGCCTCGTCACCACGGTCCAGCCTTCTTCGTCGGCTGGACCAGAGGGCGGAGGAGGCACGTGGGGGGCAGAAGAGGGACCTGCCGCAGGCTGCCACGCAGACTGTCGGGGGGCCGGGGCCGGGGCCGGGGTCGCCCGAGGTGCAGGAGCCGCACGGGGAGCCTTGGGTGCTCCATTTGTTGCCGAGGCACGGGGCGCCGCTGGGGCGCCACGGGACGTCGCTGGGGCCGCACGAGAGCCCGCGGCCGCCTTGGAAGCCTGGGTCACCCGAGACGAAGGGGTCGAGGTGGCCCGGTCCGCAGCCAGAGGTGGCCGCGGACGTGTGGCAGGGAGGAGCCGCTCGTCAAGAGCCTCGAAGCGAGCGTTCACCATGGTCCCGACTTGGACCATGATGGTACGCATGACCTCCTCCATGTTGAAGGCGGAGCTCGTCCTGAGCTCCTCTGTCTCCCTTCGGAGGAGGGCCACTTCACCAACGAGGCTCCGTTGCTCCTCCCGAGCTGCCGTTAGCTCTCCTCTGAGGCGAGCATTGGCTGCATGGAGCAGCTGGTTCTCCTCAGAGGTGGTTCGCGTGGTCAGCTCCACCGTCGACTTTTCAATAGAGTACGAGGCGTTGTTCAACGCCTTCGCCATCGTACCCTTGAGGTGGCCCGACTTCGCAGCCACCTCTCGTACCACTGCCAAGTCCTCCAGGATCCTCGCCTGGAGTTCGGCAGTGGGCCGCCCCTCGACGTCGTCGAGTGCCCCTGATCGGGGGCGCTTCAGGATGTAGCGCTCGCAGCGCTCCCCGACATCTTCCGAGACGCGCAGGCGGTAGTCGCCGCGAGCATTGGCCTGGGCAGCCGTTTCCGCCGCCCTCTGCTCTGCGAGCAGCCTCTTCGCCTCTGCGCGGGCACGGCTGACGCCGATGCCCCTCCCCGTAGTAGGGGGCCTTCCTCTGCCCCGCTTCGCAGGGGCGGGGAGTCCCAGCCCCAGAGCGGAGTCAGACCCGGAGTCGGTGTCGCGAGTGCGACTCTGACTCCGCTCGCGCTCACTGGAATCGGCGGATCCCACAGTGAGCATGGTCGCAATGGAGCTGTTGGATCCGTTCCGGCTCCCATTGCGACTCCTGCTGCTTCTTAGCGTGACCCGTCTCGACGGAGACGGGTCATCGCTCACCACGATTGGCGAATGACCGCCGGCCCCGTCAGGGGTTGCGACGGTCACCGCCTCTCCCACTTCTTCTTCGCCAGGTTGGCTACTAGAGCCAGCCTGGCCTCCTTCTATCTTCTTTTTATTATTTTGGGTAGCAGTATTCATTTTGATTCCCACGAGTTTAAACATTTTCAATAAGAACCCTCAATCACCCAGGGGTTCGGGCTTCCCCTGGGGTGGCCGCTAGGGACAGGTGTACCCTCCTGCCGCTCTTTCGAGCATCCACACGCCGCGCGAGGCCCCGTAGGGCGCCCCAGCGTGTGGAGTTGGGGATTTTTATAGAGGTTGTCTCCTCGCGGTCCGGCCAATTAAGGCAAGACCCTCGGTTCTGGAGAAGCCGCGAGACGTGACCACGACACTTCCTACCAGAGTTACGAGTTGCGGACGGGGGCGTGAGAAACGAGATGTTTCCCACGCCTGCTCGACGGCAGTGTAAGTGCACGCCGAGCCCATCCCGACTCGTCCGAAGACTCTCTTTGATGAAGCAGAGAGAGCTCGGAGAGTCTTGTCCCCGGAGAAAGGACCTCCAGGGACAACTACCGCCTCTTTTGTCAGATTATTAGCCAGCGGACGATCACACCAAACGGGAAACGAAAAGTGTGATCGTCCGCTGTTGCCCGGGGTGCACCACGTGGAGGTTAATCTGAACCGCACCCCGCAAATGTACCCCTGTCCTGTCCACAGTTACCTACTTTTGCTCTCACTCTAAATAATAAAATTATTATTATTATTGTTATTATTATTACTCTACGCTGTTTTCAGCGTTACATGTTAAACTGCTGACACTCAATTTAAAAAATATAGAAGTGCTTACCAAAATTGATACGCTGATAACTTAGTCACCTGAAAACAGTTTGCTTACTGGTTACAAAGACTTTTTAAGTCTTTTTTGGCTGAGTGCCTGGATTCTATATGGTTCAGATCAGACGTTTTAGTACCAAACAAGCCAACAATGGCGCATTTAGCCCTTCAATAAGAGGTCGCCCTATCATTCTACGAAGGCATCATGTGAAAGCAGATCACTGAATTATTCAAGGACCGTCCCTTAGAAGGGTACGCTCTTGGTACACTCGAGTTGTTTTCATAGCCAAGGAAAGGGACTTAAAAGTCTTTTAATCTGAAAAATAAATACCTACGCGCTTTTCATTGATTGCAATGAAAATGAGATCACCATGATTATCATAATTTCAGCCGAAAGACGGCCACTGCTGAACATAGGCCTCCCCAAAGAACGCCACAGCAACCGGTCTTGAGCGACCGTTATCCAGACTACTCCCGCAGCATTCACCAGGTTGTCTGAAAATCTTGTGGGGGGTCTGCCTACTATGCGCCTTTTGGTCAAAATGAAATCACACTTTATTTATTACGGGACGAAATGTCTCGGCAATATTGACTCCAGGAATTATTGATGATCAGGGTTCGGTGTCCTTCCCACGCCTAGCTGTTAGTCAGCATCGCCCTCGGGAGGGCAAGATTTCCCTTCCCTTCTTGCCTCTGGTGCTGTGGCAGCACAGAGCTACATGCTGTGCCGCTGCCCATCTCGGGGCCGTTTGATTATATAAATATACTAGTCAACCCGGCGAACTTCGTACCGCTTAACCTACTACATGTTGCTAATGTATTATACTTATTAACTTTTCTCATGAATCACTCTATCCATTAAAAAAACAGCATAAAAATCCGTTGCATAGTTTTAAAGATATAAGCATACATAGGGACAAACGCGGAAAGGGACTTTGTTTTATACTATGTATTGATATCGATGATGATACCTTACTAATAGGTTAATAAAAAAATACTATTACAAGTGCCAACTTCTATATCGCAAGTAACTCTATGTCAAAGGGTTTCGCGAATAGATATGACATATCGATGACGCATATTAATTGGATTTCTTTTGAGTAAAGAACTCTCTTTTAAGATCTCTTAAGGTCCTTAATTTTTTTTATTTCGAGTCCCCGGGGGTTTCTTAGTCGATTTTGCTAGCGACTACTTAGCGACCATCAAATCTAGTATTAATTCTAGTGTGTGTAATATGGGTTATGTTTTTTATATTTTTCTTTCTTCTTTAAAGACTTTTGTTGCATACATTTTATGTTCAAGGTACAAAACGCGATGAGATGGTTTTCAGGCAGTTTTTCAACGGCTTCAAAAAAGGAGGTTATCAGTTTGACCTGTATGTATGTATGTTACTTTCGCATTTATAATATTAGTATAGATTCTCTGTTTAAAATACAAGAGATTCAACGATATCGCAAAAGAATTTTGCATTTTTCTCTCTTATTATACAAATCCATCAGCAAGCAAGAGCAAAAACCATCGATCACCCTCTCAGTACGAGAATTAACAAAACTTCGCTCTCGGCACGGAAAGTATAAACAAACAACATAAATATCAGGAAGCATGTCGAAGGAATTTTTAATTTATATCGCAACTTTTCTTGGCATTCGCTAGTTTTGAAATAAAACAGGTAAATGCACACGTAGGGGTTTAGGCTGCAACAATACATACAGTATTATATCACTTTTCGTAATTATGCTTTTATTTTTATGGTAAGAAACTTAACAAGTAGCTTGGGAAATTTAAGATTTATTAAAAAAATAAAAAAACTTTTATACCATGTCTCTATGTCAGTCAGTTTCCGAAAAAGTGGCCATTTTGACCATCCTTCGAAAGGCCACTCTAAAACTTGGATTAACTTAAATAATTTTTTTTTTCTACTAATACTATAAAATAAAGTTTGGAGAATATGTAGACGTTATATAAAAGTCATAAACAAAGTTATTGACTCCTCCGTGGCTCAGTTAGCAGTGATGTGGACTAAGCGTGTGCACCCGGGTTCGATTCCCGGGCGAGGCGAATATTGATATGATGAATATCGATGTTTGTTTCCGGTCTGGGTGTAATGTTCGTCTCTGTATATGTTTCGGGCACCCAAGATACAGGTTCTACCTAGTTAGGGGCTCTGAGTGTGATGTGTTATTGTTATTATTATTATATACTGTTACTATCGACTGACACAATGGATTACTCACGTGTCTCAATCTTAGATCTTCGTTGATTGTCGAGAGTGTGATCTTTAGGTCTTGTATGCTCCTTAAACTGGCATTCGGTTTGCTAGAGTAAAATATCCGTATACGACCATGTTTATGTAAATTGAAATGTCTAGGCTTTCAATTTCCGATCTCAATGCGTTTTAAGAAAAAGAAAAATTTAATGGCCAGCACTTTATATATTGTATCTTATTGTGATATGGGAATCAAACTCAGAAGAGGTATAAAACCAGCAGTGGGCTCTTACAGGGTGATGAAGACAATAATGAAAAACATCCAGTTACAATTAATATTTGAAAAAAGAATCACGGAAACACTTTCTATAATTTCTTTTTTTCAAAAAAGGAACCCGCCTTCAATAAATTGACACGTACATAAACAGAAAACTTCCTATTTTCTGAAGTCGGTTAAAATAGGTTCTAAAACCTTCTCCTGACTGTAACAAATACTTCAGTGAAAACCGCATCGAAATCGGTTTAGCCAAACTCGAGATAATCGCTGACAAACATACATGCAAGAGGTCAATCTGATAACCTCCTTTTTAGAAGACGGTTAATGAAGTCGGTCTAATGATGGCGTTGTCGAAAAAATATATATTTCTCTTCGCAAAAAGAAAATAAAAACGATAGGATTTACGATATCTTGTCCCCAATGAGTAATTTATTGGGTGAAAAAAGTTTCATAGTCTGTAAAAAAAACAACTCCGCCGATGTCAATTGGTCCACTGATTAATGTCTCGGGACTTGCTTTAGACAAGTATTGGGTTACTGGGATGGTAGGAGTTTTATTTTCTATACCAATATTATAAAGAGGAAAGATTTGTTTGTTTGTTTGTTTGTAACGAATAGGCTCCGGAAATACTGAACCGATTTGAAAAATTCTTTCACTGGTAGGAAGCTACATTAACCCCGAGTGTCATAGGCTATATTAGATTTTCAAAAAAATTTGGGATCGTTACCTAAACTCAAATAATGTAACCCAAGTTGCAATATTTTTTCTGTTGTTTACATATTTTGACAGGTGGTCTGGTTGTTGTTGTTTGTTTTTTATTCGGCCATTCTGGGCAGTCAAAAGAACATAGTCTATAGAGCCAAGTCTTTTGTAGTATCTTATATTCTATGGCGTAAAGAAGTAAGCCGGGAAAGCTCTTACAATATAAATTAACACAATTTTTTGTTTTAAATCACAATTGTTAACTTCTAATTTACATGTGCTTCACAAATAAATATATTTGATTTATTTATACTTATCCTTTGTTCATCAAGGACAATACAGGAATCTATTCACATTGTAATGCTGAAGGAATTTTTGAAATCATTACAGTAGTTTCGGTGCATATTCGATTGAAATAAACAAACAAAATATTAGTGTAGATTTACTATTCGATATGTAACAGCAATAGGTATTAAGTTATTGATGTTTTTGTTTCTTCGCAACATTTTTCGTGTAAGTTTGAAATACGTCACGCTTTACTTTGATAGATAGATATCAAAAGAAGAATTTTTATCCTATATTTAATAGAAAATTCGGATATTCGCAAAGTCCGACCTTAATCCTGAGAAAAGTTGAAAAGTCCGGCCATCTCCGGAGCATTATTGAAATAAAATAATTAAATAATGCTTAATTTGGGACGCAACATGCGTGAGCACTTTCGCTGCCTCGCATTTGCAGTCCACGATGCGTGAGGCTGCTTCGGCTGCAGAGAATGCTGCCAAGCTAAAGCATTCCAAATATTCAGCCCTGGAGGAAAACTATATTTTCGTGCCAGTCGCCTTCGAGACTACCGGAGTTTGGGGTACGGAAGCTGCCTCCTTTATCCACAAGTTGGGTCGTCGGCTTGTTGATAGAGGTTTAGACCGACGCTCGGGCTTCTTCTTGGCGCAGAGGCTGTCCATTGCTGTTCAGCGCGGCAATGCGGCCAGCGTCATGGGAGCCTTTGAGCCGAGCGTAAGGGCTGGGGCTTATTTATTTAATTATGATATTTATTTTTATTTTATGACTTGTGTTTTTTTTTGTTTTTGTTTTTAATTTTGACACTTATTTTATTTTTATGATGGTTATTTATATTTTTTGATTTCTTTTTTTTTTTTTTATTTTTTTTTTGCTTACTGTTTTTATGTATTTAATTGTTTTATTTTAATTATTATTTAATATTTATTTAAAATTAAGTACTTAATTTAATTTGTAACCTTTTTTGACATTTAATGTATTCTTTTAATAATTATAATTATGTTAAGTTGATTGCAATAAAGTTTCTTATTGGAATAAAATAAAATCTACGATAAACGGTTATACTAAAACACTAGACAACCATAAAATGGTGAGAGAACTCACAAAACGTTGAACATCAAATATTTTAAATTTCACAGTCCATCCACCCGGTCCAAGCACTTCATACATAGACGATAAATTTAAAATAACCAGTCTGAACTGTGTCTGGAAATAATATTCTTATTTTTAAACTTTTTGTTGCATTTTAGCTTGAAATACACATAGTCTGGCTAGTAAGATTTTAAGTAATAAAGAAAGTTCCGATTTAGGAATATTTCCTAAAACTGCGATAGCAAAAAAAAGCACATTGATCGTTCTCATAAAATTTCACTACATTCTGGAGAGGAATACGGCAGCTGGACATTATGAAAGAATTTTTTCCTATCAGAAATGGTGAACACGGTAAAAATTCGAACTCTCTCGTTCAATTAAGGAAATATTCCACAGCCGAATCTACGAATGCAATTGAAATTGACGAGGCTCTAATTAAATTTCGAACAGCATTAGTTAGTATTTGATTTCGACAAATACCTACTGCAGCTTCTGAATGTTACAATAATATTGCTGTGTGGTGGCGGCATAGCATACCACCACTCAATCTCATCTAATGGGTGGCGTTGAGCGCTTAAACAGGCGACGCCGCCACCGAGCCGCCGCCCGCCGCGACGCAATACTGGACTCTAGTCTCTTAAACTTACGATTATACTTCTATTCTATTATTATTCTACTATTACTCTATTACGATTGTGTCAAAAATTGCGAGTCTCGTAACTTTGATCGATCATTATAGTATAGCAATAGTATATGAATAGCAAGCTATAGAATAATCTGGGATTTTTTTACCTAAATAGTGAATCCTGTTTTATTCGACGAAATTGGAACGGGCGTAGTGCAACTGTCACTTAATATCAATCATTATTGACATATTTAATGTCAGTCGAACGTAATCATAACATTATCTTATTATGGAGCAGACTACCCTTTTTGGTCAATTCCAATCTGTAACGATACTACTGCTATAGTTATAGCAAAATTTATTACGAGACTACCAAATGTGTATTTTGTTGCGATTAACGTACTGTTCCTACTCTACTTTTATTCGATGGTTACGTTTTGCGCGATGAGACTAAGGGCCCTGTTCACACACGCCGCCACCGCGCCGCCACCGTGCTGCCACTACGCCGCCACCGCGCCGCCACCACGCCGCCATCGCGCCGCCATCGCGCCGCCACCACGCCGCCACCGCGCCGCCACCGTGCTGCCACTACGCCGCCACCGCGCCGCCACCACGCCGCCACCGCGCCGCCATCGCAATGCAAAACTTATCGCCTTCAATAAACTGACACATACATAAAATGAGCACTTCCTCTTTTTTGAAGTCTGTTAAAATAGGCACTAAAACCTTCTACTGAATGTAACAAATAATTTCTGAAAACCGAATCAAAATCGGGTCAGACAAAAGCGAGATATTCGCGTACAAACAAACGTACATACATACAGGTTAAACTGATAACCTTCTTTTTTGAACATACATACATACATAATCTCACGCCTTTTATTCCCCGAATGGTTAGGCAGAGGTACCAGCTCAAGAGCCGGACCCACGTTTAGCCGAGTTTATGCTTTTATTACCAACGTGACAAGGGGCCAGCTTGTCGCCGCGGTTATAACGACCACTACTGCGGCCGGGACCGACGGCTTAACGTGCCTTCCGAAGCACGGAATCATCTTACTTTTCGGACAGTCAGGTGATTCAAGCCTGCAATGTCCTATCCAACCGAAAACAACCACAACGTGATTTTTGTGAGAAATCAATATGTGGTGTTTTCTGCGGGGATCGAACCCACAACCTTCCGTGCCCTAATCAAAGGCGCGACGCGCTACGCCACTGAGCTACGGAGGCGGCTACGCCACTGAGCTTCTTTTTTAAAGTCGTTGTAAAAATAAAACTTGACCACAGAAAACATTAAGTGACAGAAAATAATTTTAAACCTAGACGTGTCCATTCAGCTCAAACCGAGCAGAAATAACATTTTATGGATCAAAGACAATTTATTTTGAGTTTTATTGCTCGAACTTCACAGTCCGTTTATTACGCCAATTTGAACTGGGACTGAGGTTTTTATTCTTAAACAAGTCTGTCTAAAAGTAAAAGTTACAAAATTAGAAAAAGTAATCATCAATATATAAAACTCTTGCGTTACTGACTGACTGACAGACAGACAACGCAGAGCTGAAACTACTGGGCGTAGCGGGCTGAAATTTTGCACGTGGATTCCTTGGGGAGTGTAGGGGAGCATTAAGGAATAAATTCCCATGGGAACGGGAAGACGCGGGTTTTTGTGTTCATGAGAAATCTGCTGACTGACTGACTGAATGACTGACTGTCTGACAACGCAGAGCCGAAACTACTAAGCGTAGCGGGCTGAAATTTTGCACGTAGGTTTCATGGGGAGTGTAGGTAAGCACTAAGAAAGGATTGCCCGAAATTTCTATGGGAACGGGAAAAAACTGGATTTTTGTGCTTATGAGAGATCTGCGCGAGTGAAACCGCGGTGCAGCCTCTAGTATATATATTAAACTCCTTCGTTACTGACTGACTGAATGACTGACTGACAGAAAACGCAGAGCCGAAACTACGCTGAAATTGTGCACGTGGGTTCCTTGGGGAGTGTAGGGGAGCACTAAGGAATGATTTCCCAAAATACCTATAGGAACGGGAATTATGACTGTGTTTATGAGAAACCTGCGTGGATGAAACCGCGAGGCAGCCTCTAGTATTAATAATAACAATATATTAAACTAGAGGCTGCCCCGCGGTTTTTCCCGCGCAGATTTCTCATAAACACAAAATTCCCGTTTATTCCCGTTCCCGTGTGAATTTCGGGAAATCCCTTCTTAATGCTCACCTGCACTCCCTAAGGAACCTACATACAAAATTTCAGCCCGCTACGCCCAGTATTTTCGGCTCTGCGTTGTCTGTCAGTCAGTCAGTCAGTCAGTCAGTAACGGAAGAGTTTTATATATATTGATGATTAGTGTGGTTGCGGCATAAAATACCCCCATCCATCCCATCTACTTCCATGGGTGTCGTAGAAGACGACTAAAAGAACAGAAGTGCGGGTAGCAACGTCCTACTTTAAAAAACTGGAAAAGCCATACTGCGTTCGCCAACTCGCCTGCCAATGTTTTGGAAGCACCATCCAACCAATTTATAGTAACTAGCTGAAACGGCAATTTTTATATCTCCTTACAATATAAGTTTACACAATATTGTATTAACAAACACCACAATCAATATATATAAAACTCTTCCGTTACTGACTGACTGACTGACTGACTGACTGACAGACAACGCAGAGCCGAAACTACTGGGTGTAGCAAGCTGAACATTGGCACGTGGGTTCCTTAGGGAGTGTAGGTGAGCACTAAGAAGGAATTTCCCGAAATTCCCACGGGAACGGGAAAAAACAGGATTTTTGTGTTTATGAGAAATCTGCGCGGGAGAAAGCAGCCTCCAGTTTAATATAATATTGCTATTTTTTTACAATATGCTAATGATATAATGAGATAATGTATTATAATGTTGAAATAATTATCTAATCGGTCCAGTAGTTTCGGAGGCTATTCTATTCAAACAAATCAAATCTTTCTACTGTAAAAATAAAAGAAAGTGAAAATTATGAGTTTTATTCATAAAACAGCGTAACCTAATAAACTTCTGTCTTGTAAAAAGTTATTTATTTTCGTCTAAACGGCCATTATTGTTACCTTTACAACACAATTACCTTTTTGGCAAAAAATATAGGCTTACCTACCTACTTTTCGGGCATTCAAAGTTCGATTTCGTTAAATCTGAAATTCCTATTTGTAAAATATCTAGTACAGCTTAACTTCAGGTCTCTCGTTTGCTTCTATTCAGCTTTAGAAATTCAAATGTTCTCTAAGTAACTCGCAACTGAACCTTATCTCGCCCTTTTGAGTCAGTTTTTAATCTGAATAACTCTTTCAGTGTTGTCACTCAAAGAGTTAATGTAAAATTCGCGGCGTCCTCTCCTAGCAATTAGTGAGATTGCTTTCAGAAGCGGGCTAAGAATGAATTAAACTTTTATGTTTTTCTTTAATAAGTTGTACATTTTTAAAAGTCAAGTACCACCCGCTATCTATTAAGATTGTTTTAAGGGGCGAACGGGTGCGATACTAGCGCCACTTTAATAAATAATTAAGATCTTCTAAACCATGATAGAAATCAAAAATATGCGGCTTTAACTCCCTAGCTATCTTACTAAAAAAATGCCCTGTTGTGTAGCTTTCAGGTACAAAATGTAAGGAATTTTAATATCCGTTTGTTGCCTAAAGTGGCCAATTTAGTTTTATAAAATAATATTTCTAAGAGCATTATCCTTATTCCTATATTGAAAAAACGCTTTTCAGATAAATTTTCTTAAAAAAATGTTTTGAAATTTAGAAGTAGTGACTATCTAAAACTAAATTATTTTATTACAAGTACCTCAATACTTAACAAAGCAATTTTAAAATTGTCAATTTAAATCAGAAAAATGAACAAAACTTTCAACATTTTCAGGCAAATAAAAAGATAAAGAGTAAAACAGCAAAAATGTCTTCCAAGTTAAATGTCTATCCTGAAAGTTTTGCTGAATCGCAAAACTGAAAATTTCCAACAAAAACTTATGGTACTTACTTAGTTATTTATTTTATTCTGTCAGATTGTCTTTATTATATTTTTTTCATCTAAAGTAATAATCATACCTACAACCTGTGGCGTCTGGTTACATGGATAACCATGACCCTATAGTTCGACATAAAAATCTAGAAATTAAAAAGCGGCAACACTGTATTGAAATTTATAAATATCCGTCAAATTTCCATACAGTTTTGCCACTTTTTATTTCTAGATTTTTGTGTCGCACTATATCTTATCCCGAACAGCCGAAGGACAGGCAGCAACGTACTTCCTTTAAAAGCCAAGTAGGTACCACCCACTAACAAATACAATTTAAGAAAAACGCTTTATTTCCAAATATAAAGACAAAAAATAAATAATTCAAATAAAGTAAAATGTTGAATAGGGAGTAAGAGGGAAATGGGCGGCCTTCCGAAGCGTTTTCTTCCAGGCAACCAACTAAATGCTGTTTATTCTCCAGAGGTCATGCAGTAAGCAAAATACTGCAGTGTGCAATTCCAACAAACAGCGAGTCACAAATATGAAATACAGCATTCCTCTACGTGACTTGTATTCCAAAATGCAACTCGACACATTTCCTAATGCACCGTCCACTGCCGGTTTTGTAAGAGCGTGCTTAGAAAGCGTGTATATAAAAGAGGATTGGAAAGCTTGTCGAAGTAAAAGTTGACGCTGCACGCAGTAAAAGTTTTAAGCCTGATTGAGTTTGTAAATAAATTCAGTTGTGCAATGTTATAAAGTTAAATTAGGGTTTGCGTATTTTTTTTTTTTTTTTTTTGCGCGGGGCACAGGACGGTGGCGGCGATCCTCCCCGTCCTGCCAAAGTGGTTGCATCGGCATCACGGGGCTCTCAGCTTCCGGCTAACGCAGGTGCTCTCGGGGCATGGTTGCTTCGGGAGCTACCTTGCTATGCTGGGGCGCGAGCAGTCCCCCCGATGCCATCACTGTGACTGCCCTGAAGATACGGCCCAGCACACCTTGGAGGTGTGCCCAGCCTGGGCGACTGAAAGAGCGGCTCTCAGGGCCACCATTGGGCAGGACCTCTCCCTGCCGGCCGTGGTGCGAACTATGGTCGGCGGCAGAGAGGCCTGGGCGGCGGTCGTCTCCTTCTGCGAAGCAGTCATGCTCGCCAAGGAGGCGGCCGAACGCGAGAGGGAGGCGGCGAACCCGGCCAGACGGCGAGTTCGTCGCCGCGGCGGTGCGAGACCTTGAAGCGCCGCCGCACGCCCTGCAGTACCGGGCCGAAGAATAGGACTGAGGTATCCCCTGCCTGTCGTAAGAGACGACTAAGAGGGGACCCCGGGGTCGTTGGGTGCACGAGGCGGGGGCCTCGTGTAGTCATATAACGGCCCCGAGAAGGACGGCGGAACGCGGTGTCCCGTTTCCGCCGTCGAGCGTAGGAAGAGCCATCCGCGCTCAGGGGGGACTACCTTCACCTGTCCCCCCGTGAAGAGGCTACACAGCCAATGCTGGGGGGGGTCGCGGAGAATTCCACAGGCTTACCCGCGACCCTCCTGCTATCAGCCGAGAAGGACACCGGCGGGGTTTTAGTGGGTGCGAACCCCACATAACCCTGCGGCTCCCCCCGGGGCTGCAGGGTACTCGTAAGGAGTTTCCCCGCCTTAAAAAAAAAAAAAAAAGGGTTTGCGTATTTTTGCGTTTTGATGTGTTTTAATTTATTTATCAGATTTGCCAACAAATATTTAACATTTACACTGTAAACTAGACCAACTAATGTTAATATATCTTTAATTGATCCTCGAGTAAAATATATATAAGACACGACTGAAAAGCACTACACTGAATTAGTGAAATTAGGTACGTTGTTTAGCAACATAAATCTTTTTCTTTGGTGATAAACAATTATCACAACTGCGAACCTTTTCTTTTTGGTAAATATTTTTATTTGTTTTGACCCAAATTTTTGTACGTCTGAAGATTAAAGTTATAAATAAAGTACAATTGAATGTACATTCCTGTTAGAATTTATAAATTCTATAAACTTCATTAATTAACACACATCGTTAGCCCTCAAATAGCTTTTGTTCCATATTTGAAGTCTATATCAATCTGTTTGGACTATACATTGTATGTAAATACCTCGGTGAGCCATTCGGTGACTATAGAGTATTATCTAAATTGTAGTTTGATTTTACAAGCTCAAATATAAGCGCACTATAATAAAAATTTTAAACTTATAGGAACCTACAAGAAAAGAAAAACTAGAAAAAAAAACTAGAAAACCATTTGAAAAATTAAATTACCTCTTGAAGGAAGCTTTGCGTTTTCGCTTCTAAAAGCTTGGCCGCCCAACCGCAAGTCCTCTGCACAAAGCTCTGCGAGAAAGACATAATTTAACCTCGTAAGCTCCCAAGTTATAATATAATATTGCAGGTAACTGCAATTCTGGACAAAGCGACAACTAATACCGCATGTGAGATGCTTCAATTTTAAATTTTCTTTTAATTTGTCGGTAAAAACATAGTAAAGAATTATTAAATTTTATATTTTGTGGCAGTTAATTTTGAAGCGAGATAATATTATTATCACTATTTGGTGTTACATTGGTTTAACGAGTTGGAGGCGTCTTAATTCATTTGTTTTATTAACCCATTCAGCGCCACGGGCGCAACGTATGCGTCCCTTAAAAACATATCCCCAGGCGCCGAGGACGCCGGCTGGCGCTCGCACTATTTTCAATAAAAAACATACTAAATAGGATATTACAATATTATTTATACTGAAAAAAGATAGTCAAGGATTTGATAAAACGGATCTAATGCATGCTTTATACTTTTTTCATACATTTATTATATAGAAACAGCCATTGAAGTTCAACTTGAGATAAAGTTAATTCTATTTACTCAAATATTTTTATTTATATGCAGAATGTAATATTTTTAATAGAACTATACATTGTAATTTTTTGAATTTTTTATGTCATGATTTAGTATATTTTGGAACAGGGCACATACGTTGCGCCCGATGGCGCTCGATGAAGTGTATTTTTCGGTTCGCGCGTGCTACTTTTTCCAAGTGCAGGGGATAACGTGACTTGTAAGCAAGCAGTTAACGCCGCTTTTAGGATTGAAGTGGTAAACGGTTTCGACTTTTTGTAATTATAAAGGTGACCGTAGATTTGAACAAGCGTCATATCACCTATTTTGTATTCAATGAATTAAAGATAAGGCGGTAATTTAACGGTGCTTTTACTAGTTAAAGCGAAACATTTTTTGTTTAATTTTATTAACTGTGTCGGTTAATTATAAAGATTTTTTTTTTAAATATTCCGAAAATCACACAATATATAATATTTGCAGCTGTGCGTTTCAATGTTTTTAACATTGAACAATAGATTACGATATTTTTTGAGTGGTCGCCGCCCGCTATTCTTTTGTCTTTCGATCGTAAAAGTGCTCAGCGTCAGTTCATTGCCTATTGTTTTCAAAAATAAAGAAATGTGTTGACATTTTTTTTTGTTTTTGCAGATTAATCCTTCTTAGAAAAAGTGTACACTTAAATATTGCCTCCGAGAGCATACCTACTTATAAAAAAAAATGTGGTAGTAAATGCAACGGCTGGTTAGCCTCGGTCAAACCGTTGGGTACTGCGGCGTATCTCTTTTCTTGTTTGTATTTCTGTGAAATTTGTGACCTGGTTATAAATCCCGATACTTACTCCGATTCGAATCATCATCATGACCTAGCCATGGACACTAGCACTACGAACCCTCCTAAGACTGATCTGACAATGAACAGTGGCACACGGACGATTGATATGGGAATTGAAACTGGTACTCTGAACCCTCATTTGATGATTGATCTGGCTATAAAACAGACAAATTAAGTTCTTTGAATCCCTTTTCAGATCATGAAATTAACAGAGATGTTATCGCAATAAACTGTAAGTACTTTCTAGTACATAAGGAATGGACATCATTTTAAGTGTGTCAACGCCAGAATTCATTTTTTTTTTGTTAATCATGATAACGTTCCATGTTTATTAAATGTAGACTATGTGTTCAGTCCATATTTGCTAATTGAATCACTAGATCTTAATTCAGAGAATCCTATAAATCCTTTTACATACTTCTTAAATTTGGTGTGTAAATTGTATTTTGCTATAAACAGAGTGGAATCATTGAGCATCCACATATCAGTTCAAATGTAAAAATTTTCACTGAGCGTGTTGGACTTGATACCACATCGACATCTTTAATATCACTGAAATATTTTTTCTTAACTTTGTTAACTGGAGAGTTTTTATTGTTTTTACTTAAAAACATTAATGCTTCGAAGCTGTTTTTTTATTATAATTATTTTAATTTAATAGACTTGACTCCACTTCAGTGGAGTATTTTGCCAATGTCAAGTTCACAAATTAGATTAAAAGTGTGGGCATAAAGCCCGGCAACGTTGTACGGTTATTATAAGTTTATTGGATTATTGTTTTAAACCCCGCTAACAAAACACGTGGTTTCGGAACCATCGTTAAAACAATAATCAAACTTGTTTCTTACTTCCACATATTTCGACAAATTGCACCTTGCTTTGACATAAAATCCAGGGGATCTATTGCCGTTCAAAATTAAAATTAGAATGTGAATCGTTTCGACATAAGATAAGTGTACATTGCGGGTATATAGGTGAATCATTTTGTCTACCTACACAAAAGATTCAGCTGTAAACCCGCAATGTATACTTATCTATCACATGTCAAAATGTTTCTCATTCTTATTTTCATTGTGAAAGGCAATAGCCTAACAGGTCTCCAAACCGTCTACAAGTCTAGATCTCGATGTCCGCGCCATTCTCCTTGTATCGTTCACGCGGCCACCATAAAACCTTCATAACTTCTTTAGGCAGTGGTCCGACCACCGACGATGAACGAGAAACGACTAGAACTAGAAACTATAAAGGAGTTGACGATCAGTGGAGGGCGATTGTGTAGTTTGGATAGTTTTGTCACCGGGCACCGAGCGATTTCTCGCGCCACTCGCCCGTCGTCACTGCGGTCAGTGCGAGCGAGCATCGCTGAATAACGAGCCCTTTTTATTAAAGGCTAGTCGTCGCCGGCCGCAGTGTGAACAGTCAGAGAGTAACTATTAATATTCATGCATCTCTTTCCTTTACACAGAATGTTTATGTATTGTTCGTGTCTTGAGCGAGAAAATCGCTGATAGTTAGTCGTTCTCTCGGCTACAGTCAGACCTCTGCCTAAAGAGCCAGTTTACCGCGATGCTAGCGCCATTCTCGAAAAAAAATTATATCTTCTAAACTAAGCCAAATATCAAAAATGCGGCACAGTATGACACAAGATAATGTAGCCTAGTATTTTTTGAGCACAGTAAAGTAGTCCTAACTTAAAAGAACAAAATTATACACAGATTGTTGCTAAAAGTGGCCACTTTTAGCAACACTTTGTAGCTTTTATTGGTCTTTAACTTAAAAGCTATACAACAGTGCACTAAAAATACTAGGCTACATTATCTTGTGTCATACTGTGCCACATTTTTTAATTTGCCTTAGTTTAGAAGATATAATTTTTTTCGCAAATGGCGCTAGCATCGAAGAAAACTGGCTCTTAATTATGCTTCGAAAATTTTCTGGTTTTCACTATTTAGCGTTGACAAATATCGACATAATCTTACGATAATAATATTTTTTTATTCCAGAACTTGCTGGCGTGTTCGAAACGGCAATAAATATTTTATTTTTATGTCCTCAGAGACAAAATTTTTTGAAATATTAAGGACTAATCCTAATCATGATATTACTATACCACCTGACTAGACACTTTAACAAATTGTGAGATCATTAAGTTGCAAAACATTTAGATATAATATTTAAAACCTCTTTTTCTGATAAACTACACCAAGCATTTTTAAGTTATTAAAATAAGAAATAAATTGGCAGTTACATTTAAAAACTGTTACTTTAGTCAGTCAATAAATAAACTAAAGTACAGCATTTGGTTGTTGAATAAGAAATTTTCTGCATAAACACGTCCATTTTTTCTGCTAAAATCGGTAGATTTTTAGCTGATTTTTACAGTTCGCGCAGCGCCAGGGGACGCCGCACTGTCGGCCTTGCGCGGCGAACGAAATCTTTGTATGGTGGCGTGGCGCGTTGTGTTTTTTGAAATCGGGGTGGAGGTGGAAGAGTTAAGAGCCAGTTTACAGCGATGCTAGAAAAAAAATAATAACTTCTAAACTTAGGCACGAATAATCTATACCAATTTTATAAAAAGGAAAGATTTGTTTGCTTGTTTGTAACGAATAGGCTCCGGAAACACTGAACTGATTTGAAAAATTATTTCACTGGAAGGAAGCTACATTAACCCCTAGTGTCATAGACTATATTAGATTTTAAAAAAAATTAGGGATCCTTACTTAAACTCAAATAATGTAACCCAAGGTGCAATATTTTTTTCGTTGTTTACATATTTTGACAGGTTGATTCGGCCATTCTTGGCAGTCAAAAGAACATAGTCTATAGAGGCAAGTCTTTTGTAGTATCTTTTATTCTATGGCGTAACGAAGTAAGCCGGGAAAGCTCGTACATAATAATCTAATCAAAAATAAGGCACAGTATGAGACTACATAATGTAGCCTAGTATTTTAAGGGCAGTTCTTTATAGCTTTTAGGTTAAAGACCAAAGAAAGCTACAAAGTATTGCTAAAAGTGTTAGCAACAATCTGTGCATTAGGTACTTTGTTCTTTTTACTTGGGACTACTTAACCGCTGCCGGCTGCAGCGGCACACCACGGCATACACCTCTCTTAGTCGAATTTATTTAAATATAGTCACATGTCTTGTATTTTTATTTTTTAATCTTTGTTATTTTTGTAATTTTCTGTTTTTGTTTTATTAATGTGTGTCGTTGTTGTTGCAAATAAATATGTTTTCTTTCTTCTTCTTTCGTGCTCAGAAACTACTAAGCAACATTATCTAGTGTCATACTGTGCCACATTTTTGATATTTGCCTTAGTTTAGAATATCTTTTTTTCGAGAATGGCGCTATGAATGCGCTAGCATCGCTGTAAACTGGCTCTTAAGAAACCTACGAAAAGAGAGTTGATCTGTGTAGACATAAATTGGTTCTTGGAATCCAAACAAAGAATTAGCAAAATTCATGGAAATTTGAAATGGCAACTCATTGGAGATTCTTAGAACGTGTCCACTCTAAGAAGGTCAATTTAAATCTTTTCATTATCTCCCTTAGTTTGATTTCGGAGTTCATTATGATTATCTTGAAATCTCTAATATTATAAAGAGAAAATTTTGCTTGTTTGACTAGAATGGGCTCCAAAACTACTGAAACAATTTTAAAAATATTTTACTATCAGATCCTGGATTTTCTTTGATGGATATAGGCTAGAGTTTTTTTTTCAAAATTTAGAATAGTACATCTAGTAAGAGTAATAATATTTTGTTTGTAAGAGTAACTTATATTGTAAGGCAGTAGGTAAGAAGTGCAGGCAGCATTCCTTCGTTAACATGCTTAGAGACCCATACTGCGATCACCAACCCGCCAGCCAAGCGTTGCGATTACTACAAAACCCTCTTACCATAATATGGTATTATTTTGGTCTTGGAAAAATCTCATTAGGTAGGTTAAACAAGAAAAAATTTAGCTGCACCCTTACTTATATAATAAACTAGAGGCTGCCCCGCGGTTTCACTCTAGCTGAATTCTCATTAACACCAAAAACCCGTTTTTTCCCGTTCCCGTGGGAATTTCGGGAATTCCCTTCTTAGTGCTCACCTATACTCCCTAAAGAACCTACATGCAAAATTTCAGCCCGCTACGCCCAGTAGTTTCGGCTCTGCGTTGTATGTCAGTCAGTCAGTCAGTCAGTCAGTCAGTAACGGAAGAGTTTTATATATATTGATAGAGAACAGCAGAGCGTATAGATCAGCAGAACGATCTACTTTTGGCCACACCTCTTCTACACTTCATAGAAAAAACCGCGTTGCTTGGCGCCGCGCACAGCCGAAACTCGTGTACGTGCACGCGTATCCATGCTTGTGTGAGTGAGATCAGACGTGCGACGCTGCTTTATTTGTACTGAGCGGTAACTGAGAGGTAACCGAGAGCGCGGGAGCCGCACTTGCTGAGGGAGCCAGGGAGTGCCCATACTGTAAGTAGTACTATTTATTATACTGTGCTTTGGCAGCGGTAGGAGAATTCCACTTTTTGTTCATTACCATAAGTTCTATATCTTGGATATTTCCCCTCGCATTTTGATGCAATCTGCCATGTCGATCGTAAATCCGGTTGTAAACACGCTTTATGGCGGCTTATACACGGCTCTCACAGAATATTTTAACGATAGATCTGGCAAGGCGCGGTCAGGCATTTCTCTTCGTTAGACAAAGTAAAAAAGGTATGATATTTTTAAAATCTAAATTTATGGGATTATATGTTTTATTTCGTTTGCACAATTTCCGTTTATACAAAAAATAAATGAAAAAAAAAAACCGTTTCCGTGTTATTTTTGGGATAAAAAGTATCGCTAAACGTAACGTAGTTAGAAGCTTCAAACAAATTAAAGCTAGCTTCCAAATTTAAACCATTCATTAATTTAGGCATAAATATGATTAGGTTCAGTGGCGTAACACTTCCGGTTTTAATGTATCGCGAAATTGACATTTTCTTTGCTATGACAGTATGGGGGCATAAGAGCCCACAGACAAAGGTGTTCGTGTCCGCCACTGTGTACATGTACAGTCACGGACTAGGAGGCCGTAACAGATTTGTCTATGGTTCCGTCAGCCCTAGATTGCATTACCAAAGAACAAGAGCTATTTTGCTATACAGAAAAACCGGAAGTGTTACGCCGACCGTGTCCGCCACCACAAAAACAACAAAAAAAAACTATATGTATATTGTTTTTTTTTTCATTCTATTGTCAAAAATTTTACTACCTAGTGCGTAATAAAATGAATTTCGATGATAATGTTTTGTAGGTAATTTAAAAGCTTTGTGGGTAAAGAGTCCGGCTTACACCCGGTTCAAACTCAGTTTGAGGTGGGTCTGAGAGGAAGTCGGCGCTTCTATAGAAGAGTTCTGAATGACTGGATAAGCCAAATCATTGGCATCACTTTACATAATATCACGCCTTTTATTCCCCGGAGGGTTAGGCAGAGGCACCAGCTTGAGAGCCGGACCCACGTTTAGCCGAGTTTATGCTTTATTACCAACGTGACAAGAGGCCAGCTTGTCGCCGCGGTTATAACGACCACTACTGCGGCCGGGACCAACGGCTTAACGTGCCTTCCGAAGCACGGAATCATCTTACTTTTCGGCATCACTTTTGTTTTTATTATTTGTATGATGTGAGATCCAGAGATCAATTCATAAATAATTAATATAATGTTATCATTTGTGATATTATGACACTAAAGATAAAAAAAAAAAAGGTAAATGTAATTAAAAACAGAAAAAAAACACTATCACATTGGAAGTGAAAACTTGCAGCCAAAAAGCTAAAACACCCAGTGTTAATTTATAAACTTCATCATCATCGTCATCTGAAATATGAAACTGAAACTCGTCCACTGTTGAACATAGGCCTCACCCACAAATCGCCATTATGACCACTCTTCTTCATCCATCCATCATTTATAAACGTATCTCTGACTGCCCCTTTTTTATTATTTATATATGTATATATTCTTGTCCGCGATTATCTCGCGTTCGACTGAACCGATTTTTATTCGGTTTTAAGAATAGTATTTGTTACATTCAGGAGAAGGTTTTGGAACCTATTTTAACCGACTTTAAAAAAGAGAAAGTTCTCATTTTATGTTTGTAGCAGCGTTTAAAGATGGGTCCTAAATTTTTTTTTTAAAAGATATGTAAGTTTTGATTTTGAAGCAGTTTTCCACTTAAAATATAAAACTTCTTATCCAACAATACTCGTCCAACACACCTATTAGCTACTCCCGCATCGCGTCCGGCCGTTCGACAGGAAGCCCGTAATTTGCTGAACTCGTAAATCATAGAGCCCACTATAGCATGGAGAATAATAGGCGATGCTCAGGGCAAAACGCCCTATTACGGCCGTAGTCTAAAACACGTCCAACTAAGGTGTATTTTATTTTTCATTTATGTTTGAATATATGTTTATTTACGAAATAAGAAATAATTAAGAGGCTAGACTAGACAATCTGGATTCTTATCTCAGGAAACTGGCCAAAAGTGGCACAGGATCGAAAGGCTTGGAAAAATAGAGGCCTTTGCCTAGCAGTAAGTCACTAATGATGTTACCTACATAAAAAAAAAATGTTTATCGTTACCTAAGTAAGAATACAATAAAATAGAAAGTTAACTCTCTTGCTTCATAGAAAGAACTCTGTGGTTCTCGTTGTTGGCGTTACATTGATTACTTTACATATTATTATATTTTTAGTTGTTACTATGTAATGTAATGTTTGTGGACCCAAATAAAATAAAACATCCAAGCAGAAATTACACGGTACAAATTATAAAGTAAGATTAAAAACAAAACATACACAAATTCGAAAAAAAAAACTCCTTAAAAGAACATTATCTTGACTACCACCGAAATTGGATATTTTACCCTATATCATCGAGAATAATGGGCGATGCTTATCTGTTTTGAGGGCAAATTAAAGATAGTAGACGTGACAGCAGGGTAGGTAAAACAAATTCATAATCTCAGCCGTGGGACGTACACTGCTGGACATAAGCTTCCTCTAGTGATCATCATAATTCTTCTTCTTCTTCTTCCTCAGCACATATCAGCCCACTGCTGGGCGAATGCCTCTCCAAATATTTTCCAGTTCGCCCTATCGGCTGTCAATCTCATCCAAGTCTCCCCTGTAACAGTCTTTATATCGTCGGTCCATCTGGCTGGTTGTCTGCCTACACTTAATCATGTATTTATGATTGTCTTGAATCAATTAACCAATCAAATTGATTTATATACGTAGAATGATGACAAATGGTGTGATTAATATAAAGTACATACCATCTCTAGTGCAAAATATACTTGCGACATGCTGGAAAAGGTATGTTAACAGGTATAACTTACTTTTAATAAGTATTACTTCAAAATCAATATCAATACATAGTATAAAACAAAGTCGCTTCCCGCGTCTGTCCCTTATGTATGCTTATATCTTTAAAACTATGCAAAGGATTTTGATTCTTTTTTTTTCATTACATAGAGTGATTCAAGATAAAGTTTTATGTTTATAATCATACATAACATAGTAGTTATAGGTTCGGCGGTAAGAAGTTTGCCGGGTCGACTAGTAAAAAATTCAGTGTCACGTTTTTTTAATTTTCCATCACAGACTTGCCATGGTTTAAAAGATATAAAACATAATCGTGATTTGCGCTAGTATCGGTGTACCTATACCTAATAGGCGTCTTAAATAAAATTTAATTTGCATAAACCTTTTAATTTACTTAAAACAATACCAGGTTATGCATATTTTTTAATAAAACGTTTCAAGAAGCGATTTTTCTTCGTCGCCGACGCTCTGGCAGCAGATTTGTCATAATTTTTAAGACACGCGCACCCGAGGCAGTAAAATGATTAAATTTCTAATTAAAATGTATTTATGTTTGTTATCTAAGAGATATTCTGAGAAAATGTGTGTTAGAGTAATTTTAGCTAGTCTGTTTTTTTAAATGGTTCTCTTTATTCAATGTTACTGTTTCCTTTTAGGTATACTATCAATGTATTCAAAAAAGCTTTAAATTCCACTAAATAAATGTTAAAAGCTGGTTTTGTACTTACCAATAAAATCGATAAATAAATGTATCGATAAGAAGTAAAAAAGGTTAACACAGACTCTTGAACTGACTAATATTTATGAACATAAAATTTTCATATTTCTCAAAATGATGCAAAATCTTCTTCTCTGTTGAAGTGGCGTCCACTGCTAACCACGAGCCTCACTTATTCATTGACTCATGTAATCGCCAGGCTTGGCAAGCGGGTTGGCGATGACTTACCTATGTATGAACTGTGGACTATTTTGAATTTTGGAAATCAATATATATAAAACTCTTGCGTTACTGACTGACTGACTGACTTACTGATAACGTAGAGCCGAAACTACTGGGCGTAGCGGGCTGAAATTTTGCATGTAGGTTCCTTAAGGAGTGTAGGTGAGCACTAAGGATTTCCCAAAATTCCCATGGGAACGGGAAAAAACTAGATTTTTAAGTTTATGAGAAATCAGCGCGAGTGAAACCGCGGGGCAGCTTCTAGTAATATAATATTTCCTTTGATTCTGCAGCAAAAAATTATTTCCTACAAAACGCAAGAAAAGTCCAATTGTTAACCTAGTAGCATTTATTTTATAAATCACCCCGTGGTTGACACAAGGCCACGACGCGACGAGCCTTAAATCCTTGTTAGGGCGGCACCTGCTCTTAAGATTAATTGTTCACCATTGAAAATACCTGCTGTTTCTATTTATTTTGTTTGTAAAATTCATTTGGTTTAAAATTATAAATAAGATTCAATAAAATAGATGAAAGTCGCGCAAGACCGGTCAATATGGAGGCCTGTGTTCAGCAGTGGACATCTTCCGGCTAAGATGATGATGATTAATCAAAAAAAAAAAACAAATTACAAATATCAATATATATAAAACTTTTCCGTTACTGACTGACTGACAGACAACGCAGAGCCGAAACTACTGAGCGTAGAAAGCTGAAAATTGGCAAGTGGGTTCTTTGGGGAGTATAGGTGAGCACTAAGAAGGGATTTCCCGAAATTCCCACGGGAACGGAAAAAAACGGGTATTTGTGTTGATGAAAAATCTGCGCGGGAAAAACCGCGGGGCAGCCTCTAGTATTTTATATACCATAACATAACATTACACATCACACTCAGAGCCCCTAACTAGAAAGAACTTGTATCTAGGGTGCCCGAAACATTTATACAGAGAGAAACATTATACCCAGACAGGATACAAACATCGATATTCATCATAACAATGTTCGCCTCACCGGGAATAGAACCCAGGTGCACTCGCTTCTCAGTCCACATCGCTGCCAACTGAGCTACGGAGCAGTCTTATATCAATATATATAAAATTCTTCCGTTACTGACTGACTGACTGACTGACTGACAGACAACGCAGAGCCGAAACTACTGGGTGTAGCAGGCTGAAATTTTGCGTGTAGATCCCTTAGAGAGTGTAAGTGAGCACTAAGAAGGGATTTCCCGAAATTCCCACGGGAACGAAAAAAAACGGGATTTTTGTGTTTATGAGAAATACGCGCGGGAAAGACCGCGGGGCAGCCTCTAGTTATAAATTAGATTCAATGAAATGGATGAAGTTCGCGTAAGACCGGTCGATATGAAGATTTGTGTTTAGCAGTGGAAGTCTTCCAGCTAAGATGAAGAAGAACTAAAAAAACAAATTACAAATAAATTTTATATTTGAATACAATTATGTATTATTAAATTTTCACCATTCATACCCAAGACAGTATTCAAAATGTTTGCATTATTGAATTACAGTACCCAAGTTAAGTTCACTTTATTTATTTTTAAATTTCAGCTGTTTCTAGAGTAAGTTAAAATTGAAAACACATCGCATTTATTTTGTAAGTTCGCCAAAAACCGAAATAAAACATCAAAACTTATCACCTCAACATTCGCCCCGACCGGGAATAGAACAGAAGACTCCGGTGTCATATATATTGAAATCGCTGTTACATGCGCTTTGAAGGCACTCAAAAAACTAATGCTATCACTTTCTTTTACATTGTTATTTAAAGGGACAACACTGGTTGCCAACTAATGCCAACCAATAAAAAAAGCCCATGCTAAACCATTACAATTTTTGAGGCTAAGGAATCTACATTCTAACTCTAGACTTTAATGCATACTACATAAAGACTGTTTTATACCAAAATGTTAAAGTCAATGCGCTCAATTTGTAAAAACAAGCAGGAAAAAAAAAGTTTCTTTACTCTAGTTAAAAAAAAAACAGTTCTCAATTACTAAAAAAACAGGAAAAAAAAGTTTCTTACTCTAGTTTTGAGTAAACATCTAAATCCGCTCAATTTCCATGAATTATGAAGTAGGAGCACGTCGCTTCCTTCCTTATTTTGTTTTCCTTAATCGTGCTTCTCGTAGGTAAATCAGGTTTTTGCTTACTTTGTACCTGGGGCTATAAATCTTTTTTTAAAGCTTTAATCGAAAGAAGTAACATTTTTTTACTATATTTTCCCATTTCCTCCCATGAGTGTCGTTAAAAGCGACAAACGACTGCGTCCTTAGTTGAAAAACTTAATGAGACATACACCACCTATAAAATAATGTTTATTACCGCTAAACTTCTCACAATGTTAGCCCTTATGACAATCTGTGGGGAAGAACTACGTCGAACAAAAGACGTCTTGCATTTGTGATAATGAATTGAAATTTTACAATTATTAACCTGTTTCTGTATAATATTAATAAATAATCAATTACTTTTCTATATTATCTCAATTTTGTTTCATTTCAATGCATGTTTGCAAAATTCAAAACTATTAAAGAGCTACTTCTATCACCGTCAGACTACGCGCAGCGTAGCCGTCAAGTCAGTCAAGCTACGGCAGTGCTACGTTCGCTACGCCCCGCTCGCTTGCGCTACGCAGAACTTCCGACGGAAATAAAAGTGAACAAAAAAACTTACGAAAGTGATATCGAGTGTTTAAAAAAGTGAATCAGTTTATGTGAGAGTGAACAAGTGAATTTTTTATTTGAACATCCGGTGTGAACGCCGAACGATGACCTTTGAATTTTGCAGGTTAGTGGTTTTTAATTAATTTTGCACATGTAAGGGAGAATGGGACTCGCGGGTAAAGTTTTTTTTTGCGTTATGACGTCGCACTGCGGTTGTGGACACATAAAAATTTATTTTTGATGAAAGTTTTGTACTTAAAAAAGGACTTTTTTAACATCACCGTTACACGCTTAAATGCTCCAATATAAAAGAAAATATTTTATGCAATTCTATTCTAACAACTTAATCCTGTATACATACTTGGTTTAACTATTAATTAATTTCTAGGCCTTATAATATGTAAAAAATAATAAAGTTATTAACGGTATATTAAAACAATCAAGAAAAACAAGAAAAGCAGCAGTAAAAAGTTTGTAAAAGCCAAAGCGGTCAAGTTTTGAAGGAGCTTCCAGTAAAAATGCAAATTACTACTTTTCACTTCTTAAATTATTTATAGGGAAAACACTACTTGCAGCGTTCTATGCTCAAAATAAAAAAGAAACTTAATGCTACTGATTTACGAAATAAAAAATATATCACTCTGAAATACCCTCTGTATCTATTAAGTAACTATGCATACCTGTGTCTAGGGTGCCCAAATTATTAAATAGATAAATGACACTCAAATCAAGGAAACGAACATCGATATCCATTTAAACAACGTTTTCCGGGAAGTGAACCTTGGTACTTCGAATAAGTCACAGTCAACCGATCGCATTCTTGCAGTATTGCTTCAAAATTTTTCAAAAAAGGAAGCTGCTACCCTTCTTTCAGGCATTCCTTTGGTCGCCTTTTACTATACTCATGGGAGGAGATGGTGTGGTGGTATTATATTCCGCCACCACACCACATTGTAACTATAAAATAATTACCTACTTTTAAATACTTTTTAGTAAAAAAGTCACGTGTTCACGTTCAAGAAACAAAGCATACATATTAATTCACTAAATAAAAAAAACAGTAATTTCATTTCTAGCAAATTTTGAAAACCTTAGCTCTTAAAAAAACGAAAAAAAACAAAACAGTTCAAATTTAGAACACTGCACGTTCTAGCCAAGAGGTCGGCATTTAGTTTCTTTGCCAATTTTGCACTAATGCCTCTTGAAAAATCTGCGGAAGCCGTTTAGGAAAGTACCTTTTTAAAATGTTCCAGCCAGTATGTAAAAAAAGGAAGTGAAATAAATTACCAACTTTTTTCAAAATCCACTCCACAACCTTTGTATTTTGTAAAAATTTAATATTAAAAAGATAGATAGAAAACACATTATTGCAATTAAGTAACTTTTAAGTATTTTATTTTTCTTAAATCAATAAATACTATGATTGCAATGGACGGCCTAAACGCTGAGAGCGTTTATTGTTCACTAGAAATCTAAATATAAACTAGAAAAAGCCTGTTTAAAAATAAAATATACTTAACATTTTAAACTACATACATATACATAGCACTAAATCTCAGCAAAAAAATCTTCTAAACCATCATGGCAAAACTCAAAAATGTGTTACCTACCATGTTGTAGACGTGTATGTAGGACACCCATACTATCTTTTCCATGGGTGTCATAAAAGGCGACTAAGGGAACAGCCGAATGACGGGCAGCAGCGACCTTTATTGAAATACTTGAAGAGCCATGCTGCAATCGTCAACCCGTCTGCTAAGCGCGGCACTTACTGTATACTTCCTTCACAATATTTATCCTTGTGGCAAACTGTAGAGGCGCTTCAATCACGAGCTTTACCAAATGTACGGTGAGCCGAACGTCATTAAAATCATCAGGATTGGTCGCCTAAGATGGGCAAGTCACGTGATGAGAATGGACGAGGCTAGAGTACCCAAACGCCTACTGGAAGGCCAACCGGAGGGTCGCTGGAGCAGAGGCAGGCCCAAGCTCAGGTGGCTGGACGGCGTCCAACTGGACACTAAAATACCGATGTGAAGAGTTGGAGAGAGAAAGCCCTAAAAAGAACGGACTGGAAGAATTTACTTGACCAGGCTAAGGCCCACCCGTGGCTGTAACGCCTAAGATGATGATGATGAAACTGTAGAGGAGACCTATACCCAGCAGTATAGGTGGAATTTAACGGTGGTAATGATGATGATAGCCACAAAAACAGTTACGGAAAACTAATTAAGAGAATTGAGAAACAATAGTCTGATTTTTTTCTCGGTTCGCGGGAAAAACTGATGATTCATGACAAAAACACTCTGTTTTTTCTATAACTATTAGGTAAATAAATACAAGGCTGTATCGTATCGCAGAATCGTCGGCTCGGCTCTGTAGTCGTTAGCAGTTTACTTAATGCATTCTTGACGATCCCGCCGGTTTCGATCTGAGGAACGATTTTTCTTACGCCTTTCTTGAGTTTTTTTTTTTACACATAATGAGGTATATTATAGGGTTTCTTTGAAGAAATGCCGTTAGTCTGTTATTTACTTTGAAATCATTATTATTATTTGCAACATATAGTGTCTCACTGCTGGGCAAAGGCCTCCTTCCCCTTTCTCCACTTTTCCCGATCCTGGGCACATTCCCACCAGGTCTTAGTTGGCTCATCGCTCCACCGTTTCCTAGTTCGACCACGTAGCTTCTTGCCTTTGAAATATATTTGAATAAATATTCCAATTTTTATTAATTGGTGCCACGTGGTCGCAGCATAGAATACTATCATCCCAAGTTGTAAAATAAGTGAACGCCCGAAGGACGGGCAGCTTCGTCCTTTGTTGCTAAACTTGATAAGCCATAACTGTAATCGACAGCCATGTTTTCAAATGAAAGGTCAGTCATTATTATCGCGTTATTTAAACAATCAAAGTCAAATTTAATAGTCAAAAATTATTCATTCAATACAGTATACAAGATATCACTTATTGAAAGTCAATTAGACTAATCTAATTGGTATTGATACCTTATTTGGTAAAGTATCCTACATTGCGAGAGGCGAGGTGGCGTAACAATAACTCGATTATATGACTTATTTAATTTCATTTCGTATTTCCTAAATATTTTTAATCAAAACTGCGTTCCAGTGCAACTGGAAAATTCCCTAATCCCCCATTCTACTTTAAAGCCCAAAATTAAAAACAGCTTTTGCAAAATTGGGTTTTTTGACAGGAAAAATTAAATTTAAATCCTTTTTCATCGCATAGTGGAAAAATATGCAGTATGTGCTAAATCACATTCAAGCTGGCTTGTTCTTTTTTTTTACTCGTACGGGCAGCGTTCAGGAAGCTTCGCTAAATCTTCTCGTCCGAGTTATCGCAGTGTCTTAAGATGAAAGTCTACGAACATAATTGTGTGTTGCCACTTTGCCAGTGATGACTTGCGGTGTCCTGTAAGGTACATGGTCGCTAACTGTGGGCCTTTCAGACAGCTCATAGTCACTCAAAGAAAAATTAAAAGGGCTATTCTTGGAGTTCCCCTGTTTCCCTGCGTGATTGATTCAGAAATGATGATATCCAGAAGAAACAAAGCCAATAATAATAACTTCCGACCCGTGTTCACTTATACAATCCGACAATAACATAACACAAACTCACGCCTTTTATTCCCCGCAAGGTTAGGCAAAGGCACCAGCTCAACGCACCGGCGCACCGGACCCACGTTTAGCCGAGTTTATGCTTTATTACCAACGTGACAAGGGGCCAGCCAGCCAGGGCAGGAAGAAGAAGAAAAATGTAAATGCTAATAACATGATTATGCATAGAAAAAACACTTTAATCCTTGATATCGTTGCCTTGTTACGTCTTATTAGCAAGACTGCATGATATGGGTTTTGTCGCAATTTCATTAAGGACAGGCCGCTTTTTAAGTTTTCGCCAGGATATTCTATTCTGGGTCGTTACTGGTTGCAAATCTCATGCTTTCAGGTCTTTTGCGACACTGGTTCACCATGTAGCTGCGTTTATATTTTTCCAAGTACAAAAAAAAAATAGCCTACGTCATGTCCGATCCAATTTGTGAAGGTCGGTCTAAGGGACAAATACGTTATTATTTTAACCTATGAAATGACTGAATCTAAGATTTGGGTTTCCAAAGAATTAACGATTTCTTTTACATTTAAATTGGATCTACAGTTTCTTTTCTAAGGATTTATATATTGGGCTTATAAATAAAATTATGTTTAAATTGCACAAGCTTAGTCGGAACCTTTTGACAGTCACAATACACATTTAAAGCATAATATATATATTTAGTTTTTCTTAAATATTGTCTACTTTTAGTTTGTTGCGGAGCCCGCGACAGTGCCCACGTCGTTCAATGCTTCAAGATCAAAACATAGGCCTATGTTCGATATCGTGCAAGGAGACGCGTCGGCGCCCGCACGAAGCCTTTAATAAGACCTAAAATTTTCAACGAAGGAAGCTGCTGCGTCTTTTTAACCGACTTCAAAAAAGGAGGTTATCAGTTTGACCTGTATGTATGTATGTATGTATATATGTATGTATGTATGTTTGTCCGCGATTATCTCGCGTTTGGCTGAACCGATTTTGATGCGGTTTTCAATAATGTATTAGTTACATTCAGTAGAAGGTTTTAGTACCTATTTTAACCGACTTTGAAAAAGAGGAAGTTCTCAGATTATATGTATGTGTCAGTTCGTTGAAGGCGGGTCTCTTTTTGTAAAAAAGGAATTATCGAGTGTTCACGACGCCCCGCGCAACGCGTCGCGTCTCCCTAAATGAGGCCTAAAATTTTCAACGAAGGAAGCTGCTGCCTCTCTCAAAGTGTTCCAATTGTTGAGAACGTTTCATTACATTTGTAACACGCCAATTAAACTGTAATTCACTCAGGCACAGTTCAGAGAGCACTCGAAGCCTACAAACTTTCTGTTTGCACTGAAACATCAAATATACACGTTTGAAGTGAAGTTTGAAGATAACTTCGCGAGGACAGGATCTCGAGAAACCGTGTCCCAAGTGTTTAAACTGGAAAATTATATTTTGAACGCAAATGTCTCTTAGGAGCGAGCGAGTTGACAGTTTTCCCTGCTAAATATTTTTTACGCACTTAAATTTTTTTTTTGGACTCAGGTGGTACAGGAGAGAGAAACGTGGAAACGGGAGGGGGAAGTCTTTGCCCAGCAGTGGGACACAGCCACAGACTATTAAAAAAAAAAAAACTTTTTTTTTACTTTTATAATATCTGAGGACCTATTATGGCCGCATTAATTTGCAATATTGCTTTTCGTCCTCTGGAGTGTCAAAGTATATACAAAAAAAAACGGAAAGTGGATGAATAGCAATATTGCAAAAGCGGCCGTATTAGGCTCTGTTCCAGTATAAAGCAGAATAAAATAAGAAATCCTTTCCGAAATCCGTCTTTTTTGTATTGGCTTTCATTGCTATATATATTAAAAATATAACAATATATAAATAACATAAAAAAAAAACAAATGTATTTTTTTTAACATATTTGTGCATTTATTAGTATAGTAGAGTCTGGTTGGTGATCCATTTATAGCAAACTAGTCGAACCGGCGAACTTCTTACTGCTTTACCTATTACTATGTTGTGCATGTTTTATTCATATAAACCTCTTGAATCACTATACTTTAAAAAAAAGACCGCATCATAATCCGTTGCATAAATTCAAAGATATATGCATAGGTACATATGGACATACGCGGGAAGCGACTTTGTTTTATACTATGTATTGATAAGCCTGTGCGAGTTGTAAATTCCTCTCCTTGCACGTAAATCAATGGACCGGACTTTATCCCGTAATGTCCATGAGATAGAGAGACATCATAATTGTTAAAATAAATAAGAAAAATAACGACAAAAGTCGTAATTGATTAAGTAAACTCTTTAAAAAAAGAGTTTACTTAATCAATAAGCCCTCAGCTCTTGCGCTGCGCTCAAAACGTCATGGGAGTTGCTGGTAGGTAGCATTACCACCACATTAAAGATAAATTTACATCCTCTAATGCATATTTATAAAATAATTAAATCTGTTGCTAAGTATTTAAGGACCATTCCGTCTATACTTAACAGTTTCAATATCAAATTTTCACAAGTCCACAAAAGGGAATAGAGAATTCGTCAAGCCCATCCAGTGTGTCGGTGCGGAGCTTACTGAATAATAAGTTTACACCGAATCGATAAGCACTGTTCCGGATCTGGCTTGTTTAATAGGTTAAATATTAACTTGAGAGTTAAAGGTACGTTAAGTTAATATTTAAGAGGCATAGTACAGCTAAAGTAGCGCCACCGAAGAAAAATTTTAATATCTTCTAAACTAAGGCAAATATCAAAAATGTGAAGCAGTATTCCCCTAGATAATGCAGCCTAGTATTTTTAGGGCACTCTTGTATAGCTTTTAAGTTAAAAACCAAAGAAAACTACAGAGTGTTGGTAAAAACGGCTACTTTTGGCAAATATCAGTAGCTTTCTTTAGTCTTTAACCTAAAAGCTATAGAACAATGCCTTAAAAATATTAGGCTGCATTATCTAAGGGAATACTGTTTAAAATTTTTGATATTTGCCTTAGTTTAGATGTTTTTTTTTCTCGGGTGGCGCTACTTTAGCTGTGCTATGCCTCTTAGGGCGGTTTGCTGAATGTATCCAAGTTCAATTGTGTTAAAATTAAATGTTGAAATTCAAATTGAAACTGACTCACGTAACTGAAATTCTCATTTGAATTGTAGGATAAAATAAATCTAGGTGTTCTAGCACTATTCTTGAGTTAAAACGCGTCAGAAAGTTTTACTTAGCGATTTTTTTTAAAGTAAAAAGTGAAAAATGATTTATTAAATATAGGATACAAGATATCGCTTATTGAAAGTCAATTAGACTTATCTAATTAATATTGATAACTTTTTTGGTAAAGTATCCTATACTGCGAGAGGCAAGGTAGTTTAGGGGCACCCACCAATAATATTTATAGAACCGTAGAACCTAGGACACTTAAAACACATGCAGAGACATTGAAACACATTCAGACAAAATGAACATCGATATCGATATCATAACAATATTAATTCCCGCTGGGATTCGAACTCAGACCTCCAAGACCTCTGTCAACAGCACTACCAACTGAACCTCGAAGGCGGTCTATAGATAACTACCTATAACCTGCGCACATATAGAAACGATTTGAAAAAATGGTGGCCATTGTATGGGCTGTCTCTTTTCTTAAATCTTCGCTCATACTATTTTACACATGAGATGGCATGCGTTCTGCCGCCATTTTCAAATCGTTTCTATATCTGCGCGGCTTATATTAAAAACAAGCTGTCCTGGCTTACTTCGTTACGCTATAGAATATAAGATACTACTCAAGACTTGGCTCTATAGACTTTGTTCTTTTGACTGCCCAGAATAGGCAAATAAAAAAAACAAACAACAACAACAAACCACCTGTCAAAATATGTAAACAACGGAAAAATATTGCAACTTGGGTTACATTATTTGAGTTTAAGTAAGGATCCCTAATTTTTTTGAAAATCTTATGCCTTCTTAGCCTATGACACTCGGGGATAGTTAAGCTTCCTACCAGTGAAAGAATTTTTCAAATCGGTTCTGTATTTCCGGAGCCTATTCGTTACAAATAAACAAACAAGTCCTAACTCTTTATAATATTGGTATAGATGTAAGGTATCGATGAATAAACGCCATTGCGGTGTCAAGTTCCCCGAGTCAGGCTTGTAAAATAATAACTAAGTTTCTTTAGCTCCAAAACTAAGTGAAAGTTTCTTTAGCTCCAAAACTAAGTGAAAGTTTCCATATATTATTATATAGGTATACAATATTGCGTAGCAATTATTCATTTGAAGCAGGCTCGTAACTTTTGCGCCTGATCTAGAAACTGTGATTAATTCTAGCCGCAAGATTAGAACATACTGTAAGGAGTGACATTTAAGGATTTTCTCACATTATTTGACATAACGTTGCTACAAAATATAATTATTAACACACTAATTTGAAAAAGTTTGGTTAGATTGACCCAATAAGATTTGTAGTGATTGAAATTTAAAATTATGTGCTTTGCTCGGAAGAATATCATATTCAAAAACTTTATAATAAACTGAAAATTTTGTCGTTCATTTACATTACAATTATTAGAGATATTCTTATAATGTACGAGCTGTCCCGGCTAACTTCGTTACGCCATACAATATAAGATACTACATACTACTAAAGACTTGGCTTTAAAGACTTTGTTCTTTTTAGCTTCCCCAACAGTGAAATAATTTTTCAAATTGGTTCAGTATTTCTAGAGCCTGTTCGATGCAAACAACAATCAAATCTTTCCTCTTTATTATTGGTATTGCTAGATATAAATATGTTTTACCATTAAAGATATTATTGCTTTATTATGACATCAAATTAGACGGAATTGTAACAAATAATATGATTCGCTAATAATTATAAGTCAATATAAGTAATAAAAAAAACTGACTGGCATTCCATTTATCATAATAAGAAATTATAAGAATTCACACTTTTGCATATCAGCTTTTTTTGTTGATACTTTTTGATATTTTTAACAAAGAAATATATTCTTACCTACATATACTTCGTTTGGGTTCAGTGACTGAGCTAAAAGGTGAAAAAAAAATGCAATATCATTTACGGAGCAGGAAAGTTCGTATATTTAACTAAAATGCAAAGGAAGTTCCAAGAATACCTTTTTCCAAATTCAGTAGCATTTCGCATGTCATTGTTAAAAATATGCTTAAATTTATTTTTAGCGGTATTATAGCGAAAAGTGCTTTGCTAGAAAAATTATAAAATAATATATATATAGTTCTGCTTCATTTATGGGCCTGAAAAAAAAACATATCAAATATAAAATAAATATTTTTTCATTCAAATAAATGTAGCGTCGTTAAAATGTTTGCTATGTTTGGGATTTTTTTTATGTAGTCAAATTTATCTAATAGTAAAAAAACTTGTAAGGGTCCTTGAGTATAACATACATTTTTTAAGCCCGATATATAAAGCGGAACTATTTTTTATTATTTTTCTTGCAAAAATCACTCCTTGAGTATGTTTTTAATAATTTCAATAAAAAAAAAAACTAAGCAAAGAAATCGAATATAAATTAATATAATAATATAAATATCTTACAGGGTCAGGTATTTTACTACGTAGCCGGAAAATTTCATCAAAATTGAAGTAAAACAAACAAAATTTACAGAAAACCTGGTCCAACACCTTTAATCTTCTCAGAAGGGGACTTCAATTGTTCTTTTGAAAGTAGGCTGTAATAAAAATGTCGTTTGATTTGAGACGACAATTCTCGCACAGCGTGAGAAATCTCTAATCAAAGACGAGACGGTGGAACTCCTTTCTCGTGTAATCTGAGGGCGTGATGAATTAGCGGGTCTTTTTTTTGGGATAGCTACTTTTTTTTGCTAAAATTAATCGAACACTTCGCGTGAGATATTAGTGAGTACCTAGAACTAGGCTTGTAATTTAGTGCTCGGTTTTTAGACCGATCGTTTTTCGACCGGCAGTTTTGTGATATATTTTCAGGATAGACAAATTGATTGGGATTTGTAACCTCTCTCTCGAATAAATAGTTGTGAATTTAAATAGATTTTTTATTTTAGTTTTATATTAAGGGACGACCTTCAATAAACTAACACAGTCATAAATTAAGAAGTTTCTCTATTTCGAAGTCGGTTAAAAGAGGTACCAAACCGCAGTCTTTTAACCGACTTCGAAAACCGCATCGAAATCGGTTGAGTCAAACGCGAGATAATGACGGAGAAACATACATGGAAACAAACATACAACATACATACAAGTAAAAAAAAAAAAGTAAAAAATGATTTATTCAATACAGGATACAAGATATCGCTTATTGAAAGTCAATTAGACTAATCTAATTAATATTGATACCTTATTTCGTAAAGTATCCTATACTGATAGAGGCGAGGTAGTTCAGGGTGCCCACTAATTGGCTCAGGCAAACAATGTTTGCCTTGCCTTACGACAATGGTCGCCTGGAGACGCCCCCAAACGAGCCCTCCTCTGTCAAATGATTCTACTCCCTTTCGCAATGATTTTACAGCGTAGAGAAGAAAGGGGTAACAAACTCTACTTTACAATTTCTCTCTTTTTTTTTTTTTGTTCTTATATATGTGACATTACAATTCAATTTACAATACAAAGAACATAAATTAATAAGATTTAAAGTACATACATGAAATAATGAAAATATCGTGCAGAGCTAGACTACTTCCATGCGTCTTTGTCGTTTTCATAATCATCAACATTGTAATAATCCAACTGAGATCTTCTTTTTCGAAATCTGTTAAAGATTCTTCAGTTAGGAGAATATCCAAAGGACTGACAGCATTGTCTTCAATATGTCATCAATCAATACATAGTATAAAACAAAGTCGCTTCCCGCGTCTGTCCCTTTGTATGCTTAAATCTTTAAAACTATGCAACGGATTTTGATACGGTTTTATTTTTATAGATAGAGTGATTCAAGAGGAAGGTTTATATGTATAATGCATGCACAACATAGTAATAGGTTAAGCGGTACGAAGTTCGCCGGGTCGATGAGTTTGTTTAAAAATTCAAACGTCCGCACTACGATCACCAACCCTCTTCACAAGTGTGGCGATGGCTGCAAAATCCCCACGCAAATGTTAGTCCTTGTGCTTATCTGTGGGGGAAGCTTGAGCTGAGAAGAAGAAGAAGAAATGATTTGTATAAGATCAAATATTTTATCTAGCCTACACTTTGTAACCTTGCAACTAAACTAAGCATTTATTACATTAATTCATAGTAAGTTTTTCTTTATAAATTAATAAATTTAATTAGAGCGTAAGCTTCCCCGCAAAACAATCTTTGTTGTTTGGGGAAAAATGTAAAAAAGAAATACTTTGTGAGAAGAGAAAATAAAAGATATTTAAAAAAAAAATGGAAAAAAAACGTTGTAAAGATAATAAAAATAATTCTTCATTTCCAGTCATTACAAAATTTAAACATATCAACTCAAATATTTATTTTAGAAATTAAGGTTTCCTTTACCTAAGTTAATAATATTATGAAATGAAATAAAACGTAGAAATATGTCACTTTGACGTCACGTTAAGATCAAAGTGAACTTATATATGTTCCCGACATTACCGGAAGTCATCTGAGAGCCTTTTTCTATATGTTTATGTTTTTTACGTATTTTTATTATACCTATAATATTCATATCGCCTTTGATCTGAAGGAATGAACGAATGATCAAATACATTCGCAGTTTTATTTGACTTCCTTGGTTCAGTTGGCAGTGTTTTTGCGTTGCTTTGAAGGTCCGGGTTCGATTTCCAGAAGGGGCGAACTTTGTTGTAATAGTTATAGACGTTTTGGGTGTGTTCGTATGTATTTTTATGTGTTTCGGGCTCCCGAGATACAGGTTCTTCCTAATGATGTACCTATTATGCATTACAACCATAAACTTAATACTGTCTCACTTAAGCATACATTTGTTAGATAAGATTGTACTATAATCATTTTTTTTTATTTATTTGTTTTTATTACAAATGATGAGTTACAAATCATAAAATCCATACTAATATTATTAATGCGAAATTAACCCTGTCTCTTTAACTCGCTTTCAAACTAAAACTACTAAACTGATTTATATGAAAGTTGGTACTGAAATAGTCTATAGCCTGAGAAAGAAAATATGCTACTTTGTATCCCAAAAAACCCACGGGAACTTGGTATTTTGGGGTTTGAAGAGCAATTGCGCTGACGAAGCTGTGGGGCGTTCACTATACTCAAAATGGATATACATTTTACTTGCAATTGTCGTCCTTAATGCTAAAAGCGATTTCGTCCAGGCAACCCTATTTTAGAATTTCAAATACCTATTTTTTTTGTGCAGAGCAAAGTTAGTTGATTCAATAATAATGTCCGTTTCAGATCCCAAAATGACATTGCAAATCTTCAAAACTAACTTAATGCCATTATGAGCTTAAGGAGAAAGGGTTAAGTGAGCCTTTACCCTAACGCGTGACACGCAAAACATAATGACTGCGGCACAATTGTTTGGCGTTATATTAATATCTCTAGTTAAGCCCCGAGCCGTCGCTGCGGTCTAGCGGGGATTTGTTTAGTTGTTATACATTCTGCGAATAGTTGCGTCGATGATTACTTAGGCTTATCGCACCGGGAGGCTCTGTTCTATATTGTAAGTTAGATGTGATTATACTGGGTGTGTCTGACAATACTTTTGTACACTTAAGCTAGAATGGTAACCTAAGTGGTGCCCTCATTTGAAAAAAAATCTTTTCCTAATTCAGGAATTCAAGTTTTACAAGTTCCGACGAAAGGCCCTCGAGAACGGCTTACATTATTTTTAAAATACATAACTAAAACTTAGAAACTTATGGATGGGACATGCAATCGATTAAAGAAACAAGTTGATCTTTCCGTGTACCCCGAACGCGTCCATACAAAAAGAGAAAGCTTTTTTGTAATAAAAATTGTTCGGATAAAGTTGTTTGTTTTATGAAAACTCGAACGCGAACATCAAAATCTCCGTGATTTGCTGAGATTCGAAAAACATTTTCCCCCGAAACGCAAATTTCATCAAAAAATTAGCTCTATGGCACGGTTGCGGTTCGGCGGGGACAGCATTAGTTTTTCAAGCGATTCCTTTATTGCTATACTGACCTCTTAATCGATTGCATTTTTTACCTATTACTTATTTTTGCGCTTACGCGCGGTGTCGGCGTCGTCTATTTGAGGCAATAAAAAAGATATTTATGTAATCCTGAAATGTAGGGATCGGAATTCTAAATCATAGAAAAAAATACTTTACATTAACTTAAATTAACTAGATAGAAAATGAATTTATTTGAAACTAATCGACCCGGCGAACTTCGTACCGCCTAACCTATTACTATTTTGAGCATGTATTAAACTTATAAACCTTTCACTTGAATCACACTATCTATTATTAAAAACCGTATCAAAATCCGTTGCTTAGTTTTAAAGATTTAAGCATACATAGGGACAGCCGCGGAAAGCGACTTTATTTTATACTATGTATTGATAAGTATCTATGACGTCTTACCGACTTGATAATATAAAAACATACATTTATGGTTTACCGTTTCCTTTCGGTAGACTCCTGAAACCGGTATCTAATGCTACCTTCATAATACATAATATCCCAATTCAGTTCGTGCAAATAGCGACCATGTCACGAGCGTAATAAAGATTGTACATCGGCTTTGTATTCGATGTATATTGTTAAACATGCAGCTTCTCCGAGTTGCTTGGCACCTTACGCGCTTTAAATCCTTCCCTATACTAAAAAAAAAAAAACTACAATATTGATTGTCTATGGTCAAGCTGTCAAACGTCATTCTTTGTGTTCGCGTGGTTACCGGCGCTTTGTTTTTTAGTAAAAAATAGTTTTCGATTTATTAAAATAAGTGAAAATAACAGCAAAACTACACGAAAATGTGTACAAAAACATAAGTCAAAGGACAGGAAACTCGAAATATATCGGAACAAGATCCGAAAATTGTGGAATGCAGGGAAATAAAAAACCTGCAACAAAGACGTCAGCTTCGGAAGTTTTTTCTCGAAGCAGGATCTGCAGGATGAGAATTCTTCTGGTATAATTAAAAATTACATTGGTTACGTACCAATGACCTCATATGACACAATGTGTCATGTTGGCATGTTTTTTTCAAACAAGCCCTTTCTATTGACACGGGTGGTATACGCGATATACCGACGTGTTTGTTGGCGCATGCCTTTACAAACAAGCCCTTTCACATTGACACGGGTGATATACGCGATATATCGACGTGCTCGTTGGCAAAGCAGCCGTTTATTGGTTTGATAAGGGCGAAGCACGCGCACGCGATGCGCAGACATTTTGGCGGCAAAATATTTTTTGTCTTCAAAATATTTTTTGTCTTCTGAACAAGACACAGGCTGTGTACGAGATACATGGATGTGCTCTACAATTTCTTAAGTGTCAAATCACAAAGATTTACTCAGATGGATCACAATCAACATGAGGCACAAATGCCAATAGAGCAAAGGATGGAGATAACTTATCTTCTCCGTAGCAAGTTAATACTACTAATGTACTACCACACAGGTAGGCATAACATTCAGGTTCAATCAGTGACACTGAGGGAGATACCTACTTCCCCAACAACCTTAATTTGGCCCAAAGAAATAAGCTAAAACTTAACCTTTGGAAGAGTTTTTCCCAGAAAACTAAGTATAAGAAATTGAAAATAAACAAAATCAATTTGTTTTGGGACCCGCCATGCTATGGAAAAATTCTTACAACACTAAAAGTAAGTTAAAACATAGACCAGCTGAAACTTATATCCCCACTGCGATGCAGTCAGGATCTTTGCTGTCTTGCATTCTATTCAAACAAAAGCAAGAATAAATTTTACCATGTCTAATCTAGATAAACCATTCTTTGAATCTAGTCAATGATGTACTGCAGGACAAGTTCCTTATTTTGGCCATGATCTTCAACAGAAGATTGCAACAATGACAATTTAGTCAACACAATGCAAAAATCAATATGCAAAAGCCACCTGCAAACCCTGAATGGGAAAACTTTATCAGGCCATCCCATTACTACCATATTGGTTTGCACTGCTGTATGGGGAAAACCCATGAAACCCCTGGTAGCCAGGAACTACCAATACTAGAACCACCATAGGGTTTCGCAGGCAACAGCCTAACGACCCAGACGCAGCCCTGTCTAAGCGGCATGCTCCTTCTGACAAATAGAGGTAAGCCATGGTGGCAAGCTTATTTCCACTTTTTTCCTAAGCTAAAGGAAAAATCTGTGTTATAATTTGTTTATTTTGGGTTCTGTATGTTAAGGGTATAACTACACCTTTTCATTCAATAGAATCTTAAAATCTGTCCAAGAACTCAGTAATATGTTTAAATTAAAACCATTTAAAATATTTTAACATTGCCCAGAGTACCATCAATACACTCTGAAAATTTATTCAAGAACACAGTATTATGGTTAAATTAAAACCATTGAAAATATTTTAACATTGCTCACAGTACCATCATTAAATAAATTAAGTAATGGATATAGTCAAAAATTTAATCAGATTGTTAAAAGTGTGACAATCAAGCCAGTCAGTTATATAAAAAATCTATATTTGAAATATTTCATCAGTTTATAACAGTGTTATATTTACACGTCGAATGTATACTTACCCTCAAACGCATACAAACTATGTACAGTTTATTGCACAGGACATTTAGAGGTTTAAATAATTTAAGATTAAGATTTTTACATTTACATGAGTTCCAGACACATCCTTATGGATGTGTACAGTTTCACTTTAAATAATGAAAGTGGTTTTTAGCTTTCTTACATCAATAAAGCCTTTATTTTGTAAATTTTTAAATCTATTCTATAAATATATGGAAAAAATATAATTTTATGCAAATACATATTATGTACAGACAAATGCAAATGCATGAAGAGTTAATAAAAATTATCACATCTAATTATCACATTTACTCTCATATTTGCTACGCTCAGAGCATTAGAATGTAATACATGGAATTTGGGTACAAATGTGTACCAAGTTTTTTGAGCCAGCAAGGGGTATTTGTAACAGTTGTGTGTTTTTTGAGTACTTACAAGCTGTTTAGACCAAACACTTTCTATAAATGTTCATATATTATGTACATTGATATGTACATACATAATACATAGGTACAAATATACTTATTGCTACGCCTGTTTCCATAGGGGTAGGCAGAGAAAATTAATTTCTACTTGCTATGATTCTGACAAATCTTTTCTTTTCGCTTCTTTAGGCTGCAAGTTTTTAATAACTCTTTTCATTATTACAATGATTCAATTAGTCAAACATCTTAAATTCAGTATTCTTATGAATTAAACCTAAAAATTTTCGCAATTTACTTACTTTTGACACTTCATATGTAACATTAGTAGAAGCTTGTCCAGCTTCTTGCTATGCATGGGTGAATTTTGGAAACTGGAACAAAAATCCTGGAATTTTTATTTACTGTATCTAGTGTTAACTATGTTACCAGCATAATGATGGTCATCACAACTTTGGTTCTCTGTTATGGATTATTTTTTGGTTTTTGCAACACCCTGAAAGAAATCTTTCTTAATTATTATCTTCACCTTTCAGAGACCTGCTTCATTGTCAGATAATATAGAAACAGAGATATGCTCCAGCAATGCCGGCTTAAAATATCAGTACCACTACTGTCATTTGTAGAAATTATAATTGAGTCCTCAGTGGTGAGCATTGAGCAAACTCAATACAATAATTAAAATAACAATGATCCATTCTTTGTTTTTTGTTCCATATAAATGGACATTCCTCCTAAGAATGTTAATTCAGGTGCTTCAAATTTTTATAAATTTGATTTTATGTTGAATGGTGGCTCTAAAATAGGGGATGATGATTATATTATGAAGACCTACCACCATTGCCATATTAATGTCATTGTTTATTTATTTATAAATAAATATAAGATATGATTAAAGTATTAATAAATAAACATGAGATATGATTAAAGTATTGAATGTGAATGTGAATGACAGTTAAAAAACATGTTACTAGCTTTAAGTAGCTACTGCTACACAGAACAAATATTGACTTACTAGTCATGTTACTAGTTTTAAGTAGTTACTGCTACACAGAACAAGTATTAACTTACTAGTCATGTTACTAGCTTTAAGTAGCTACTGCTACACAGAACAAGTATTAACTTACTAGTCATGTTACAAGCTTTAAGGAGCTACTGCTACACAGAACAAGTATTAACTTTTAAAAAGTAAAGTACTAGAACTAAATAAATACAGACTTCAATATACATAAAGTTATACTGATATTGTTAAGACATTGAGTCTTAGATTTTTTGTAAACCAAATTAAATTAATCAAAGCTTTTGAACGTGAAAAAACTTCTGTTCTGTAAAACTTCTGTGATTTTGAGAAAACATTCGTAAAAAACCCATTGTTAATTCTTTCAAAAAACGACACAAATCTGTGACCTCATCAACAATAGGATGCTGGACCAAAAATATTTTGCTATTTTGGGGTAAAAAGGGAGTAAAATCTTTTAATTCAACAGATGCGGTAAAAGTCATGGCGGCCTGCTTGGTTTAAAATGGCTAGTTCAACAGACCAGGGGATAAGATTATCTTGTTTGGATGCGTCTCCTGGCGGCTTCCATCGTTGGCTTCGATGATGGGTCTGATCGAAGGCGTGCCGCGGCAGGGTGCAGTCTGGCTCGTGTAGCATGACGTAGCTACGTACAATGTTTTGCTATGCGGACTGGTCTGTCCTTTTGGGGACTGTTTTTTGCCTGCGCCTCTTGCGAATAGGATACTATATTAATAAATATAATGATATGAGACTTGAAATAAGAGACACCTTGTATCCTATGTAGAATAATTTAATTTTAAATTTGAAAGTTAAGGTGTTTGCAGGACAAACACAAGCCATCTAGCAACCACCAAGTCTAAAGGTGTGTCATTAGACAGACAGTTGACTAAACCAGTAGGTCTTGAACTATGTAGAGGTTCACATAATACAACTCTATTCATGTGATATCTTTTTGTTTTAGTTAAGAAGCGGTATTAATACGCCCTGTTTTGATTACATTTGATATTACATTTAACTTTATTAAATTTTCTTTTATGTTTATTAAATTTTCATGTTCCTTTACTAAGGATATATAAAACAACTTAATTAAGTTTTCAAACAAATCTGTTTGTCCTTTCCTATATTAGAAGGGGTTATCTTCGATAGAAGCCTCACAACTTTTGTTTTAAGATATTATTATTGGCTCTGAACATCTGCATGTTTAACAATATACATCGAATACAAAGCCGATGTACAATAGGATGATCAAACGAGCTCACCTGAGTGAAGTTCGATCATTATTGTACGAAGGCTTTGTATGAAGATGTATATTGTCCCGCCCGCCCTTTACAATTTGTAAGTAACCCAAGTTGTGAGTCAAGCTCAATAAGGCTCTAAAGAATGACGTTTGACAGCTTGACCATAGACAATCAATATTGTAGTTTTTTTTTTTTTAGTATAGGGAAGGATTTAAAGCGCGTAAGGTGCCAAGCAACTCGGAGAAGCTGCATGTTTAACAATATACATCTTCATACAAAGCCTTCGTACAATAATGATCGAACTTCACTCAGGTGAGCTCGTTTGATCATCCTATTAAAATAAATTGCGATGCGCTGATGAGCATAATGGCCGGGACATAAAAAAACATGACTCCACTCAAATGATAACATAACGAGTTTAGTATTATACTCGGCTTCTATAACATTGCGGAGATTGAGAAAATAAGTAGGAAAATGTTTAAAAGGACATTATTTAGTACAAGTCATAAAATAAAAATAAATATCATAATTAAATAAATAAGCCCCCAACCCTTGCGCTCGGCTCCAAGGCTCCCATGACGCTGGCCGCATTGCCGCGCTGAACAGCAATGGACAGCCTCTGCGTCAAGAAGGAGCCCGAGCGTCGGTCTAAACCTCTATCAACAAGCCGACGACCCAACTTGTGGATAAAGGAGGCGCAGCTTCCGTACCCCAAACTCCGGAGTCTCGAAAATGTTTTGTTTTTGTAATTGTTATTTTAATGGATTTTTTTTTTAATATCAGTCAACCAAAAAAAAATATAGTTTTGAATTTTTTTCAACTATGATCATCATTGATCAAATGAAAGTTTTGCCATAATACTGGATATGTCACTAAGTTGAACTATTACTATCGACAAAGTGAAAACTTTGACAAAATACTGGATGGTCTCTCAAGACTGTGAAATAAGGCCATTTTTGTGGAATGCCGATGTGAAGAATTTAACGTTCACTTTAGATGATGATGATGTTCATTTTATCCAAATATTATCAAAATAGCAGACAAGTAATATGTCAAATATAACTGTATGACAACGATTTACGATAAAAAAACTTTTTATAAAAAAATTAAACCGCCGAAAAAAACTGAAAAGCATTAAATAATAGGGAAACATTTTCTATTAGGCCTTAATTTACTCACTTCTTAAAGTAATTTTGGATTACCAAGAAATTTTAAGTCGGCGCCACACCACACAAGCAAATTCATTATCTATGTAAAGCGCGATGCGCAGCGGCATACGTTTTTCGGTTATTTCTTTGAATTTCAGGTAATTTAGTGATCTTTATTCGTTGATTCTGTGGCACCGACTCAAAATTTCTTGGTAATCCAAAATTACTTTAAGAAGTGAGTAAATTAAGGCCTAATAGAAAATGTTTCCCTATTATTTAATGCTTTTCAGTTTTTTTCGGCGGTTTTATTTTTTTATAAAAAGTTTTTATTTTTTGCTTTTCAGTTTTTTTTGGGCTAATTTTTTGACCCCAGCTAATCATACTTCACCGGGTGGTCGCACCCCACAAGGTGGCCACACAACCTGGTGAAGGTTGAGGGACTAACAGGATGAGGTTCGATCACGACCGGTCGGTGAGGCGATTTGTGAGGGAGGCCTTTGTCCAGCAGTGGACGTCTTTTGGCTGATTTTATTTCATTTGCAAAGGTATTGTAAGTAGGTATCAAAAGTTATAATGTAACACGGAAATGCAACCTGTGAGTGGATAAATCGACCCGCCGACCAAAAAGTTACCCCTATTTTCCCACCCTTAGGGTGGGAATTTTATTTCCAAATTTTTATGGGACCAACTTCAAGTTATACCCTGTCGATTAAAAAAAGAATTATCAAAATCGGTCCACACAGTAAAAAGTTATGCGTGATCATACATAAAAAAAAATATATATATATACGCGACGAATTGAGAACCTCCTCCTTTTTGTTTTTTCGTCGGTTAAAAAAAAAAACATTTCACTTCAGACTCAGAGCCTTTAGCGAGTTAGAAAAAGCATACATACAAAAACATATAACGCACCCAGACCTGTGAAAAATGCCCCTATAAATTCTTGCGCCCACATTTTTGACTAGATAGATTTTCCGCAAAAAAAAAACGTTTTTGAGAGCATAAACTTTTTTATTTTTTTCGACGTTCAAATTATTTTCAGAAGCATGACGTATAAACTTTAGTTACTGAAAAAGTAAAATTGCGATCCGAAACTGCGCCAAATGTATTTTTAAATAAATATCTTAAACAAATCTACTATATATTATTATATAATATATAAAAATGAATCGTGGTACGTTAGTCTCACTAAAAATCGAGCACCGCCGGGCCGATTTAGATGTAGTCCAGGAAAGGTTTAAAAGTTGAGAAAATTATGAAAAATAGAGAGGAAGTTAGCAAAAAACAACAATTTCTCCATATTATAAAATTGTAAAGCGCGGCACGAAGTTCGCCGGGACAGCTAGTATTTCATAAAAACTTTCTATCGTATTCACCGTGTTAGCTCGGCGCTTTTTATTCGATATAGGTAAGTTATTTCAGTGTTTCTAGTTAATGTTATTCATCATCATCATCATCATCCTCAGCCTGTAAGAGCCCACTGCTGGACATAGGCCTCTTCTCTCGCACGCCATGCACCACGGTCCTGCGCCAGTCTGATCCACTGCCTACCGGCGACCTTCACTATGTCGTCAGACCATCGGGCTGGTGGTCTGCCTACTCCACGTCGTCTTTCTCTAGGCCACCACTCTGTGACCCTGTAATGTAATTACCACGCATTATTTCTTAGATAAAATGGCGGATAGCTATATTGTTAACTAAACAATAGTTTTCAGTTACAAAGCAATATTAATTAACTTACACATTTATCAGGATTAGGGTTACCGGTTAATAGAGAAGCTAGACTGAATTGATTGCGCGCTTAGTTTAAAAAAAAAGGATGTTGTACGAAGTTTTAACGCATCTGTAAATAAAAGTAAATATATATTAGTAATATCCCTGCAAATAATACTAAAAAGAGAATTATTTGATTGTTTGCTTCAATGAAATGAAGAAAATAAATCTTATACTAGGTACTGGATCGATTTGATAAATCCTTTCCACATTAGAATTCTATACTTTCCCTGAATAACATAGGCAATAGATTCTCAAAAATAGCACATAGGCTATAATAATTTATAATCAATATATATAAAACTCTCCCGTTACTGACTGACTGACTGACAGACAACGCAGAGCCGAAACTACTGGGCGTAGCGGGCTGAAATTTTGCATGTGGGTTCCTTAAGGAGTGTAGGTGAGCTGAGCACTATAAGAAGGGATTTCCCGAAATTCCCACGGGAACGGGAAAAAACGTGATTTTTGTGTTTATGAGAAATCTGCGCGGGAAAAACCGCGGGGCAGCCTCTAGTCAATATATATAAAACTCTTCCGTTACTGACTGACTGACTGACAGACAACGCAGAGCCGAAACTACTGGGCGTAGAAAGCTGAAAATTGGCACGTGGGTTCCTTGGGGAGTGTAGGTGAGCACTAAGAAGGGATTTCCCGAAATTCCCACGGGAACGGGAAAAAACGGGATTTTTGTGTTTACGAGAAATGTGCGCGCGAAAAACTGCGGGGCAGCCTCTAGTATTTTATAAAAGTTCATCAATTCAGTATACGTACAGTTTTTATAATCTTTAGTAGTCAAACCAATAATCACTCCAAAGTGTCTAGGCAAGTACTACTTGCCGAAACAACCTCGAGCATCTAATAAAAAGGCAAACAGTATCAAAATGTTCAACATACAAGCTCAAAGGTATTTGCTGATATAAATACAGGCGTACCTGTGTTTACACAAATACTTTGCTCCTTCGCCCCCTTTCCTTTGCGAGCTCGAGACACATTTCAGTCATTTTGCACACGTTAGTCAGCGGTAATGTATGGAAATACTGTGACAGATTGAGCTCACGCAACGCCTATACTCACTAAGCTAAATCAGCTACCAACTACCCAGTGAAATCTACAATATGTACATAAGGAATGATAAGTTTAAAAAATAATTAAAACTATTTTTTATCGAAAAATAAAAAAAAAAATTAATAATAAGAGCAATAATTAAGTAAGTTAAATAGTTTATAGACTGTACTCGCTGCTACAGATAAATAATTAAGTTTTGGTTAGCAGCAAATCGCATGTAACTTTTGTACCTTTTAAATTGTTTTGAATAAAAAAAAGCTCCTTTAACTGTTTTCTTATTATTATTTTACAAGTTGAGCCTACGAACTTCGTATTGCGTTGAGCTGTCAATGTGGAATATGAAATGATTTTTTTAGCAAAATTTTTTTTTCGTGTATTACTAAAATTCTCTATAGAGTTGTGTTTTTTTTTGGTTCTTGCTTGTGAAATTTCACTGTTTGTTTTTTTAGCATAGGAAATTTTTTACCACAGTTTTACCTAGAAAGGGGTTTAATTGTGATGCGAACATTAATGTACAAAGCGATACGGTCGCTCAATATGTTACTAAGTGAACACTAGATATCACCGCGATAACAGCCTTTAATACACAGAAGATAAAGTGGAAATTCCTTCCATTCTACTTATCTCAATGTTACACATGTTATTGCGACAACGACTGCCGATCAAAGGTATCGTGACGCGACAAGAAAAGAGTAACGATTTGGAACATCAGAGAAGATGTCACTGACGACATATTTTATTGAAAGAAAGAAACATTTATTTACATCTACGTTGACATATGGGGTGAAACGTCCTATTTCGGCGGTAGTCAAAATTTTAATCTCTATACGGTGGCCACTGACTACGGATTTTTTTCTTTGGTAATTAAAAATTAATTACGTTTAATGTAACTCCGGAATGTCGAACAAGCAATATGTTATATAGATACGTTACGAAACATGGAGTAACGCTAAACATAAACGGACATCAATAAGCATTTTTTATTTTGAAATTGATAACTTTTAAAATAAAATATCCTCTGCTTTTGAGACATTTAGGACGTCATTTCGACAACCACCGCAAAAGTACGTTTTACCCTATCTTTCCATAGTTAGACCACGTTTTTTGATTTTAAATAATTATATCCCCATTTTTTCCCTTCCTAGTTACAATTTAAATATGGGTATTTCTCACAAAAAATATTCTTCATCTAAGATCGCTGTTCATGATATTTTTTTAGAATTTGATTATTTTAATAAGTTTATCGTATACAAGAACAAAAAGTTATAGTTTTCATGATGGAGGACTCTTTTTTAGCCAATAGTTTCTCTGCAAATCGCTTTTGAAAAAATTAGGACAGCGATCTTATATTCACTGCCAGCGATCTTAGAACATCTCATATAACTGAAATAAAAACATGTTGCACATAATATTTTATTGTAAAAAGTTATTATTTTATTTCAAGAAATAATAATAGAATTCTTGGCACATTTTTAACAAGCTTGCATCTACAGATTAAGATTAAAGAAACATAAAAAAACTCCATCGCTTCTTCATCATAAAGCTAAAAAAAAAAGTTAGATCGGCATGTAATTCTTCAGCAAGGTTTTATCATCCTTTTGGAAGAACAATACTACTACTCTTCATTTCCGTGCTTCTGGAGTTTTCAAATCTCTGATACTTAAGAGGCATAGCACAGCTAAAGTAGCAAGCGAAAAGAGTAAATCAATATATATAAAACTCTTCCGTTACTGACTGACTGACTGACTGACTGACTGACTGACTGACTGACTGACTGACTGACTGACTGACTGACTGACTGACTGACTGACTGACTGACTGACTGACTGACTGACTGACTGACTGACTGACTGACTGACTGACTGACTGACTGACTGACTGACTGACTGACTGACTGACTGACTGACTGACTGACTGACTGACTGACTGACTGACTGACTGACTGACTGACTGACTGACTGACTGACTGACTGACTGACTGACTGACTGACTGACTGACTGACTGACTGACTGACTGACTGACTGACTGACTGACTGACTGACTGACTGACTGACTGACTGACTGACTGACTGACTGACTGACTGACTGACTGACTGACTGACTGACTGACTGACTGACTGACTGACTGACTGACTGACTGACTGACTGACTGACTGACTGACTGACTGACTGACTGACTCACTGACTGACTGACTGACTGACTGACTGACTGACTGACTGACTGACTGACTGACTGACTGACTGACAGACAACGCAGAGCCGAAACTACAAAGCTGAAATTTGGCATGTACAAAGCTGAAATTTGGCATGTAGGTTCCTTAGGGAGTGTAGGTGAGCACTAAGAAAGGATTTCCCGAAATTCCCACGGGAACGGGAAAAAACGGGATTTTTGTGTTTATGAGAAATCTGCGCGGGAAATAGTATCTTCTAAACTGAGGCAAGTATCAAAAAAGTGAAACAGTATTCCCCTAGATAATTTAGCCTAGTATTTTTAGAGCAATGGTGGTTAAAAACCATAGAAAGCTACAAAGTGTTGCTAAAAATGGCCACTTTTGGCAACAACCTGTAGATTTCCTTGGTATTAAACCTAAAAGCTATACAACAGTGCCTTTAAAATACTAGGCTACATTATCTGGGGTTCTGGCCAGATAAACCTCCACGTGGTGCACCCTGGGCAACACTAATCGATGACACTTTTCGTTTACCGTTTGGTGTGATCGCTCGTTGGCTAATAATATGGCGAGAGTGGCGCTCCACATGCTCTCTGCTTTATCAGAGAGCATAGTGTGAGTCGATAAGGAGAGCGGGGCTTGGTACCCCCACCACGGCGTACTCCTCGGCTCCGTGGGGGGGTTAAAAAGCCCTGCTAAACGAGGAGAAAGAAGAAGGGAGTAATTGAAGAGGAAGAAGGAAAGATGGCGAAGAGGTGGATTACGGGACTTAGGGGCTCCCCCAATGGCACGTCCATGTGGAGATTTATGGCTCGGCTGATTAGAAACCCTGCGTTATTAGATACTGGGAATAATAGTCCTGCTCACGGTTGGCTTGATGACTAAGTCGCCGACCGTTGGGATCACAGGTCTATCCGGCTGATTCGAACACGCAGGGGAGTAGATGCCGGGCTGTCATTCCTCCCCGCTTTGCGGTCGGCTTGATGTCGCCATCGCTGACAGCAATGGGCGAACCATGAGGCGCTTACAAGCCCCATAGGAGAGTGTTAGGACACTGCCACGCGCGATCGCTGGGTGCTGTGGCCAAGATGGAATGGCTGTAGCACCTGGCAGTCGAAGAGGAAGTAGCAGGGTCTTTCAACTGCCACCAAGGTGTCAACACTCCGCCGTGGCCCCTCAGTAACAAGCTCTGCTCATATAACAAACCTGGGAAGGATGACGGAACGCAGTGTCCAGTTCCGTCGTTCAGCGTTGGGAGAGCCATCCACGCGCTGGGGGGACTACCATCTTGGCCCCCCGTGAAGAGGCTTAATAGCCGATGCTGAAGGAGGTAGCAGAGCATCCTCCTCTAGCATAGCATTCACCCATATCTTCTTTCTTAGAACTTTTAGCCCTCTTAGGAAAGCTACATTCAAAATTTCAAGAAAGATGTAATTTTATAAAAAATAAAAATAAGTAAGAAATAATTTCAAGATTTCATATGGTAACGAAATTAAAAAATAGGCCTTAACCTCTTGGATGTGTTTAAAATTTAATTCAACTTCTCCTAACCCTTGAAACAATACAATCTGTTTGCAAAGCTCACCGCTGTAACCTATATGAAACCTTTATAAGCTTGACCTTTTGCTCAATTCAGACATTTTGTCAGCGAAAAGCTCCGAAACGCTTTTTGTCTTTGAACGAAGCAAATTGCAAAAAGAACATTACAAAAGAGCTTTTGTTTCAGATAAAAGTAACTTTTAGGGGTTAAAGAACTTAGTATTGGATAGTGAAATAACGTAAGGGTAAGATTCTTATTAAAAAAATAAACTTTTCAACAAAAATAAAAAAGTTATGTAGAAAATATATAACGTGCCGTGCAGCCAAACCGCTTGCGAAAGACTCATAACTGTATTAATTGTTAATATGATTTATTTAAGCCCACCTCACATTTTTTTAATTAAAATCGATCGACTCGTAATTATATTGTTAATGATTTTGTTGCCGTTATAACAATGCCAATTTCTGTTTAGCGCCTAAAAAACCAGCAATGGTTAAGAAAATCGCTAGCCTACGTATCAATCGATCTACACGCGATTGGTCCTCAACCCTGTGTTCTAGAAGTTAGAAATTCTTTGCTGCGAATCGCTAAATTAGCACTAATGAAGTGGGTGCACTAAGGAAGGATTTTCAAATGTTTCCACGTACGGAAATAAAACTGCAACTCTTTTTTATTTAAATTATTTTTAATATGTTAGGTACCTACTTCAACAGCGTATACTTAGTAGCTGAACAGTACAAATGCAAAGTTTTCTCATTACGGAGGCAGCACGACGTTCGTCAGTCAACTTCGACTTGGAAGTATGTTCACGTTTCAGTACCTACCTATTTTATTTTCCCTACTGTAAACCCCTAAACACGGTTATAATAATAAAAATACTAAAGCACCAAAAATCAATTATAGGGGAATTTAAAAGACGTGATTTTAATTACCGCCGTAATAGGATGTTTTTTCTTACACTGCTGTGTCAGACATCGGTGCCTGACGAAGTATGAAATTATTGGGGGCCCGGCAGCTAAACTAGTTACGCGCGGAGTCCGCAATTCTACAAACCATTACGCACAGCCTACGACCACGAACGACAACGCACGTAGTTGAAGTTACCGACTCGTGCCTGTTCTGCCACGGACGAGACCTCTCCCACGGTCCTTTGTGGGAGCTGGCCCTCGTCCGTCCGTGGGAAGCTACTTTAATATATCAGCCGAAAGACGTCCACTGCTGGACATATGCCCCCCCCACAGAACACCACAATAGCCGTCTTTAGCGACCCTCATCTAGTGTATTCCCGTAGCCTTCACCAGATCGTCTGACCACCTGATGAGGGTTCTGCCTACTCTGCGTTTTTCGGTTCGTTGTCGCCACTTGAGAAATTTTCGGACCCAGCGGCCCCCATCTGTTCTTCGAGTTATGTGCCCTGGCCATTGTTAATAAAGTTTCGCAATTCTTAAATCAAAACATAGTATAAAACAAAGTCCCTTCCGCTCTCTGTCTGTCAGTCCGTTAAAGTCTTTAAAACTATGCAACGGAATTTGATGCAGTTTTTTTAATAGATAGAGTAATTCAATTCAATGCACAACATAGTTAGGTATAGGTTAGGTTAGGCGGTAAGAAGTTCGCCGGGTCTACTAGTATAATAATATATATTATCATTGATCAAGTTTAAAATCAATAAAGTAACATTTTCTCGTACAATTTCTTGACCTGAAATCTAAAGCACTCTGCAGCGGTAATAGATAAAGAATCAAGACAACCCGCGAGCGGAGCTAACGACTCTCAGTCATTAGCGGGGCTCTCTAATGGCTGCCGATTCTTGTAATGAGGAGCTCAACTCTGCAATTAGGGTTTTATATTGGTATCTTACTTAAAGACCGGTCTTGCACGACCCAGTAATTCATATACTAGAATAATGTTTTAAAACTTTAATCTGAAATAGATTGTTTAATCACTTCTTATTTTGAGATACAATTATTTTAGTGTCAATAATGCAATAATTTTTTAACGTTTTTTGATTGATTTATGTAAGATTTTTTTTTCTATGTTTTTGCTATTGTATAATTATTTATATATATTTTTTAATAGTCTATAAACTGTGTCCTTCTGCTGGGCAAAGACCTCCCCCTCCCGTATCCAAGTTTCCCTCTCCTGTGCCACCTGAGTCCAGTCTTTAGTGGATAGATAGGAATCGATATCATCCCGCCATCTACTTCTGGGATTATATTTGAGTAAACAAAAAATATTGTATTTTTAATGTTACATTTAGAAATTATTTAAATAGTTATCCAAATTGGTCTGGTCTATTGCAAAAAATGTATTAATTAAAGAATGTTAAAATAATTGCAATTAAGTGTCTTAAGATCTATTTATTCGTTAGTTTTTTTATTTAAAGACAACTATTGACTTGTTTAATATTGTAAAAAAACAACTTTAGGTTATCAAAAATAAAATCCAACAATATTAAAGAAATACAAACAAAAGTAAAAATAAATTACTTAACGACGTGAAATTGTCGTTTACGTATTTTTCTGCCACAAAAATACAAAAGCCTAGGTTCCCTTCACCAATTGCTTAATATCACGCGATCCGACGGCGAAACATGATCCGCAATAAAATGCGAGAAAATTGAAGCGAAATGTATACTGAAATACATTGTGAAAATTTTCCAAGAAATATAATACAAACGAAGAGAAGATATAGGTAAAATGTTTGTTATCTATCAAAATAGTACATATATACCAATCGATATATATGTACTTTAATGATATAAAATAAAGGAATATTGCGCTGGCGAACACTAGTAAGTATATAAATAAACTAGTCGACCCGGCAAACTTCGTACCTCCTTACCTATTAACTATGTTGTGCATGTATTATACAAATAAACCTTCCTCATGAATCACTCTATCTATAGAAAAAACGCATCCAAAATCCGTTGTATAGTTTTAAAGATATAAACAATCATAGGGGAGCGGGAAGCGACATTGTTTTATACTATGTATTGATGTTATAATCAATAAAGATAAAACTCTTCCGTTACTGGCTAACTGACTGACTGACAGAATACGCAGAGCCAAAACTACTGGGCGTAGAGGGCTGAAATTTTGCACGTGGGTTCCTTGGGGAGTGTAGGTAAGCACTAAGAAGGAATTTCCCGAAATTCCCACGGGAACGGGAAAAATCGGGATTTTTGTGTTTATGAGAAATCTGCGCGGGAAAAACCGCGGGGCAGCCTCTAGTGAATTATTATTTCTCTTAGTCACGGCATCCCTCGTGAATGACTTAACCAATACTTCTAATAATTGTTTGTAGCGTTCATGATTGTTAGGAGAAGGTTCATGAAAGGAAAGAAAATTGCCCGAAATTTATGAAAACTTAATGACCGTTCATTTCTTTTTATAAATTCAGTGATATTATGTCATTCTACATACTTAACTGTCAGTCTTTTCAGTCGTTAAATACAGGACAACTCGACTCAAGTATTGATATTCATATCAAAATCAATATATATAAAACTCTTCCGTTACTGACTGACTGACTTACTGACTGAATGACAGACAACACAGAGTCGAAACTACTGGGCGTACAAAGCTGAAATTTGGCATGTAGATTCCTCAGGGAGTGTAGGTGAGCACTAAGAAAGGATTTCCCAAAATTCCCACGGGAACGAGAAAAACGGGATTTTTGTGTTTATGATAAATCTGCGCGGGAAATACCGCGGGGCAGCCTAGTATATATATACCGGGTGTTTCTGACAAGGCGGTAATAAATCAAAGGAGGGATTCTGCTCACCATAACTAACAACTTTCCCAAAGCAACATGTGTCAAAATCGCAAAAAAAATTACAGCTGTTCCATACATTGGTTCGATCAGCTGACGGGGTCAATGTACGGGACGGCTGATTTTTGTTTTGAGATTTCGACCCATGTTGCTTTGGGAAAGTTGTTAGGTATGGTGAGCTGAATCCCCCCTTTGATTTATTACCCCCTTGTCAGAAACACCCTGTATATATTTTCATTTAGCAAAATTAGATAAATAATCTTTTAAATATTTATATAAATACATTTTTATATTGAAATAAAATAAATACGTACAAGAGGTTATGTATGTCTTAATGGCTTAGCTATTTATAGAAATAATTTATTTTCTTATATGTCGTTGTGTAAACCTTATTAATGTCAGCCGTTTCCTGCGGTTAAGAGGTCTTTTTCCCATAACGACATGGTTATGGCTTCCTTAAGTCACTAATTAATATGAGAGATTATAATATTATAATGGACATAATATTCTCAGTGGCCATTGAATTTTCGTTATAGACCGCGTAGCAACATGTAATTTATGTAGCACGTAGCATGACGTAGTTTAGCGTAGCATGCGTAGCTCTGCGTAGCCTAGTGTAGCATAGGTAGCTCTTTGTAGCCGAGTGTAGCAACGCGTAGCAAATTGTAACACCGCTCCTCAATTCATCAAGATCATGCAATCAAATTCATATTCCCAAAACTTGATGGATAGATAACTTTTTGTCTGGCCAACTTAAACCACCGTTGAGTATCCCGTGGACTCCTAGGGGTCTCTACCTGGACTTCTTTGGAAAATACGAAATAATCAGAAAAAAACTACAAGATGACAGAATACGGCATTAGACGGCTGATTCGCAACATTGTGGCGACTTCGATTGCCTTAAACGAATTCTGTAGATATAGAATGTCATGTACAGATATTTGTACAGAAAACGCGTCGTTTATCAGGCACCAATCTCGGTGGACGTCGCCGCTTGGCACAGGCCCTTTACTTCGCTCGTAAATAGGACGATGCCCTCTGAGTTTTATTTATAAGGATAGTTTTATTGCTGGAAAAAGTGGATCGGGTTTCATTTGGTGATTGCTTGGATCTAGTTGGTTATTTTGTTCTAGTTTTTTTAAAGACTTAAAACATTTGACTGCTCCGTAGCTCAGTTGGCAGTGATGTGGACTGAGTATGCGTGTGCATCTAGGTTCGGTTTCCGGCGGAGAGAACATTGTTATGATGAATATCGATGTTTGTTTCCGGTCGGGGTGTAATCTGTGTTTCGGGCACCCTAGATACAAAATCTTCCTAAGGGCTCTGAGTGTGATGCGTTAATATTACTATTATTTGTCTATAGGTACATATTATAGAGGTAAAGTGGTAAGTCTTCAAAACTACTCCATAATGTTGCCAAGGGAAAGTTTTATGGTATGGTGAACTGAATCCCTCCTTAGGATTATTAACCCCTCTTGTCAAAAATACACTCGAAACACCCTGTCTATGCTTTAAAACAATTAAATTGAATTTAATGTGTTCGTTTTTTTTTTTTCGAATGAAATGCAAAACTAAAAGTGCATTTTGATAATATTTTCAATATCTACTTTTTCACATCGAATTTATATATTTTTGTTAGAATTGTTAAAGTTTTTCATTTAAAAATGTAAATAAATTTAAACTGAAATAAGCCGCTACAAAAACTGCCATTAAATTCTTGTGAAACAACGAAGCAACGTTAAAATAAATATGAAGTATTTGGATAACAGTTTTATTTTATTTTTTGTCCATAGGTATGAGAGACTTAGCGTCAACAATGTTTCTGTATTTTTCATTTTGTTTTCGATTTTCATATTTAATAATAATACATTGCATTTATAGCTGTGTCTATTCTTTAATCTGTGGCCGTGTGGTGGCTGCATAGAATTCCATCATCCCACCTGTCATCATGGGTGCCTTAAAAGGCGACTAAAGGAACCCCCGAAGGACGGGCAGAAGCGTCTTTCGTTGAAGAACTTAAAGTACCATACTACGATCACCAAACTGCCTGCAACGCGTGCTGATGACGATAAAACTGTTTTTGATACAATTTTTGAGGTGGCGATTGTGAATGAAGACACTCAGAGCCCTAAGCCCTTACTACTGGTTCGAAAAATCTATAGAAAATACCTGCGCTGACATTCGCGCTGGAACAAGCGTCTATGTCCTCGCAGGAATTTTCTATAGATTTTTCGAAACAGCGCCAACAAGCGCTTGTTACGAGCATTGTACGTGAATGCACTCTTACTTAGGTAAAAACTATTTCGAGGGATGATCGAGGGAGACAATGCAAAATATCCAAAGATAAATTGATATCTCTATAGATAAAAGTACTGAAATTATCCTCAATGATAGATTGAGCCGACAGCAGCACGCGCCGACCCAAATGTCGCTACGATCGCAATTTGATCGGCGTCTTTATTGCCTCTTGACGTATTGATTACCGCCCCGTCTGACTGGTGATCATTTTCAGTTGATATTCCTAGGGTCGAGTTCCTTTAATTAAACTAATCATGTACCAGTAAAGTTGCTAAAGTCCATACAGAGTAAGGAAAAGTTATCGCATCCAGTGGTACATTTAGCGGCATATTTGAAATAGATGTGATGTGTGTGTTTAAAGCTTAACAATGCATGTAATTCTGCAAGGTACTGTATATTACTTGAACATGAAGGCATTCGAACTCTATTGCTGTCTTTTAAAGACAAAAACTAGTACATACCCTAAAAAAAGCTTCAATGGAACTAAATGGGCTCATTTTCATAATTCAACGCCTGGAAAGATTATTTATTTTATACTAGTCGACCCGGCGAACTTCGTACCGCATAACCTATTACTATGTTGTGCGCTATATTGTATAAACCTTCTTTTTGAATAACTCTATCGTTAAAAAAAACCGCACCAATATCCGTTACATAGTTTTAAAGATATAAGCATACATAGGGACAGACGCGGGAAGCGACTTTGTTTTATACTATGTATTGATGATTTTGCAAGGTATTGTACATTCTTGAACATGATGGCTTCTTAAAAGGCCGCTGTATTTTGAAGACAAACTAGAACATGCCATAAAAAAGGAGAAATGCCGTCCTGTCATGCCGTTGTGTTTAAATTTTCTGTGACACCGGCGCCACTATAAAGTTTTCGTTCTTACACTCTTTTCGTGTCTCGTTACCTTTCGTACCAGCCAAGACAGCACAAAACAATTTAAATTCAACTGTTTTACATCCTGCCAGCAGTCACAATCGTGGTGTCCCGGCAAAAATGTTATAACGGACATAAGAGTTAGAGATAGCATCATCGTAACAGCTCATGTTTATTCCAACAAAATTTTATGTGAAAATAAAAATATAAAACGCTCGTTTATTAGATAAGCTCCATGTCTGCAAATTGCAAACTTTGTTACGATATTGTATTGGTATTACCATAGAGTAATAGAAGCACTAATATTACAAAAAAAAATGCCTTTTTGGCGCAGGAGTGATGGTAATGTCGATTGTGATACAGGTTTGATTCCTGGCTTGTGCTTACTACTACTACTACTACTACTTTTGGCCAATCTCCGCTGGGGAGCAAAGGGCCGAAACGAATCGCCGCCTCACTCGACGGTCTTGAGCAATATCGCAGACTTCCTCCCAGGTTCTCTGCGTGTGCTCCAGATCCTACTTCATAGCGGGATGCCACGTGTTCTTGGGTCTGCCAATTCGCCTTTTTCCACCTTCCGGTTTCCAGTTAAGGGCTTGTGCGTACATTGCTTGGATACCGATTTTTCTTTTTTTTTGTTTCTGATCCTACATCCTCACCTGTCTAAAGGAGAGACTTCTGCCCTGCATTAGAACGTCTTTAGGTTATTACAAAGCTATGCTTCATAGATATAACGCTATTTTTCTCCAAAGGCTATAAAATAATTAAGTGTCCAATAATAAGCATTTATGGCACAAATTAATGGCATATGAACTAGGGTTTGGTCGTTAAGAGGTCTTAACTCAACTGAGGCGAGGAAATAAGATATTGCAAGATTTATGGTACCTTTTTATCTAATAATATTACCACATTACCTACACTCAGGCCGTGTGGTGGCGGCATACAATTTTACCTCCGCATATCCTTCCTTGGTCACATTCACAAAAGGAGACTAGGGTACACCTCGTACACTTTATACAAAAAATCACGTTGCTTCGCGCACAGCAGAAAAGAAAATAAGACGCGAGACGCTGCTTTATTTGTACTGAGCGGTAATCTTGAGGTACCCGAGAGCGGGGGAGCCGCACTTGCTGAGGGTGACAGGGAGTGCCCATACTGTATACAGTACTATTTATTATACTTATTTATTATACTGCGGTAAGGGCATGTCCAAAATCCGGCCAGTAGTGAGCCTTCGTTGAATAGGTAATTCAAACTGCCATACTGCGATTTGCAAGTGTCCTTCCAAGCGTGGTGATTATGACGAAATCCCTACGAGATCTGTACATGTGATGCTCTGTGGGAGAGGATAAGAAAGAAAGAAAGAAAAGAAAGGTTTGACAAAGCCTTCTTTCTTCTTCCTCAGATTTAAGAGCTACGCTCTTGTCAGTGGAGCGTCTCCACACCTCCCGTTTCCCCGCCAGCTGCTTGACCTCTTGATACGACACGATAGGAACTTGGGATTTTGCGATTTGAAGGGAAACTGCGCTGGCGAAGCCGCAGGGCGCTCACTAGTTATAAATTATATTTTATACTTGAATTCAGTTCATGTATTTTCATTAATTTTCGCGTCATCTTACTAAACAACTTACAATAAAAAGAAAAACTAAGGACTTAAAAAAATACTTGTAAGTAACAGCAACTCTAAAGAACCTAATAAAGTACTTGTAACAGTAATCTCTAAAGTAAAGAAAAACAAATGAAGAGTGACCTTGACAAAATTAAGAATCAAGCAAGACGAAGCTCGTAAAAAAAACCCCGAATAGAACCGTCCTAATAAAAGCGAATGAATTAGAATAGAAAGGGCCAGACAACTTGGCGACAGCGACTGCTGGCTCAAGAAGACTTAATGTTCGTTTACATAAGGATAGTAGGTATCTTAGTAATAACTTATCGAATTTCAAGATCAATACCAATATTTGACTGCTCCGTGGCTCAGTTGGCAGTGATGTGGACTGAGTAAGCGTGTGCACCCAGGTTCAATTCCCGGGCGGGGCGAATATTGATATGATGATTATCGATGTTTGTTTCCGGTCTGGGTGTGATGTTCGTCTCTGTGTGTGTTTCGGGCACCCAAGATACAGGTTCTTCCTAGTTAGGGGCTCTGAGTGTGATGGTATATTATGTTATTATTCTATGTAATAGCCGAGATCTTGTCTGTGTATTTATCTTATCTGCCTAACCTCCTCCACTCCAGTCGTCTCTACCCTCTTTCTTTCAACGATATACTTAGTCAATAATAATAACGCATCATAATCAGAATACTTATCTAGGAAATCACGCTGATGGAAAAAAAACACCTGGGGAAACAAATATCAATATCTACTAAAAAGGCTGGCTTAGTAATATTTGATACAAAAAATAAAAGCAGGCGAGTGGTGTTATATTCTTTATTTATTTCAAGATACTTAATTTTTTTTTACTTTTTACTTAAATTTGTTTATCATTTCGTTTAATATAATTGAGAAAAGTTACAAAACCATACCATATAAATGCCACACTGACGATATCGGTGAAATATTCGTACACTATATAATTTATCCATCTCAGTTTCAACTGTGTGGAAGTTTAAACTGTAACTGTCTCTTATTGTTTATATTAGAAATAAAGTCACAGATTTGACGGTTAGGTTTAAACCGAGATGGATCTATGGGCCCTTATAATTTTCAATATCAAAAAAAAAAAAAAAAAATTACTAGCTTCAGTACTTGCCTCGTACGGTTGAGCCTTCAGAAGTAAAACGCTAAGATAAATATATTATTTCTAAGGCTACGGCTAGTGTCTTAGAATAATAATATTACTTTATCATAATCGAGTTAGTGCCTTTCTATGGTAATAGGATGGCGATAAAATGGTCCAAAGTTTTATATGGCTTCAGAACTTACTTACTGATTTAGATAACAATAATATTATTTAGGGTTCCACAAGATTAGAGAAGCTTAACTAAAGGCACGCACTTTAGTTGTATAATATACTATCTAAAGATTGAGTTTATTTACTTCTTTTTATATCTTATAAATAGCTTTCCTATAATAATAAATTACTATTTCCCTTCAAACATCAAATTCCTAGTTTTCCCGTGGGAAATTTGGGATTAAAAGTAGCCTATGTCCTTTTTTAGGCTCCAGAATACCCCTACACAAAATTTCATTCAAATCGGTTTATTAGTTGTCTCGTGAAAGCGAGGTAGACAGACAGACAGAGTTACTTTCTCATTTATAACACTAGCATGGATTTTACTTGCGCAAGTATATTGACTAGCAACAAATAGCGATTCTATGGAATGGTTATTGAAATGCAAAACGTGAAATCTCTCTTGTTATAGTTCTTTTTGAAATAAGAGAATACGGGCCCTGGTCATAGTAACCAGCATATGAAATCACCCATCTAAAAGCCCATTTCACAGAATAACAAAAATAGGTAGATTGATATGCTAGTAACCGTACTAAAATAATCAGATCCCGTCTAGAGCAAGCAGTGGTACAGTGGTTACTGTGAAACGCGACTCTCCGCCCGTGGTTGTTCTCTGGAATTCAGGGAGTCTACGAAATGTCCTTTAATCTCGGTACTGGTTAGAATTCAGATGTCGCTCTCACAGACTGGCGGTTTTATTTCTTTCACGGGCGGGTTAGCACGTTCAGAGTATAAGAGTATTTATTCATTGATTTATTTGATCCGATATGTCCACTGTTCAACGCAGGATTGGACTGTTCGGACTGCCATGGGTCAGAACGACCAGAGTGGCAAGGGACATGCGACGGCCGACGAGTGAGCCGATTCGCTGTGGGAGCCGAATGTTGCACCGGTAGTACCAGTCGCCGGTGCAATGCTCCCGCGCATTTAGGTCCCCATAACATGATGTTGATGGGACCCTGGGAGGGGGTGGGTTATGTTCAACGCAGGAGCCCTCAGGTCGTCACAAGGATAAACATTTTTTTGCCTTCATCGCCACGCTTGGCAGGCGGGTTGGCGATCACAGTATGGCTTTTCAAGTTTTTTAACGGGGGACTCTGTTAAAAATTACTAGGGTGTTCCCATAGTCAACTTTTCCGAATGTATGGCTTGTCCGCAAGTATTCTAGTGACAGACAGGCACTATTTATCTTTTGAATTCCAATCATAACTAGCATTTTTGAGGGAATAAAATTGCATTTATGTGCCGTTGATTAAAACTCTGTGCATTCAGAAAATTTAAAATATTATTTTGTTTGAAAATATCAGGTACTAAACTCAGCGCGTTTGAAACGCGGCGTTTTAAACGCTAGCCTGTGGCGCCCTTCTGTTTGTCTATGCAAAGCCCACGCCACAATCACGCTCGTCTCCGGTTAGTCAAGTTAACAAGCGTTGTTTTCTTGAGATCGTCTCTGATAGATTTACTTTGGAAATTAGCTGTTCAAAGCAAAGACGAAATTTGTCCAGATCTGATGGGATCTAGTTTATCCTAATAGTAATTTTAAAAAAATGCTCTGTAGATTCAATCAGTCCATTTCATCCGAAAGGCGTTCACTGTTGGACATAGGCCTCCCCCTAAGATTGTCACAAGGACAAAAATTTTGGAAGAAGTTTGCCATAATCGAATCGCCACGCTTGGGTGGTGTGTTTGTGATCGCAGTATGGTTCAAGTTTTTTAATGAAGGACGCTGCTGCTTGTTGTTCGGATGGTTCTATGTCGCCTTTTACGACACCCATGCGAGAAGATTCACCACCCCAGGGAATGACGTAAGGATAATTTTTTTTATTCCTTACGTCATTCCTTTTACCATTTCTTTCTATGTTTTTGACTGCTCCGTGGCTCAGTTGGTAGTGTTGTGGACTGAGTAAGCGTGTGCACCCGGGTTCGATTCCTGGGCGGGGCAAATATTGATATGATGATGAATATCGATGTTTGTTACCGGTTTGGGTGTGATGTTCGTCTCTGTGTGTGTTTCGGGCACCCTAGGTTCTTCCTAGTTAGGGGCTCTGAGTGTGATGTGTTATTATTATTATTATTATTATTTGTTAGATGCAATAGACCTTATTATATTGCTTATCGCCTAAGTTTGTGCAGCTTGTATAATTTAAAATAATTACTAAATTTACGTTTACGTATTAAAAATTTGTGATTCATAGAACCTCATGCTTTTGAAGGAGGCTCAATATTCCTCTAGTGTGCAATACATAATCGATTTCAACGGAACTAACGATGCAAAAACCCATCTCAGGGACGCAGCGTACCGTCGCTGAAATGATGCGGGCGTGACGCAAGTTTGCGCCTGACGTATGGGGTACGGCTCGGATATGAGATACTATCAGATACTATAGCCTCTATATACCCGCCTTTAAAGAACTGACACAAACATAATCTGAGAACTTCCTCTTTTTCTAAGTCCGTTAAAATAGGTACTAAAACCTTCTCCTGAATGTAACAAATACTTATCTGAAAACCGCATCAAAATCGGTTCAGCCAAACGCGAGATAATCGCGGACAAACATACATGCATACATACAAACATACATACATAAAATCATACATACATACACATACGGGTCGAACTGATAACCTCTTTTTTTGAAGTCGGTTAAATATCGAATGCTTATTTGGCCGAATGTTCGAAATCCCGAAACCTCTATTAACCGAATTGTTCAAAGTACCGAAGATCATAATCCCTATGCTTTATTATATTACGCTTGAAAGACCGAAAATTATAGTATCGATTTTTTTATTGTTCTAGGGTTACCTACCTGTGTAAAATTCAAAACTAAGGCACTGGTAGGTTAGTTTGAATTTGTCTTGTGATTTTTAACTAGCGTATAGTGAGCGAAGCGAGCGGAGCAAAGGATACCTGTGTGAACCAAATAACAAAGAACATTTTTGCAACACAGAAAAAACAAAAGTGTTACGCCGTCCTAGACCGCCACTGTACCTTTTATATTGAGTAAGTGGTTGGAGCGCATTTCTAAATAATGTTTTTTTTTTTTTTATAAATGGTGCTAGTATTTACCGCGTAAACAATACATATAACCATGTAATTTTCTTGTCTAAATTTTTTTATCTTCTTATCTCTAAACTCTTCTATTAGTTTTGAGGTCTTCTCAGTAAATAAAGATTTATCTCAACAAATGTAAACCGAGCCCTGTATATCATTCTACCCTATACCTTCAAACAAGCAAAACAAAGGTCGTTCCTGAAACTGAATGAAATTCACAATCAATTGTCGGGACCGGCAAACGGAAACCCTAGATCATGACGATTGCTTTAATTATTCAGCTATTCACCGGTCCTTTAGTACTATTTGATGTAACTTGTAGTTCTTTTAACCTATTTTTGGTGAAAATTAGGCCTTTGTAAAGAATTAAACGTTAAGCTGGGACCGTATTCTCTTATTTGAAAAGAGCACAAAAACTTTATCTTGATAATGATTAAATTGACAAATTTCTCGTTTTTTTTTCTTATCTTACAAACATAGCTATTTAAGTTCGCTGTTGTATAGTAGTGCAAAATAGTCAATGTCAAAATAAAAAAAAAACCCTCCCTGATCTTGATTTCTAATTTCTCTCTCTTTACCCGTTATAACCATAAAAGTTACAACAATATGAATAATACAGGATACTGTGTACTTTTTGATTAGAGTTATCGTAATTAAAAATACTTTTTTTTAAGTTGCGTGCTAGAGCTACGTAATACTAAAATAATTAATTTTCATAAGTATTTTTGTTTCTACCATATTCTAACGACAAGTACAATAAAATCGAAGAGATCTAATGTAACGTGACCGATATTTCATTTGGGCTATTGACTTTATACGGTTGACTGGGTGCGTTTGTCTTTTCGATACTTATCACTAAATAAACAAAGAGCCTTTCGTTTGAAAACAAACTCAGGTTCTCTGTTAATATTTGTAGATCGGTTAAGGAGAATATTGATGGATAAAACTTTGTTTTTGACCAAAAACGACTAATGACTTTGGTTAATAGAGCGGGCGCACATAGAGTAACAAGTCTTGGCCACTGGACGTGGCTACAAACTGCGGGCAAATTTATTCGAACATTGAGCGTTCGAGTGACCGCGTTCTACCACAAGCACAGAATACCTAATAGTACAAGCTGCTGGAGTCGCCCGAGCTCTACCACATGCCAATAGTGGCTGATATTGATGGCCGCGTCTAGTGGCTTGACTGAGCCACTAGTGGCCACGACTAGTGGCTAAATGTAAGCCCGTTCATAAAGTTGAGATTAAACTTTCGAATCAAATTTGACTTTGCTGAAATTAGTTAAGCTTGGAACTAAAAGATTATTAGGTTATTAATCTTATTATATTGAACTTGTTCAGAAACTAGAAAATTAATATATATAAAACTCTTCCGTTACTGACTGACTGACTAACTGACAGACAACGCAGAGCCGAAACTACTGTGCGTAGAAAGCTGAAATTTGGCACGTGGGTTCCTTGGAGGGTGTAGGTGAACACTAAGAAGGGATTTCCCGAAATTCCCACGGGAAAGAAAAAAAACGGGATTTTTGTGTTATGAGAGATCTACGCGGGTTAGACCGCGGGGCAGCCTCTAGTATCTATATAATTTACTTATATTTTACAGCAAAATGCATTTTATTTTTTTTATTTATAACTGAAATATCAAGGATAACTACATATTTTTATCTAGGTATTTTCGCCGCTTCAATTACCTTTACGAATAAATTAATAATAATCAAATCATTATTCATCTCATTCTGTTCAGACAATTTATTTTTTTACCAAAAAGCGTATTTTTCCAACGAAATCAATTTAAAGGCCAGTCTCAGCCTTATTCTTTTCTATGAAGGCCTAACCTAATAAAGAAAAACCTCAGTTTAATATTAGCATAAGCCGTCGATTGAGTGGAGGTCGATCGTAAATCACAGACTGATTTCCATACCTTTAGCCCGAAGACAAACTTGATAAACAATAAAATAAAAAGACCGAATAATCTTAACTCAGGGATTTTGTGGTATCCAGATAATATGAGTACGTTTTTCATTGCGATTCGAACCGATTCTTGGAAAGGAGAAAACTTATTTTAGCTTTTAGCAGTGAAGTTGGTGTTCTATAAAAAAATATATGTTAGAAACCAAGAAATAAGAAAGAAAATTCATTTAGGTATTTACCAAAGTAACTAAGTAAGCCTACCGTGACAAAAAAAAATCAACTCGTGTCAAAATCTTGAAAAAAATGTACTACCCATTATTTTAGTCCAGTAACTTTAAAACATAGCCCCGTATGCGTCAAATCCGGTTGTTCTTAATTTTTGCAGACTTGTTTTTAATATTAGCAAGGACTTGCTAATATTAAAAATGGATCTTGACCTGGAGCGCCGAACGCAACCTTACCAAACATCGAAAATATTTTATTTTTATTTTTCATCTATAGTAGGTTCCACATAATAAATTACCATAGACAACATAATGCACATATTTATTTCCTGTCTCCAATTTTTTTTTTTGCAGGAAGCTTATGGAGAAAGCTTTTGTTTTGTACTAAGGTATTATTTATTTTTTAGTAATGTACTTGTAACAAACTAAATAACACAATCGAATAATCCTAAACACTCAAAGGGTTATTCAGTAGAATTTCCTATACCCTAGGCATGAAAGCAAAACGGTCCCCGGCGGCGACCCAAATAACCCTTAGCGGAATACCTAGAATATTAAAAGCTACACTAATAATCTACAGCTCTGCTGTTGTTTAAAGACAGGTCTACTAAGCGTGTCGCGGTGATGCCGTTCGCAAGATTTCCCGTGGCCCCCTCAAATAGGCGAGAAGGACATAGGCGGTGCGCCCGCGGGGTTTTAGCGCTCAAAAAGATGATGCCGCCGGCGCACCGCAACACTGTTCACACACTCCGCCACCGAACCGCCGCCGCCGCGCTACCGTCACATGCGATGTTCAGCGGAACGATAAAATTTGCATTGAAATTTGATTTTTAAGCGATAAGTGTCAACTTACTGATGTTAATGTTCGTGTTTTTGTGTTTTTTTGTGCAATAAAGATAAAATTCATTTAATGCGCGGCGGCGGTGCGGCGGCGTTGTCTGTTTGAGCGCTTAGTTGTGCGAACCCCTAATAACCCAGTGGCCCATCCCTGGTGTGCTGCTGGGTACTAAGCAGGAGTTTCCCCGCCTTTAAAAAAATTTAAGCGGTAGTTAAAGCGTCACGTATGCAGGCACTTCTCTACCCCCACAACTGAAGAAGAAGATGCGTCTCGTATCGTGTGTTCAAATCACGGCTGTGTCACCAAATATCATCATTACACACTCGCACACTGATGAAGAAGCGTCATTTGACAGACATATTGTTATCACCAAACCGCCTGTAAAAGCACCAGCACGCTTTGCAGCACGATAATAAATAAAGAAAATACCAAAAATGTTTGCTCATAGGGCAACCTGTTGAGAAGGCCTATGTCCAACAGTGGTCATCCTTTGGCTGAATTGATGATGATGAGTCAAAGATAGTGTCAATTAAAATTTAATAATAATAATACCATGTACAGTAGCGGACACGGTCGGCGTAACACTTCCAATTTTTCTGTATTGCAAAATAGCTCTTCTTTTGTGGTAAATACAGTCTAGGGCTGACGAAACCATAGACAAATCTGTTACGGCCTCCTAGTCCGCTACTGTACAATAAAATACGCGATGTAGCTCAAAAAGCGGCAGAATTGAAGTGGGACTGGGCCGGCCACGTAGCCCGTATGGACTCCAATCGTTGGGCAAGGAGGGCCACTGAGTGGGTCCCGACACACGCCAAGAGACGACGTGGTCGCCCCAGGAAGCGATGGAGCGACGAATTGGGAGCGCACGATAGGGACTGGTGGGAATCTGCCCAGGACAGGGGAAGTGTGGAAGGAGGGGAAAGAGGCCTTTGCCCAGCAGTGGGATAACAAAGGCTAGTAATAATAATAATAATAATGCCAGTTTTTCTTCTGTACCTGCAAATTACTCTATGATAATATTAATAAGAATGTGCTACTACAGCAGACAAATCTGTACTCATTTATCGGAACCCTCACATCCCTTGAATAGGGGAAAATAGTGGCTATAAACTAGTTAGGAAAGGTGAAAGGGAATAAAGTGCCCTTTAAGGTGGGCTTATTGGGGTATCACGACTTACGCAGCGTGTTTTGAAGATGACTTGTTCTGAAAGTTGTGTTTTATTAGAGTCTATTTCTTTGAATGATATTTTTGGTAGGTTACTTGATTTAGAAACGATTTTTTATTATACTTACATTTTATTTGTATTTTCGTTTGAACTTTTTGTAATTAGGAGTAGATTTTTATTTTATTTTAGACGAGCTTTGCCGGCTTACTTCGTTACGCCATATAATATAAGATACTACAAAAGACTTGGCTCTATAGACTATGTTCTTTTGACTGCCCAGAATGGCCGAATAAAAAACAAACAACAACAACAAACCACCTGTTAAAATATGTAAACAACGGAAAAAATATTGCACCTTGGGTTACATTATTTGAGTTTAGGTAAGGATCCCTAATTTTATTGAAAATCTAATATAGCCTATGACACTCGGGGTCAATGTAGCTTCCTACCAGTGAAAGAATTTTTCAAATCGGTTCAGTATTTCCGGAGCCTGTTCGTTACAAACAAACCAACAAACAAATCTTTTCTCTTTATAATATTGGTATAGATTAGACTTATACTATGAAGTATGTATTGATAATGTCGATTGTAGATAGCACCTATGTATATTTTGACTAGGGCATATCACATTAATGCGGTCGGTCGGCGACGAGCCTACCTGTTTGAAATTCATACACGAATTTCTCACTAACACATCATCAACATTGCCTGAAATTCAGCTGGAACAAGAATTAATTCGTCCGTTACACACTGCTCTATGAATAACAAATGTAGTAAGGTTACTGTGAAATGCTGCGCTTACACGAGCAAGTGAAGTTGCCAGTTGCGTAAAAATAATCTTCAATCTTTCTCTTCATTAACCTTAATAGGCACAGCTAAAGTAGCGCCACCCGCGAAATAAATTAATATCATCTAAACTAAGGCAAATATAAAAAATGTGGAACAGTATTTCACTAGTTATTGTGCCCTAGTATTTTTAGGACACTGTTGTATAGATGTTAGGTTAAAGACCAAAGAAAGCTACAAAGTGTTGCTAAAAACGGCCACTTACTGGTAACAATCCGTAGCTTTCTTTACTACTTTAGCTATTATAGCTGTGCTATGCCTCTTAAGCGTATTAAACCAGAGCTAAACTAACCATAGTGATGTAAAGAATCATAATGAAAAACAGATAAAATATACGAGCTATATAATTGCGAGTAATTGGTATCATTTGGACCCCGCGGTATACCTATAGGCAAAAGTTTCGCCAAAGTATCTGTGCCTTTCATAACTCTGCCCAAACTAAGTCAAGTCCAGTACCAGACGGACACATTGAACTATCAACCTTGTGGGGTCATAAATAAAGTCGAGTTTACAACAAAAAATAGTTTGAAGTGTCCTATCGTTTCTTTACCTACCACAATTCCCTGTGGACTGGCGACTCGTTGCCAATGCTCGACCGATGTCACCCTGACTGGGGAATAAATTTAGCCAAAGGTTTTGTAGCAGGACACGGCCTTTTGAGAATCAAGACTGGCGTGACTTACGGTTTATTTATTTTTTAAAGTCCTCAGATGAATAAAGGAATGGAAGGTTTGGGTTCACTGGTAACCAAATACTGGTTAGTAGATTGAAAATGACCTTATTAAGGTGGTTAACTCACGGTATGGCGCCAAATTCAAATTTTTTCGAGTTTTTTATTTATTCTGGCGATAAAGTTTAAATAAATTCGCGTATGTAAAAAAACACTACCTATATTAAAAATGAATAATTTCGACAGAATAAATTAAAAAACGTGAAAAATTTATAATTTCGCGCCATAGGTACCGAGAGTTACAGCCTTAAGCTTGAAAGATGCTTACTATTTGAAAGATGAACTGATATTTGTTAGAAAAATTTCGTCCCGCTTACGACAAAGTTACGTTACGTTGTTCAGTCGAAGCGAAAAAATGCGAAAAAAAAAAGACTAAGTACACTATGGTCTGGACTTAATATTTTCATCAAAAGTTATAATAGCGTGTTTAATGTGCATTAAATTGTCTATTGTATTAGTTTCAGTACAACAAATATTGGTGCATCTTTTCGTAAAAATTAAAAATTGGCTCTGACCAACCGCGTCGAATTTTATTCCTACCACTTTTAACCTATCGCACCTCGTTGCGATTCGCACCATATCATAAAAAATCGACTGCTCCGTGGCTCAGTTGGCAGTGATGTGGACTGAGTAAGCGTGTGCACCCGGGTTCGATTCCTGGGCGGGGCAAATATTGATATGATGAATATCGATGTTTGTTTCCGGTCTGGGTGTGATGTTCGTCTCTGTGTGTGTTTCGGGCACCCTAGATACAGGTTCTTCCTAGATAGGGGCTCTGAGTGTGATGTGTGTGTAATTCATTAGAAAACCAACATCGTGTCAAAGCCAAGCAATAATTACGACTGTTATAAAAATGGCCATGCTCTTTCGTTGAAATTTCGTTGTTTCACAAACTATAATTATTGAAATTTCAACAGCATTGCAACAGCATCATTTGGGACAAAGGACATTTCCCGACTGAGATGCTATTTCTGCTCTACGACCCAGAAAATGACACTCTGTAAACTTTTGCGCTGAAATAATTGCTCTAAGAAACGAAACGTAGTTATCTGATGGAGTAAGTTTTTTTTTTGTGTAGTTCAAATGTTTACATATTATTATTCTTATAAACCTTCTTGAATCACTCTATCTATTAAAAAAACACACCAAAATCTACATACATACATACATACATAATCTCACGCCTTTTATTCCCCGGAGGGTTAGGCAGAGGCACCAGCTTGAGAGCCGGACCCACGTTTAGCCGAGTTTATGCTTTATTACCAACGTGACAAGGGGCCAGCTTGTCGCCGCGGTTATAACGACCACTACTGCGGCCGGGACCCACGGCTTAACGTGCCTTCCGAAGCACGGAATCATCTTACTTTTCGGACAATCAGGTGATCACCAAAATCTGTTGCCTAGTTTTAAAGATTTAAGCATACATAGGGACAGACGCGGGAAGGGACTTTGTTTTATGCTATGTATTGATGATATGATACACTAATATTGTCAATAATGAATGAAATAAACAAATATCATTATTCTTTCTAATTTATGACAGAAAATAATCATAAATTCTGCTGGTATTGGCAATTTTATATCAGAAATGAGATATTCATTTCTGATCCCGTGTTCTATAGGTCGGCAGTGTGCTCGTGACATGATAACATGTACGTTCTAATTGGCAGATCATTTTTCCTATCGTGATTTTCTCATAATTTGATATTTTGGCTTATAAATCCCAATACAATTGAAATATAAAAAAAAGGAATTCTCATTTCTCCATATAGTTACCGTAAATTTACCGTTTTTTACATTTTGAATCTACCGAAATGTTTAGCCATATACCGTATTTTTGGACTAGAAACACCGTTATTTTGACCGATAGGGTTGGAGACAGTAGTCACGGCATCACGCGTGAACGGTTATATTAAGTTCGCTAATTCTTATATGTTTTTTACTTATTTTTGAAAGAAATCTCTTACCTCCTTGTCTGTGAGTGTCCGCCATTTTGGTCGGCAGGCGGACACGTCAAATAATGAAAAAAAAAGAGCGTTCCACCTTCCACCGCTCCACTTCACCGAATAAGGAAATTTGACAAAACTTCAAACTTTCGCCTTTACTTAGGTGTAATGTAGAATAGGGTGGGTCAAAAAATTTTTTTTTAGATTTTTTGTTTGTAATAGTGATAAAAGGGTGCCTTTTGGGTTAGAATTGACGTGTACAAAGTTTTGTCCAAATACGACATCATTAACAGCCTCCGAATCGTCTTCAAAAATTTGGAGAATATAATTATTAGACGCCACTTCGTGAACCAAATTTTATATCTTCAAATTGAATAATTATATTATTTATTAATTTTTTATACTGCAAATATAGCCTGCTTAAGAAAAATAAATATAAAAGTATATATTTATATCATTTACACTACAAATTGACTGCTTGATATTAAGGCGCGAGGGGCGGGAAATGCAGTTTGCTTCATTTAAATAAACTACTATTGAAATATTATTTTTCGCTTACGTTGACGGCGCTACAACAGGTCCCAGCCTCCAGCCCATTACGGAAGCAATTGCTAAACAACTAGAACTGAAAAAACCAACCTGTTGTTCAATTACAGCCCCTTCCTTTAAAGGTACTTGATTAAAAAGGCAACATGTTAGTAAGAAACAATCATATCATTACAGCATTGCTTCGTCTGTTTCGATTTGCCTTTTCAATGACGATTTAGCTTATAGATGACCTGAAAAGATGTCCCATGCCGAATGGGTTTTTGTTTGGAGAAGGTGAGCCCATAATGGTTACTTTTACGCCCGATGTGATGTCGTATGAGGTGCGACAGGGTTATATCGTAGTCACGCCAACTTCATCCCCTCCTTGCCCTCTTCGTATTATAGGGTCCACAAAGGCTGTATGCAATTAGGGATCAATTAAGCAAATAACCGCGCATTGGCTTCTTCTCGGAGGGAGACAGGGCTGTTCTCCCTTTGACAACTGCTCGGTGTACGGAAGCACCAAATGCTGCCCCCGCTCCGTACATTCGTGGCCCCAAGGCGACTTTTACGCCAGGCTGAAGATACCGTAGACTTATATTCTTGCGCCCAGAATTACTGAGCTTCGTTCACGAAAGCTCCAAGGTCTCGTCCTGCCGCGGCAGCCGCGACTCCTGCCCTGCCCGGCGGGGACGGGCCGCCTCTCGCTCGCGTTCGACTGTCTCCTTGGCGAGCATTGAAATATCTCACTCGAGTTAACGTTTTATTCATCTGTATGTTTCAACGAGAGATCAATAACAGAAGTTAATTATTTTGGCTACTTTTGCTGTTAGTTACCACCTTGATTTGCCATCAAGACTCATTCCAGCTGCAAAGATGAGGCAAGACCTTTATGAGAGCTCAGATCTGCTTGTAGGTATCTTCCAGATGACCTGAGAGACATACTAGGACCTGTTATCTACCTGTTACAAAGTTGCTAACTCTCCCACCCCGAGAATCTACAACCTGACAATGTTTCTGATACTCAAAAATTATTTTCGAAAGTTAGGTAAATCATGGCAAAATTCGAGTGTAGGAAGGATTTTCGTGCAGTTTAGAACAGAAATTAGATTAAAATTGGTAATAAGTTTAATAACAATGTTAAGTTAATATCAAAGAAGCTTTAAAATACTACATTTTATGTTGCAAAAAAAAACATATTTTATACAAAAATAAATAAACTACAGTACTAAACAGAAAGGACAATTTTTTATTTTTTTATAAAATTCAACTTAAATTCGGAGGCTGAAGATGACATTTAATTATTATATAATTAAATACGTATGTTATTATCATGATTTAGCACCCTTTTATCACTATTACGTAAAAATATAAAATCTTTTTTTTTTCTCCATACAAGAGTGACCCACCCTAATGTAGAATAACCCATACAAATATACCCTGACACAGTAAACGCATATATCGACGATAAAAACGTTTTATCAGCATATCCTTTGTTGGAAGACACTCTCATAAAAGAATTAGGTATTTATGCAGCTCGCTCGTGCATTATGTAAAAACAAAAGAATCTTAATAAAAAGCTACTGCAGAGGTGCACTAAGAAAACAAATGAATATCCGGGTTGATCCCAGCGACTCCCAAAATCGTGTCCCATCGACTCATCGATAAAAATTTGTCCCAATGACTCCAAAATATAGTGAAATAGCGATAGCAAAACAGAAAGCTTCTAGGAATTGTGTTAAAATTTTAGTAAAATAAAACAAAAGAAAACTGACTAAAGTCGTTCAGAAAAATACTTCTTAAATTTAACTAGGTATCCTATAGAATTATCAACATGCCCTACATTTGTCATGGATCCCTTATCAAAACTCAATTTCATTATGGCGGTCCATCGTATGGCATGAATCGAGTCTGGCTGTAGGTAGGTGGATCTCAGTATAAACAGAAGTTTAAATAGTAAATGTCTCTTTTTATTTATATGAGTAAGAAAGAGACAAATGCGATGGTTAGGTTTAAAGCGAGATGGATAATACGGGCCTTATTAATAGCTTTTCAATTAATTAAAGTTTTAATTTTAATTGGAAATCATAAAAAATACACGAATTCTCTGCTCTCCACTCTTTCTGAAGTCGTTTAAAAATACAATATTTTTCATGAAGGTGTAAAATTTTGTGAAAAGAAATAGACGATACAATTAATCGCAATAAAGTGTAAACTAACCATATCAGTTTATATTGATATCAATACATAGTATAAAATAAAGTCGCTTCCCGCATCTGTTTCTATGTATGCTTAATCTTTAAAAATATGCAACGGATTTTAATGCGTTTTTTTAATATATACTTATTATTTAATATATACTTGTTATTCAAGAGGAACCTTAAATTTAGTAATAGGTAAGGCGGTACGAAGCTCGTCGAGTTGACTAGTCAGTTATAATATATAAATTAAGTAAGATCCGCAATAGGCCACTAGACTCTATTGACTTCAGACTTAGCCACTAGGAACCCTCATCCAACCACCAACCAATCCACTAATGCACAATACGTTCAAAATGGCGGCACAGGAATTGAGTTAGAAAGGATATTAGCCCCGAATAGCCTCCACCCGCTTCTGTGCCGTGAACCGTACGTGATCTAACTGGCCAAGTAGGTAGCTACTATCGCCTCGATTCTTCTCGTCTCTTGAAAAGAGTGCATTGTGAATAGCTAGAAAAATACATACATTGTTCACAAATTAACACATTCCGGGACACAGTTTAATAAAAAAAAATTAATATAAAAATTTTATACGTCCATGGCCGTAACGTCATATCATATAAGATTTTCAATAGTAAACAAAAAATCCACCAAACCAACTAGGTTGAGCGTGTTGTGACACCCAGTTCAAATTGTTATATTTTTGTATGGCGTTTTAACGGCTACCTATCATAGGGTATATGATGACAATATAAAGCATTGTAGTGTTTGTTATGACACCTACTCACACAGAAATGTGTGCGATACGACACCAGATCACGTGTTCCAAACTAACTGCATGAAACTAAAACGGCTGTCGACGGTCTGTCCGCTAGGAGCACCTAAAGTCGATCGCCCACAGCCGTACTGTCAATTTACATGCATACAAGATTACGTCGACAGGCGGAGTGTCCCGAAAAGTGTTAATAATGCACATGCAGACCTTCGCTAATAGTCGTTTTCACGGAAACACCCGAATCAAAAAGTAAAGGAAATTACGTACCATAAATAAATGCATGTCATCTTCTGACGCTCTCGAATACGACCGTTGTCGAACAGTGACGAAGATTTCTATGCGCATTGTCACTATTGAAAAACGATTTCATAAAATACAATTTCTTATGTAAGGATCGTAGCAAGAAATCGAGACGATCTGCCTACGTTAATGGGAAATATGTATGACATTCAAGAAATAGTTTTTTCTTCTCTGACCTGTGAACGTTACGCATAACATTATTTGCTTTTGATCTTATTAAATGTTAGGGTAAATCAATGTCTTAATTTATTTAAAGCAATAATATTTTCGAGTTTTATCTCTTCCGTTTTCTAGGAAAACATATTTAAATACAGAGAATAAGTAGAATCAGGGGGAAAAAGTAAGGCACTAGGGATTTTCTAATTATGCCAGTATCCCCAGCTATTATAGAGAATGCATTTTGAAAACTGCTTCCCACCCACAAGTTGTTTGAGTTGGGCCTTTATTTAAAGTTAGTGAAGTTTTCTTAAGTAGGTGATCATTAATACATTTTTAAAGTTTTTTTTTCTATTCCAGACTGATTTAAATCATTAACCCTTTATTCATAAAAAGTTAAAGAGCATTCAAGTTATTTGTCAATTTAGACTGGGTGTCACGTATTTACCATACATCAAACCAGAGAAGTAGACCTCCAGTAAAGCTACTTAAAATGTACTGTATCTTTATGAATAAGACGGTAACACTATTAGATTTTAAATCATAAGACACTACTTATCTGATTTTAAATCAAAATCACTTAAAAAAAGTAGGTACTATCAATACCACAATAATGTCAGTGATAGCACTGTTGTGCTACACTGCTACACTACTATTAACAGAGATACAGAAGATCACCAAATAAATAAATCAAAGTAAAATAAACCAATCCTGCAGACCCGTACAATATTGTAAAATTGCGCACCTAAACTATTTCAAAACTTTCCTGAAACACATATTTTTGTCGCCTGAAGTGTCCCGCGTCCCACAAGGGCTATTCCTAACTTCTCGACATCGCTACCGTATTTCAAGTTTCACTTATTCATAGAGTTAGTTTTAAACATCGTTCTAAAACCGGTATTTGAAAAATAGAAAAAATAAAACCGGTTTTTATAAAAGTAACATAACTTAATGGCCTGACGAAAAATCTTTTTTTTTTTTTTTTTAATTGGTTAATATAACGATGACCTCGTTCTGAAATGAAGACGGAAAGTATTTCAATAATATAATTTGTTTTCCTAATAGTAACATCAGGCCCAGCGCTCATCTGGAGAAACACGGCAAAGGAACTGAGAAAATAAAACTTTGACCTGATCTCTAAATTATTAGAAAGCTTAATATAACTTGACTTATTAGAAACTCGAAGGGTAATGAAAAGGACTATGCTTGGAGTCACTAATTAACACTACCCAAAAGTATTTGTATGTGTGGTAGGAAGATTTAATAATTAGGGTTTTTGCAAAAATAAACTAGGGATTTTGCGAAAACTCGGATAATTTGATAATAGGATTCCTTTTTTTTAAATAATCCTGACAAAAAGTAGTTTTTTTTGCTTAAAACCTAGTATAATTGAAAAATTTTAAACCATCCTTACCTTTGATTGGCTAGATTTTTTCGGGCTAGTTAACTCTTATTCTGATTGGTTTGTTAAAATACCTTTGACGCTTCAGAGAACCAATCAGAATAAGAGTTAGACAGCAAGCAATATAATCTAGCCAATCAGAGTTAAGAAAGGTTTCAAATTTTTCTATTGTACTAGGTTTTTTGCAAAAAAAACTGCTTTATGTCAAGATGATTGAAAAAAGTAATCCTTACATCAAATTATCCGGGTTTTCGCAATATCCCTAGTTTTTTTTGCAAAAAACCTAATTATCAAATCTTCCTACGACATATGCACTGTTTCGGGCATCCCATATTCTACTTAGTTAAGGCTCATGAGTGTGATGCGTTATCATTATTATTATTATTTTTGTTTCAAAATCGGTTTTTCAGCCCTACAAACACAACAGCTCTCTGCAATATATACAATTGTTCTCTAAACAGGAACACTCTGCTTGTTTTAAAATGTTTTTCTGTTTTACTTTTGCACTTTGTATTTTTAAGTGAAAGTGAATATTTATGCGAATTCATTTGTCAGAATAAACTTTTATGGTGATGATTTTTCCTTACAGCCCCACTATCAAGTTTTTCATGTTTTTATACGCTGCTGCCCGTCCTTTAGGCGTTCCCTTAGGGCTATAACAGACGAGCGACTCTGTGACGCGCGGCGCAGAGTCGCTCGTCTGTTATAGCCCTTAGTCGCCTTTTATGACACCCGGGAAGAAGTGGTGTGGCGATATTCTATGCCGTCACCACACGGCAAATTGTTTATTCTGATTATTTAGGTACGAGCTGTAAATTAGCACATGTAAATTAGAAGTTAACAATTGTGATTTAAAACAAAAAATTATGTTAATTTATATTGTACGAGCTTTCCCGGCTTACTTCGTTACGCCATAGAATATATTATACTACAAAAGACTTGGCTCTATAGACTATGTTCTTTTGACTGCCCAGAATGGCCGAATAAAAAACAAACAACAAACCACCAGTCAAAATATGTAAACAACGGAAAAAATATTGCACCCTGGGTTACGTTATTTGAGTTTAGGTATGGATCCCTAATTTTTCTGAAAATCTAATATAGCCTATGGCACTCGGGGTTAGTGTAGCTTCCTACCAGTGAAATAATTTTTCAAATCGGTTCAGTATTTCCGGAGCCTATTCGTTACAAACAAACAAATCTTTCCTCTTTATAATATTGGTATAGATATAATAAGCAATAATGAAACATGTAGGTAGTACGCAAATTTCAATGTTTCCTATTTTAATTAGAAAATATTTTTAAATTAACATGGCACCTCATTAAAACTTCTCCTTTGTACAACTTTACAAATACATCTTAAATTATACAGAATAAATGTTTGCTGAGAGCTGAGAGGCTATACGTTAAAGTAAGTACTCAGTAAGAATATAATACCTACCTAAGTATATAAAGACGTTCATTATTTCTTCTCAAATTATTGTCATACTTATTTCAAAGGTGCTGCTTGCCAATGTACTTTTATTAAAAGTTATTTTATCAATCATGTATTTTTCATAAAGAAACCTGTCTTTAAACAAAGATTTGATTATATTTTATATTCATAACTATGAAGATTTATTATTTAATGCTAAACTTATAAGGCTTATAAGTTATAATTATCCATATACATAAGATAAATGCAAAACTAACTTTGTCTCTTTGTCTGTCTCGCTTTCCTGAGAAAACTAATGAACAGATTTGAATGAAATTTGGTATATGGATAATTTAGAGCCTGAGAAAGGACATAGGATACTTTTTATCCCGAAATTCCGAGAGGAAAATTGGGAATTCGATGTTTCAAGGGAAAATGCTAGTATTATATAATTTTTTGATTTACCAATCGAATTTCCTATTTTGAGATGGACGAACTAACCTATAACAGAAATTGATTTTCTTCTATACTACTATCTGCGTAACGGAAGGAACTACGTACATTTCCAAACTTTCTCAAAGTTCTTCAAAAATTCAATTTCAATTCTAAAATAAATATCAATTTTTATTCAGTGCCCCGGGTTTTTCCGCTTGCTTTATCCACAATCCAGATATGAAATATGCGAGATATCAGAGAAACATGGCTTCCAACTAATGTGGGGAGTGCAAAGATTTTTGCATCAGCAAATATACGCTGGCTCCTTGCCATACTCAGAGTTGAGAAATAGTGCTGTAAAATTTTGTAGGGATATGCGGATAGCTGCAGTAGCGTCAGACCTAAGGTCTTTCGGTCATTTAAATATTTGATAAACGGTTACTTTAATATCAATATCAATACAAAAAACAAAGTCGCTTCCCGCGTCTGTCCCTATATATGCTTATATCTTTAGAACTATGCAACGGATTTTGATGCTTTTTTTAACAGATAGAGAGATTCAAGAGGAAGGTTTATATATATATAAAACATGCACAAGAAATTAAAAGGTAAAGCGATACGAAGTTCGCCGGGTCGACTAGTTTTATAATATAACGGAAAATTTTACACAAGGTTGGCTGCAGTATACTACCAGTAAACAGGACTGAAATCTGAAAAGAAAAATGCAAAATAATTTACCGCACTCACTTGAAATTGTAAAAGGCGACTTAGAAAACAGCCAAAAGACTAGAAAGAATAGTCTTTTATTAAAAAACTTGAAAAGCCATACTGCGATCGCAAATCTGTCTACTAAGCGATGCAATTATGATAAACCATCCTGCGCAATTTTTTTGCCCCAAAGTTTTATGATTCGTTGATTTTTTTTTATTTTTTTTTATTTCATAAAAATCTCCCAGCAAATACTAACACAACAAAATATATTAGCGAAACGAGTCCAACTGTTCACGCGTCATGGCGTGACCAAAGAAATAAAAGAAACCAGAAAAATGTATCTCAATATTATAGAGATACATTATAAGTATTACGTTACCGATTAAATATAAAAATAAAATACTCCATAACATCGGACAGTTACGGATACGGTTACGTATCGGATACCCGCCAGCACTAGTCTTTACAAATTCCTTCTCCCGCGATCCATTCATTACGATGTCACATCGGATTAAGGCAAACATTCTCCTTGTTAGCTAAAGAAATAAATCTTTATAGAAGCTCTTCCTAAAACCAGGCAAAAGTGAACTTTAATTCAGTTTTTAAATGAAGTTTTAAGTTATTTTGTTCGGTAGATACCTACTTCCATTTTTATTTTAGTAAAGTACTTAACAATTCTTTATCTATCCACAGATAGATAAAATATGAATTACAGAAACAATACACGAACATTTTAATAAAAAATAAACTATAAAAGAATTTAAAAAAAAATTGCAAAATACTAAAAAGCCTCCAACAAAAACTTCTGGTCCAAATCGATCAAGACAAAGTTTTAATCACAATAAATAGAACTACGGCTTGTTTAGACCCGGGTTTAGATCATGTTTAACTTTTTTGGTAAGAGTGTATCAGTTTAAATAGCACAGAAAACAGACGTTAATATAATAAACTAAGTTATAAATAATCAATTCAAGAATAAATAGCCTTTTCTGCGTCGAGAAAAGCCCTTGTAACTTTAAGTTCTAAATAATTTATGGTAAGCTTGGCCGAGTAGCTTGATGTGCTTCATTTATAAAACATTTATTATTGGATAAAATTATATTTATTAATAAATACTACACAGGACCTTAATAATCGAGAGAGTTTGTCTCCAATCACTGTCTAACTAAACCATTAAATGTTTAACGTTTAATTTTTTGTCGATTTTTTTAACATAGTTTAACACAAAATTATCCTTATACATTTGTATGCTAAAATACCGCAAGTTTACTTCTTTGAAACGAATAAACGTAATATATTATTAAAGTAAAGGTATGAGTAAGGTTATTGTATGTAATTTTAAGAGAACAAAAATATATTTCAATTTCCTGTTTTCTTCTATAATTTTACTAGGTGTATTCTATAATTTTACTCCTTCCTGCTCACCATAACTAACAACTTTTCCAAAGCAACATTGATCGAAATCTGAAAAAAAACTTGTTCCATACATTGGTTCGATCAGCTGACGGGGTCGATACGTGACAGTTGATTTTTGATTTGAGATTCCGACCCAGGTTGCTTTAGGAAAGTTTTTAAGTATGGTGATCTGAACCCCTCTTTTGATTTATCACCGCCTTGTTAGAAACACCTTATAAAGTAACGTGATAAATTTGAAAAAAAATAACTCACACCTTTCCCAAACGAAACTCAAAAATACCTGCTAAACCTACTAAATAATTCAGTTGGATTACGAGCTAATTTGGCTTAGCTCTTCTTTCCTACAATTAGCTGGGAATTAGCTTCTAAATAAATGAGTAATTTCTCCTTTAATTTCCACCGCGAGCGCCCGACGAAAACATGAATTATTCAATCAGTACGAGGAATTATGATTGAGCCAGATCTGAGCTTGCTAAAGCAAGATTCACATTTACAACTGTACATTTATGGAGGTTTCACATTAGGCACAGTGGCGGACGAACGGCGTAACACAGTAGTTTGGACCCTGCGTTGTCTGTCAGTCAGTCAGTAACGGAAGAGTTTTATATACTGGGTGTTTCAGACAAGGCGGTAATTAATCAAAGGAGGGATTCTGCTCTCCATCACTAACAACTTTCCCAAAGCAACATAGGTCAAAATCTCAAAAAAAATAACAGCTGTTCCATACATTGGTTCGATCAGCTGACGGGGTCAATGTACGGAACGGCTGATTTTTGTTTTGAGATTTCGACCCATGTTGTTTTGGGAAAGTTGTTAGGTATGGTGAGCAGAATCCCTCCTTTGATTTATTACCGCCTTTTTAGAAACACCCTGTATATACTAGAGGCTGCCCCGCGGTTTCACCCGCGCATATTTCTCATAATAACCAAAATCCCGTTTTTTCCCGTTACCATGGGAATTTTGGAAATTTGTTCCTTAGTGCTCCCCTACACTCCCCAAGGAACCCACGTCCAAAATTTCAGCCTGCCCAGTAGTTTCGGCTCTACGTTGTCTATCAGTCAGTCAGTCAGTAACGAAAGATTTTTAAATATATTGTTAATATTAAATTAATTCTTATTGTAAGTTGTTTTAATATTAAAACAACATTATTATACATTCAAATTAAGGTTTTTATTCGAGCAAAAAATTTCTCCGCGATGGCAAAAATAACCCAGTTCTATATATTTTCTTGGGTTTTCACGATTTTCACGTAAACAGGTTAATCCCGCGTCATTAGGCTTGACCCACATCGCAGGTAGATGGTCGATCCTGCCTGGCACGCAGAACTCCGTTTAGCACTCGTTTCACGTAGGAAATAAGTGGAATTACACCTTTATTTATTGTATTGAAAAGGAGTTTCAGAAAGCGATAAAAATTACACATTTTTTTAAAGATTTTTGTTATTTTGTAAAAAATTTTTCCTCAAGCAAGTCCCATGAACATGATAGGTACCTTACGTGATATTCAGGGTTGAATTATGTCACATTTCCAAAAGACGTTCACTAGTCATTAGGCCACCCCCACAAATAGCCAAAGGTCAAACATTTTGAAAAGGGGTTTGCTATAATCGCCTCAGTATGATCGTCAAGTTTTTCAAAAAACAAAAAATATATATTAAAGTTAAGGAGTGCCCCTAACTAAGGTAGAACAAATAACTACCATACTTACGTAATTATGCTACAATTCATAATATTTTATTTCATTTATTATATTATTGGTGTCATATATTTTCTCATAAACGTATAAACCCCAATCAATTCGAGTAACACCTAGGGTCGGTACTCAGAGAAATAACAAGAAAATTATAGAGCACGCATAAGCCAGTAAAATCCGGACCAGCAGTATTATCTAACGTAGTGGCAAATCTAGCTTTGAATTCTGTCATAATAATTTAATATACTGAGGTAGTTTTGGTTTTTTAATGTAAGTATCTAGGTACTTGCTTTTATTACAGATTTTTCCTACTCTTTAACAATTATTGCTTTTTTGTGTGCATCACCTTTTGTAATGCAGTTTAGTTCTTATATTAAAATTTAGTTTTATTTCATGAATTGTATTATTTTGTAATCTTTTCCAAAAATATAAACTTAGCCCCTGCAGACTGTAACATAAATTAGTTTTTTTTCTCCTGACAAACAGGCGTCAACGGTCGGTGGTCATGTTATTTCTGCCTCTCTACACATTTATTACGATCGGCAATACGGTTATTAGAGCGATAGGAGCGCTCTATATCTTACATTTGTATCCTCTGAGGTACGGTCGTTGTATTTTATTGGACTCAAGTTAATCGTGTGTGGTAAGGCAACCTATTTCATATTTATTTGCAAGAGATGAAACGCAGCTTATATTTAGGCAATAGTACTAACACAATATTAATACTTTGTGGCAAAAAATATTGTTATCTTACTTATTCAATATAATATTGTGTTTCATAGTATATCACAATATAATCATTTGACAGAGGAGGGCTCGTTTGGGGGCGTCTCCAGGCGACCATTGTCGTAAGGCAAGCCAATTAGTGGGCACCCTGAACTACCTCGCCTCTATCAGTATAGGATACTTTACGAAATAAGATATCAATATTAATTAGATTAGTCTAATTGACTTTCAATAAGCGATATCTTGTATCCTGAATTGAATAAATCATTTTTTACTTTTTACTTTTTTTTTCCGACAATAAAGACACTCTTGAGTACGATCTGCTATCCGAACTAGTCCCTGAAGGCAGGTTAATTTCACATTCGTTTGTCTGAGCCGTTTGATGGACGCCCCTGAAACACCTCGCCTCTCACAGTATAAGATACTAAACTAAATGAGATATTGACTATCGCGCAGTCGAAATCTCAACCGCGTGCAGTCGAACCTACAACTTTACGCGGTTGAGCAAGTCGAATTAACGCGGTTGGGGCCGTGCGTGCCGTCTAATGGCAAACAGGGCTTACTGTAAAATAAAACATAACATAATCTCACGCCTTTTATTCCCCGAAGAATTAGGCAGAGGCACCAGCTCAAGAGCCGGACCCACGTTTAGCCGAGTTTATGTTTTATTACCAACGTCAGGCCAGCTTGTCGCCGCGGTTATGACGAGCACTACTGCGGCCGGGACCGAAGCACGGAATCATCTTACTTTTCGGACAATCAGGTGATTCAAGCCTGCAATGTCCGATCCAACCGAAAACAACCACAAAGTGATTTTTCACTGTATAATAATAATAACAACGCATTAAACTCAGAGTCCTTAACTCGGAAGAACCTGTATCTAGGGTGACATACAGAAACTAAACAAACGTGAAATAAACATCGGTACGTTTATTCTATTCATCATGATAATGTTCGCCTCGCCGGATATCAAACTCGGTGTTTTCGTGTCACAATCAACATCACTGTAAACTGAACCTTGGAGCAGTGGTTTTGTTTTTTATTATTTATACATGGTGAAATTATGCAATGCGTTCATAGTTCATGTTTTTTCCTTCATTTAATGTATTAAGTTTTTAAGTTTCATCCGAATAATTGATTCAAACGATGCAAGAAAAGTAGAGAATTTAAATTTTACAGATATTGGTCGGTTCTATTCCCGGCTGTGGCATGCGAATTTTAATAAATTGAACAATGTTTTCTTTATTTTCAATACTAAGGGAATGTTTCCTTTTGCGTAAAATTTTCTATCTTCACTATTTATTCCCTCTAGGTGGCATTGTGCAATTCCAACCTGTGTAGAACTGAATTTTGCTAAATAAAATATCAAAAGGAAGCACCAAGAAAATGCTCTATTCATTAAGAGCCACTTTATAGCGATGCTAGCGCCATTCGCGAAAAAAAATTATATTTTCTAAACTAAGGCAAATATCAAAAATGTGGCACAGTATGACACTAGATAATGTAGCCTAGTATTTTTAGGGCACTGTTGTATAGCTTTAAGGTTAAGACCAAATAAAGCTACAGAGTGTTGCTAAAAGTAGGCACTTTTAGCAACAATCTGTGTATAATTTTGTTCTTTTAAGTTAGGACTACTTTACTGTGCTCAAAAAATACTAAGCAAGATTATCTAGTGTCATACTATGCCACATTTTTGATATTTGCCTTAGTTTTGGCTTTTTGTATTTTTTATGTTGCTTATTTTTATTATTTGGGCTTAATTATGTTTGTTAATTGTGTGGTTTCGTCACTGTACATTATGAGATAAATTTTATTTTCCTGTACATAATTTGGTAAGGCACTCCATGGACGCTCGTGAACACTACTGGCACTGACTGAAAACCAGCGCTTTGGGCTCAAACCCATAGCAAATGCTGAGACAGTGCCCTTTGCTATAGTGGCATATTGTTACTGCTTATTATTTTTTGTTTACCTTTTTGTATATTTTTGTAATAATGTGTCACTGTTTGGCAATAAACTTTTTCTATTCTATTCTATTGTATATATATTTTTTTTCGAGAATGGCGCTAGCATCGCTGTAAACTGGCTCTAAACGTTATGTTTCATTTCATTTCAGACTATGAGTACGGGGGCGGGGTCGCCGCCATGTGGGGCGCAGCCCTCGTGCTTGTCACGCAGATAGCACTCTGCCAATTCTCTACTGGTGAGTAAATTAAAAAGGTGCCCCCCTAGCACAAGATTTGGATTTTTTTTAAGTTTCATATCAAATTTGGGTAAGAATCAAGAGCTTAGCTAGATTATCTCGTGTGTACACATTTTTAAAAGTATGTATGTATGATGTTAGGGTGAAATTTTGCAAAACAATTTTGATTCAGATTTTTTTAGCTTAACAATACATAATTAACGAAATGTGACGTCATTAAAAATCCAACATGGCAGAAAAATCAAGATGGCGGACGAGTTGTTTTAAGTGTACTACTATAATATGGATATCAAATAAAAGGCTTTGCTGAGAATAACTCGAAAAATAACTTTACGAAATAAAAGCTTTGTTTTAAAAAAAGGTTTCCAACCTTAAATTTAATGATATTAAGAATATATGACCAAATTTTCGCTCAATTAGCGCTATAAAAAATAGTCTCTTGACTAAACTGTATTCTTTCTTCTGAAGTGGGACTGGGCCGGCCACGAAGCCCATATGCACTCTAATCGTTGGGCAAGCAGGGCCACTGAGTGTGTCCCGAGTCCCGAGACACGCCAAGAGACGACGTGGTCGCCCCAGGAAGCGATGGAGTGACGAATTGGGAGCACACGATAGGGACTGGTAGGAATCTGCCCAGAACATGGAAGTGTGGAAGGAGGGGAAAAAGAACTTTGCGCAGCAGTGGGACCACATAGGCTAGTAATAATAATAATAATAATAATTCTTTCTTCACAGAAGACCAACAAAACGAGACGTCGACCGAGAGGGGGGCCACTGTGACGTCATTCTACGCTCTCTCCTCCACGCCGAGACCAATCATGCTCAGACTTGGAAACTCTACTTTTGATAGCAGCAAGTCTTTTAAGGTACAGGATGGGATCCTATATAATATCCAGGATATTTCTAATCAAGCTGTAATAAAACAATGGAGGAAATCAGCTGGCTATACCTAACAACTTTCCCTAAGGCTTGTAATATCCAACTCGGTTTAAAACAATTTGTTGGTTTAAACTGCAGCTGTCACTTTTTGTCTCTATGAGAAAGAAAGTGACAGATGTAGTTTAAACTACTCCGAGTTGGACATTACGGGCACAAGCAACACAATAGGTTGAAATGTCATAGCCAAAATCAGTTGTCCCCCCTACATTGACCCCGTCAGCTGATCGAACAAATGAATGGAACAGCTTTTTTTTTTTTCGAGGTTTCGTCATATATTACATTGGGAAAGTTTTAATATAACTAAATAACCCTGGGTTGCCTGGAAGAAATCGTTTTTAGCCATAAGGCCGCCCGTTGCATGCAAATTCAATTTGTCTGCACCCTGTGAATAATCGTATTTTGTAACTTATTTTGTATGTGTACTTAATAAAGTGTTTTCTATTCTATTCTAGATTCTTTACAAAATCACTGCAAACTGACTTTTTTATGCAATAAAGACCTCAATATTTCTCCCACAGGTGCCATATCCATCTACAGACCAGCCTCCACCGGTACCTCAAACAAAGGAAAAACCCAGGAGACCAACTCCACCACCACAGACACACAAAGCGGTGCCCCACGTGATACCAATATTGAGGAACACCCATCTTGACCATGACAGACGGTTTGGACCTTCATTCGAGGATGTGCCTGATGGGAATGTCACTAAAATAACAGTGCAGTTGGGGGATGACGCCTACCTGAACTGTCGAATTAGCTTACTGCAGGATAAAACTGTAAGTGCCTACTAATAATTTACAGTACTCCAAAATTGATAATGCGCATATAAATCTTCGTCTCTGCTCGACTGCGGTCGTATTCCCGAGCGTAGGAAGACGATGTGTAGCAAAGGGTGGTTTTGTTCATTTTTTCGTGCGTAATTTAGTAGAATTATAAATTATTTTTGATTCGGGTGTTTCCGTAAAACCACGACAATTGGCGAAGATCTGCATGCTGATGCGCATTATTAAGAGCCATAGCACAGCTAAAGAAGCGCCACCCGAAAAAAAATAAATATCTTCTAAACTAAGGCAAATATTAAAAATGTGAAATAGTATTTCCCTAAATAATTCAGCCTAGTATTTTTAGGGCATTGTAATTAGAAAGCTACTGATTGTTGCCAAAAGTGGCCGTTTTTAGCAACAATCAGTAGCTTTCTGTGGTCTTTAACCTAAAAGCTATACAACAGTGCCCTAAAAGTACTAGGCTGCATTATCCAGGGGAATACTGTTTCACATTTTTGATATTTGCCTTAGTTTAGAAGATATTTATTTTTTTCTCGGGTGGCGCTACTTTAGCTGCCTCTTAAGTAATTTAGGTAAACTGTACTTTCTATAATCATCTCAGCTCAGAGACGTCCACTGTTGGATATAGGCCAAAAATCCACAAGAACAAACGTTTTTTGGGGAAAAGGTTTGCAATAATCTCTACATTCGGCAGGCGGGTTGGCGATCGAAGTTTTTTAAAAAAGGACGCTTCCTTCGGAAGTTCCCGTAGTCGCCTTTTATGACACCCATAGGAGGAGATTGGGGGTTATATTCTATGTCGCTTTCACACGGTTTAGATCTACAGCTATAACATATAGAAAGATTGTTTAGTTTGCGCAGGTATGTGGCATGAACAACGACAAAATAAAGAAGAAACAACAAAAACCTTTTGATTTTCCTACTAAATTTCTTCTGTCATCATAAAACAAAACTGACACAGAATTAAAATATCACGTAATGAATCTTAAGCCTTTCATTCTTCAGCGAAATAAGTGGGAACCGTAAAGCCTTTGTTATGTTAATTGCTGAAGTTATGCCTAAATGTCAGCGCACACGAGTTACACAAGCAATAAAGAAATAGGATCGTTTGCTAAATCAATGTTTTATTCGCCTGCATCAGACTTGAAGTTCATGATAAAGATCCTTAATGCAAGTGCTATGGGTTTTTTTTTGCATTAAATTGGCTCCGATAGTACTGAACCGATTTGAAATTATTTTTTTTTGACTGTTGGGAAGAAACCTATCCCCGGGTGATGTTCGCCTTGACAGCTATTTTTAGCAATTAAGCGTGTTTTATGTTTTTAAGAATGCAATTTAATAAGAGGTACAGTGCGGACTAGGAGGCCGTAACAGATTTGTCTATGGTTTCGTCAGCCCTAGACAAGGGATTTGTATTACCAAAGAACAAGAGTTATTTTGCAATAGAGAAAAACCGGAAGTGTTACGCCGACCGTGTCCGCCACTGTACTTACTTATATTTTACTTTGATTAGCATTTTATATGTAGCTACATCTTGTGGCCGTCGTGTGCGCGAGCTCTAATGACGACTGTTAAAATAAAGTCCCCGCTACACTTCAGGGTACAAAGGGGCCCACATTAATCTTCCACGCGGAAAACAAAAACTGGCACCCACCGTGTACGCGAACAAAAACTTCTATGTGTTCATAGTTTGGATAGAGCCACATATTAATTCTAGCTGGAATTTAAGTGAATAATAACCAAAAACAGATTCCCAGAAATATTAGTTACTAGAGGCTGCCCCGCGGTGTCACTCGCGCAGATTTCTCATAATCACAAAATTCAGTTTTTTTCCCGTTCCCATGGGAATTTCGGAAAATCCTTTCATAGTGCTCACCTACACTCCCTAAGGAACCTACATGCAAAATTTCAGCCCGCTACGCCCAGTAGTTTCGGCTCTGCATTGTCTGTCAGTCAGTCAGTCAGTCAGTCAGTCAGTCAGTCAGTCAGTCAGTCAGTCAGTCAGTCAGTCAGTCAGTCAGTCAGTCAGTCAGTCAGTCAGTCAGAGAGTCAGTAACGGAAGAGTTTTATATATATTGATTATTAGGTGTATTTCCACCAGCCAGATGGACCGACGATATAAGACTGTAGCGGGAAAGACTTGGATGAGATTGACAGCCGATAGAGCAAACTTAGAAAATAATTGGAGAGGCATTCGCCCAACAGTGGGCTGATATGTGCTGAGGAAGAAGAAGGTGTATTTTTCGTCTCTGTTCTGGGCATCCAAGATAAAGGTTCTTGCTAGTTTGGGGCTCTGAGTGTGATGCGTTGTATGTTATTATTAATCACAGAACAGAAATCACACTAGCACTGACACGGCCAACAATATGAATGTTCATAATAAATTTTTGGATTTTCTATGTTTATCAGGGATAAATTTGGATTCTAATGGTGATTATTTTTTTCTTAAATCTAAATATTGACTGCACCAGGCAGCCTGATCGCTTAGAACGATTTCTTCCATGAATGGACGGCGGATAGACCAAATGTTTATTCAGCAATATGATCCAGATAAAATTTGTGTACGAAACGCTATAAAAATAAAAGTAAAATTCTAAATACCAATACTCATTTACTCGCGTAACAGAGGGTAAAAAAATACAATTTTGAATTTTATTATAGAAAAAAAAGGTTCGCAGACGTTTTAATAACAAGAAGATAAAAATCGGCCATTTAAAATAATTTTCTGTGGCGAATTTTTCGGAAGTTACAACGCAATTATTTTTCGCCGTCGACGTCGAGTGTTGCCTAAAATAAATTATTATTAATAATGAATGGGTAGGTATTTTACTTAAGTTACTCCTTTCTTAATGATTTCGGAAAGCGAGGTACCCAATTACATGGTAATTCAAGATACTGTTCGTCCTTTTGTAATATTAATAAGAAATTTAATTTTGATAGATTTACGACAGGATACTTTTTATCCCGAAAATCCAAAGGTAACGAAAAATTAAGATTTTTCGGTTTTAAAGAAACAGAAAAATGCGCTCTAAAGCCGTCCAATGGCTTCTGTGTACCTAATATATTATGCAATAATAAAAAATTAAATATTCTTATACCGACAAATTGGTAGCGTCCTGAAGAAAGGCCGCGTAAAGAGACAACGAAACCGACGTACCTAAGAGCCAGCAAAAGTAGTACCCGTGTCAGAAACGTAGCAAGTGGTAATCAATTATCTCTTCCCTTAATTATCAATATATATATAATAATATAATAATAACACATCACACTCAGAGCCCCTTACTAGGAAGAACCTGTATCAAGGGTGTCCGAAACATATACAGAGATGAACATCACACCCAGACCGAAAACAAACATCGATATTCATCATATCAATATTCGCCCTGCCCGGGAATCGAACCCGGGTGCACTCGCTTCTCAGTCCACATCACTGCCAACTGAGCTACGGAGCAGTCAAATGCATGTATATTCTCATTAACAGGTCTCATGGGTCCGTCGCAAAGGTCACGAGGAGATGCCAGAACTTCTAACAGTTGGAGCGGTGACCTACGCTGCGGATGACCGGATATCCGTAGGAAACCGGTATCCGGGAAACTGGAGGCTGCTGGTGAAGGCTGTCAAGCCTGATGATGAAGGGATCTACGAGTGCCAGATCTCCACACATCCACCGAGGGTCAGCAGGACTTACCTGCATGTCAATAGTGAGTCTTTTTATTTTTTTCATTCATCGCAGCCGAGAGACGTCCACTGTTGGACATTGACCTCCCCACAGCCCACCACATGGACAAACCTTTTTGAGGGGTTTGCTATATTCTCCACGCTAGAAAGACGGGTTGTATGGCTCAGTTTTTCAAGGAAGCACGCTGCTGCCCTTCCTTCATCGCATTTTACGACACACAAGGGAGGAGATGGTGTGCTGGAACTCACTAAGCCTATGGCATATAGAATACCAATTCTATGCCTCCTCCACACGGCTGATAGTGAGTTTGGTCGAATGTCCACGCACGCGTCATTTGACGAATTCGTATTTGGCAGATTTTATCTGTACATATATTTTGAAAAGCGGCTGTCGCGACGATTTATGCACCTACGCTTCGTGAAGACAGTTTTTAACCGACTTTATAAAATAAGGTTATCAGTTTGACCTGTATGTATCTGTGTAAGTTTGTCCGCGATGATCTCGCGTTTGGCTGAACCGATTTTAATACGGTTTTCACAAAAGTATTTTTACATTCAGGAGAAGGTTTGAGTACCTATTTTACCCGACTTCAGAAAAGAGGGAGTTCTCAGTGTTATGTATGTGTCAATTTCTTGAAGACGGGTCTCTTTTTTAAAAAAAAGAAATTATTCTTAAATATTGTGTTTTCAGATAACTATTTGTTACATTCAGGAGAAGGTTTGAGTACCTATTAGAACCGACTGGGAAAATGAGGAAGTGCTCAGTTTATGTCAGTTTTTTTAAGGGTAAAAACCTTGTTTGTAAAAAAGAAATTATTCATATGACTTTTCCTATAAAGCATAAAACTCGGCTAAACGTGGGTCCGGCTCTTGAGCTGGTACCTCTGCCTAACCCTTCGGGGAATAAAAGGCGTGAGATTATGTTATGTATGTACTTTTCCTATTTTGATGTATATAATTCCTCAACAGCCCCTCAAGTATGGGTGGTAGACGAAGCAGGAGCACCTCTATCGGAGAAGTACTACGAAGCCGAGTCCACCCTGGCGCTGGTGTGCCGGGCCCGCCACGTGGACACTCCAGCTATCCTCACCTGGATCCACGAGGGCCGTGCGCTCAATGAAGATACCTCTAGAGGAGGTATTAAGTGAGTGTTTTCAGCATTGGCACTTTTAACATGTTATATGAAACTAGAGGCTGCCCCGCGGTTTTGCCCGCGCAGATTTCTCATAAACACAGAAATCCCGTTCTCCACACTCCCCAAGGAACCCACGTGCCAATTTTCAGCTTTCTACGCCCAGTAGTTTCGGCTCTGCGTTGTCTGTCAGTCACTCAGTCAGTCAGAAACGGAAGAGTTTTATATATTATATTGATTGATTGATAAATGGTACTTAGACGAAAAGATGAGGTAGACAAACGACCTCGTGAATAATACGAAGGTGCACTGGATGAAAATAGGGCTAGACCAGTCATTGTGGGGATCTATGGTGAAGGCAAATATACTCTTTTTGTCGCCCTTGCGCTTCGCTCTTCGACTATTTAAAAGTTCACGCGATGTTTTTATAAGTCTTATTCCTATTCCTTTCACTAACCATTTTCATATTTCTGTGCCAATTTTTAAGGCCTCGTCCTAATCGGCCAAGATCGTACGATGTTACGGTTCGTTGTCATCGTGTGACGAGTTAACGGGCCACACGATGCGATACTAGCACTAGCGCCACTTCCGATAAATAATTATATCTTCTAACCCATTGCCGAAATCCAAACTATGCGTCAATTACGCCCTAAATTATCTTGCTTAGATTTTTTAAGGCTTTGTTATGTAGCTTTTAGGACATTGATATTAGAAATATTCGTTTGTTGCCTAAAGTTGCCACTTTTAGTTTCACAAACAAATATTTCTAAGATAATTATCCTGAAAGCTACACAAAAAAATTCTAAGCAAGATTATCTAGAAGGCGTCATTGACGATATTTTTTATTTCGGGTATTGCTTAGAAGATACAATTATTTATCGATGTAGCACTAGTTCGCCCCTTGAAACATAAAGATTTCTCAAGAGTAGTTTCGCAAACCGTCGAAGAAGATCTTGGACAATTAGGACGACCCCTAAGATAAGATCATAGTTGAAGAGCTGTTTTAACAATAAATTTGTCGACAGCGTCAGAACGGAGCAAGTCCCTGGTGGAGCCGACAGTCTCCTGCGTCTAAACAGGATGAACATGAGCGACGCTGGCAACTACACCTGTGCTGTGAGGGGAGCCAGGCCCCACACTGTCTCTGTTCATGTCCTCAATGGTGGGTACATTACATTTTACCTTGACAATAACCCAAGACCCTCATCAGTTGTTCAAAAGACCTGGTGAACGCTGCGGGAGTGTACTGTATGAGGGTCGGTCAAGACCGGTCGATATGGTGATTTGCGATTTATGGTGGAGGCATGTGGACGTTTTGCAGTTGTGATGATGATGATTGTCAAAAAAAAACAAGAGGACTGTCCATTTCAATATAAAGAAGTCGCAAGAAAGCTCAATCAAATTGTTCTCCACGTCTTTTATCGTTCGGCCATGATTTAAAAAGAGATTTATAATCATTGAACTATTATTACTAACGTATGGAAACGACAACCCCGAACTGGTTCTTGCGCAGTGCGTTGGAGCTAATTAGCTCCACCGCGTTTATGTGGCGTTTATAGCGCTTTAGCGCTGCATGTTATAATAGTTTAGTTAGACAATAGTTTGATCAAGCTGATGCAAGCTTGGCAAGATGAGCCCCGTCTGCAGCACAGACGGGGCTCATCTTGTCATTTGCGACACGATTTTTGTTAGAGCGAGCGTCTCTATACGTAGTAATTACAGCTCACTGTTTAAAATAAGTATTTAAAAGATGATCTGGCGGACTTTGGCCCGCCTTACAATATATTGTACGTTAAACTCAAACAATATAACAATTATAACCACAGTAAAGGAGAGCAGTCTTCCTTGTTCTGTGGTTATAAATAGTTACATTATAGAGAGAGCACTTCCTTGTTCCGTGGTTACATTGTTTGAGTTTTTATACGGTAGCGGTTCCTACCAAACATACAAATGCTAGGACTTTTTAATTTTATAAAAGTAGCTACTATACTGGCTTTTTAAAAGAAAGTTTTTGTTATTCAATTCAAATTTGACCGTTACAAGACAAATTCAATTATTTGATTAAAAAAAAACAAGAAACGTATTTATTTGTAAGTATTAAAAAAATATAAATTAAGGGGATGTAAAGCAATATTGCAAGGAAAATCTTTATTGCCAAGCTTTAAGACGTCGATATTTCACGGTCGTTATAAAAACGTATTGTGTTTCGTCGGGTATTTCTGGATGGAAGTCAATAATTAAATTTGCTCAAATTGCTAGCTACAAAGGAGAGTTTCGAATATAAATTGTTTATTGCCTTAACTATATAGCTAGCTTAATGAAATAATAACAGATACGAAATGCGTATAGACCCAAAAAGTTTGAAACTTTATAATTTACTTAAAATTTAAATAAACTTTTCTAATAAGTTATGACTTTATCCTTTGACTTTGACTTTTGATTGAGAATTATTGTTCTTCCTGATTTTGTATTGAGTTATTACTTTAAGAAATATTGAAGCAAATCATTTATCATTTAGCTTTTTGAAATTTTGATTTGACTTTACTTTGCTAATTTAATTATACTTTAGTGTCGTTGAGCCCTAGCTTCGAAAGATTTTCTTTGAAAGTGTAATGTTACTTTCTAGAATTAATATCTATCTAGTTATTGTTTCTGGGGGTCCGTACGTAGACATTATTTCAAGACCATCCAGCCAGACCCGGCAACAAACATCTACCTACATCATATCATACAAATGTATATTGCCGGGAATCGAACTCGGATTTCCGGATTAACGGACCACACGGTGCCATACTAGCGCCAATAAATAATTATATTTTCTAATCTATGGTCAAAATAAAAAATATGCATCACGCCCTAGATAATCTTGCTTAGAATTATCAAAGCCTTGTTGTGTTCAGGATCAAAATCCAAGAAATAAACCGTTTGTTGCCTAAAATGGCCACTTTAGTTTCACAAACGAATATTTCTAATATCATTATCCTGAAAGCTACAACAGAGTCTACGCATATTTTTGATTTTGGCCATGGTTAAGAAGATAATATAATTATTTATCGAAAGTGGCGCTAGTATCACACCCGTTCTCCCCTTAACAGTAAAAGTAACAGCCTCTCTATGATGTTGTTATAAAAGTGTAACGGAACGTCAACTTATTTCTTTCCCTTTGTTCCAGAAGAAAGCCTAGCAGAGCTCCATGCCAGCAGCACATCTCTATTACCGCTACCAATAACCGTTACAATAACCGTTTCTTTAGTTATAACGTTGCGAGAAACGTTAAAAATTATAACTGCTATTTATATTGTTGTTTCTAAAATTGTAAATCTGACGCAATACATGTTTAGAGACTCGTTCGTTGTGCTAATGCCGACGTGATAAATAAAAAATTTCGTAATTTTAGCTAAGCTACTGTAAAAATAAATAATTATTATGTATAGTTATTAATCGATACTAAATTATACATACAATAGATTGACGAAATAAAATAAAATAATAATGAGTTTTGCGTTTTGTTTTATTTATTAGGTACAGTGGTGGACACGGTCGGCGTAACACGTCCGGTTTTTCTGTATTGCAAAACAGCTCTTGTTCTTTGGTAATATAGTCTAGGGCTGACGAGACCATAGACAAATCTGTTACGGCCTCCTAGTCCGCCACTGTACTAGCGACCCGGCGAACTTCGTACCGCCTAACCTTTTACTATGTTGTGCGTGTATAATACATATAAACCTTTCTATTGAATCACTCCATCTATTCCAAAAAACCGCATCAAAGTCCGTTGCATAGTTCTAAAGATTCAAGCATACATAAGGACAGACGCGGAAAGCGACTTTTTTATACTTTATTGACAATAAAATTGTTAAATAAAAAGAACCAAAAATGTATATAACATTCGTTTACCCACAAATTTTAAAGATATTTAATAATAATAACGCATCAAACTCAAAACCCCGAGACTCAACTACCACGCAAACCAAATTGAAAACATACAGTCGATTATTTCTAATAGTCGAGACATTCTCTATGTCTTCAGAATTACACACCAATGATTCTAAGCAGCTATTCTAGTTTGCGTGATTTCGTTGTTCAAACAATTGGGTGCCTAGGCATTTATATTACAATACTGCCTACTCCCAAATAAGCTCCTCCGTTATTTGCACAACATAATTCACTGTAAACAATACTGGTACGCTCGACTTCTCTCACGCTTAGAGCCTCAGTTGATTTTCATTAGGCTTTCAGTTAGATTCACATTAGGGACATAATAAATGATCTGTGTTTAAATAATTTCTTCTTTAGAAAAAGAAACCCACCTTCTACAAACTGACGCATACGTAAACTGAGAACATCCTCTTTTTCGAAGTCGGTTAAAATAGGTACTGGAACCTTCTTTTTAATGTAAAAAATGCATTTCTGAAAACCGAGTCAAAATCGGTTTAGCCAATCGCAGACAAACATACATACATACAAACATACATACAGGTTAAACGGATTTAACATCCTTTTTTGAAGTCGGTTAATAAATGAAGCACAAACATGCACGTCCTAGTAGTTGCCACATCCATGGAAGGAGATGGGGTGGTCTATTCTATGCCGCCACCACGACGGCTTTTCAACTGTTAACATATGAAAACCAAAAGCAATCCTAAAAAAAAACTTAACACCTACAAGTAAGATACATAGGTACTTTATAGAATTTAAGGTAAAAAAAATTAAATTGTCTTGCAATGGGTCACCTTATCGCTTAAACCGATTTCTTCCAGGAAACATCAACAGGAATGTTTTTATTAATAAACGAGCTGTCCCGGCTTCTTCGTTACGCCATAGAATATAACATACTACAAAAGACTTGGCTCTATAGACTATGTTCTTTTGACTGCCCAGAATGGCCGAATAAAATAACAAACAACAACAACAAACCACCTGTCAAAATATGTAAACAACGGAACAAATATTGCACCTTGGGTTACATTATTTGAGTTTAGGTAAGGATCCCTAATTTTTTGAAAATCTAATATACCCTATGACACTCGGGGTTAGTGTAGCTTCTTACCAGTGAAAGAATTTTTAAATCGGTTCAGTATTTACGGAGCCTATTTGTTACAAACAAACAAACAAATCTTTCCTCTTTATAATATTGGTATAGATGAATGTCCAAAAGACTTGTGTGTTCGATTCAATAAAACTATCTGAAAATCACTGTACCGTAATCTGCTTTAATCAGACCTCAGTGATGGCGGTGTTAAATCGAATCTTTCGTTCGAGCGACCTTTCCACTCAAATAGGTACAAAGTGTTTAGTAGACACTGTGTGAAATTGTTGCCTTGAAACGGCCCTTTACTAAATGAAAATCTTGCTACTTTTTTTTATTTTTATTTATTGTTTAATTTACAAATAACATACACTTATGAAATACTAGTCGACCCGGCGAACTTCATGTTGTTGCTCATGTATTATGCTTATAAACCTTCCTCTTGGATCACTCTATGGATTACAAAAAACCGAATCGAAATCCGTTGGATAGTTTTAAAGATATAAGCATACATAGGGACAGACGCGGGAAGCGACTTTGTTTTATACTATGTATTGATAAAAAGTCTTACCACAAAACCACGCAGGGTTTATCTGGGCAAGAGTGTGTACTGTGCAACCTACTGTACTGTGTTTTCTGTACTGTGTCGATAAGAAAACTAAAATAACGGAATATTTAATGAATGAATGATTACTTATGAAATTCTGTGACAAGAAACTTAGTTCCTAAGTAACAACTGCCAAGAAGACAACCTGCTTTTTTATGCATGAAGAAACAATAACATTTTTTTTAAATTAAAGTGGTAACTCTCGGAATGGCGCAAAAAGGGCGCAAAATTCATTTTTTTTAATTTCACGCCATATTGACAGTTACCACCTTAAAATACCATTCGACACGGCGAACTTCGTACCGCCTCACCTATTCTATATGTTGTTTTCCCGGTAATTATTCGAATTTTTCTCGCCGTAAAAACCATTATTTTACTTCAACGAACATTAAAAAAAAGAATTGGTAAAATTGGTCAAAGCGTTGTTGAGTTTTGCGCTTACCAACACATTTTGCGATTCATTTTTATATTAAAGAAGATAGTTGTTTAGAAAGCCTTAGAGACAGGTTCTAACGAGTTATGGGTTTCGCGTTATTATTCTCCAATTCGGTTATATTGCCACAAAAACACTTCTTACTACGAAAATAAAACCCTTTTATTAGTACGAGAAAATATGTTTCTAGGAAACATTAAGACCAAAATCAAGTTACGAGTTTTTAAAGGTAAGAAGAACCGAAAATAGCTTTTCCTTTCACGTAACACGACCGGAACCGGAAATCCCTGATTTATGACATCGGTCGGCAGATCCCGGTTTTTGCGGTTTCACTGGGACTTTTTTTTTTTTAGGTTTGTTTTTTGCTCTTATATTAGAGTGAGTTAGTTTCGTGTTCAATGAAAATGTTAATTATTGTTTATCAATGGAAATGTCCGCGCATTGTAAGACGCAGAGTAGGCAGACCCCCACAAGATGGTCAGACGACCTGGTGAAGGTACACTGGATGAGAGTCGCTCAAAGACTGGTCGGTATGGAGATCTATTAGGGAAGCTCTTACCCAGCAGTGGATGTCTTTCAGCTGAGATGGTGAAGATAAATATAGAAATGTGGATTCTTTTTGCACCAATATTAACATTGTTTCGTACAGGAAAATAGCAAATCGACATGCGACCATTGTCATCTTTAGTACGATATGGCACCATGGCTTTATGTTACCTTCAAGGACTAAAAGTCTCAATTATAATTATGTCCTGCCACTGGGGATCAAACCTAGGACCTTCTGGAGTTATATCCCCCTGGACTACAGTTGCTTGAATCACCTGATTGTCCGAAAAGTAACATGATTTCGTGCTTCGGAAGGCACGTAAGCCGTTGGTCCCGGCCGCAGTAGTGGTCGTTATAACCGCGGCGGCAAGCTTGCCCTTTGTCACGTTGGTAATAAAACACAAACTCGGCTAATTGTGGGAGCCGGTGCCTCTGCCTAACCCTTCGGGGTATAAAAGGCGTAAGATAATGTTATGTTATGTGACTACAACAACTTCTGAACATAAGTATAGCTTCTGTTCAAATTTTTGTTGGAAAAATAACGTAAAATAATTCCCACTAGAAAATCATACAGTCAACGAAGCGTCTAATCCTCCACAAACACTGTTAGTTATTACGAATCAGGAATTTATGGTGACACTGTCCTATGCTGTGTGCTGGTAGGTTTTAGGAATGATTAATGTTTAGAAAGGAATATTTTGGCACAGCCCAGCCTCGAGTAGATTTAACCAAGTTACAAAAAGTACGCTTACTTTACACAGTTGATTTCTGATTCGCTTGTCTTTCGCCTCATGAAATATAGGACACTATGTTTTAATAATTAATTTAAAGTATTGTAGATTAAAGACTTTGGTGTAACAACCGCTCAGCTAAAGTGGAAGGCTGGTCATATCTGCCGCATGGAACCGGATCTCTGGGCGAGAATAGCCACAAAGTGGATCCCACGCGATGGACGCCGAAAGCGCGGCAGACCGAGGCAAAGACGGCGGGACGATCTCGACTCTTACTTTGGAACTGAGTGGCCTAAGACTGCAATGAGCAGAGATCAATGGAAGCAAGCGGAGGAGACCTTTGCCCAGCAGTGGGACACTAAAGAGGCTATGTGAAAAAAAGGATTGTAGTTTACTAGACTCTTAATTAACTATACCTTGTGTCCTATCAACACATGGTATAAAATAAAGTCTGTCCCTATAGGTAGGTATATGCTTAAATCTTTAAAACTACGCGATTTTTTAATAAATAGCTTGCGTTTAATAAATGAGGAAGGTTTATAAGTATAAAACATGCACAACAATTATAGTAATATAAGTTCGCCGGGTCGACTAGTATTTAATCAATGCTTTAATGACTTCAAAGGTTTTAGTTGCTATTAAAACAACGATTAAACAAAAGCAGCACTGATTTAGTACACCCAAAGGCGGGAAACGGCGAATCAGCAGTCCTAAGAACACGGTGCAGCGCAGCATAAGTGAGGATCTAGAGCACACAGCGAACACTGGTATGAAGTCTGCGACAACGCTGAAGACCGTCGAGATTGGCGACGATTTGTCCTTTGTTCCCCAGCGAAAATAAGTAAGGGTGCATTGACGTACAAAGCTGGTAACAAGCGCTTGTTGACGCTGGTTTGAAAAATGTATAGATACCAGCGCAGATATAGAATCTTGTTCCAGCGCGAATGTCCGTGAATGTGAACAACGTTCGTTACGTCTAAACACCGCCCGTTTAATTCAAAAAGGTCTCATAGAGATCCACACAACACTCTGAGGACCATGCCTAATTGCCTACGCGCGGTAAATTGACCTTAGATTTTAACGGCGAGAAAAACATTGTGTGACTGTGAACAATACGCCTTATGCCTCATGTAAAAAAGTATCCACAATTTGTCATCTTCACCGACATAATGCCTATAATCCCAAACCTGGCAATGATTGATGTGATATAATTGTGTCAAAATCCAGGTTACTTTAGCCCATTCTTGATCGCGTTAGGCGTAGCGTAGGATCATTTCAATTGTTACCAAAATAATATTTACTCAGATGAAAAGATTGATACTTCTAACAAAATTTCTTGAGATCGGTTGAGAAAAACTGCCTGTGATGGGGAAATGCAGAAAATAGGTCATGGGAATGGAGTTTTGGTAAAACTAAAACGGAAACGAGAGAGAAAATTGCCTGAAATGTTAAGAGCCATAGCACAGCTAAAGTAGCGCCACTCGCGAATAAAATTAATATCTTCTAAACTAAGGCATAAATATATGAAAAAAATGTTATGTGTATTTCACTAGTTAATACAGCCTAGTATTATTAGGGCACTGTTGTAAAGCTTTTAGGTTAGAGACCAAAGAAAGCTACAAAGTGTTGCTAAAAACGGCCACTTTTGGCAACAATCAGTATTGGTCTTTAACCTTAAAGCTATACAACAGTGACATAAAAATACTAGGCTGATTTATATACTGTAATACTGTAAATATAATACATTTGCCTTAGTTTAGAAAATATTAATTTTTTTCGAGGGTGGCGCTACTTTAGCTGTGCTATGCCTCTTAAGGAAAAACATTATTTTTTCGTGTTATCTTATCTCTTTAACAATACTGTGTGACCCGAGTTTAGAATTCAAAAAGCGTTTGACAATCGTTTTGCTATCTCTATTTATACTGGGTGTTTCTGACAATACGAAGTCGAAGGAGGGATTCAGCTCACCATATCTCCCAACTTTTTTTTGCAGCTTATTTTCTCAATGTGATAAAACAAATCAATACAAAGAAATCAATATAAAACAAGGTCGCTTCCGGCTGTTTTTTCAGTATATATGATGACATGACAGCTCCGTGGCTCAGTTGGCAGTGATGTGGACTGAGTAAGCAGCAGTGCACCTGGGCCCGATTCCCGGGCGGAGTGAATATTGATATGATGAATCGATGTTTCTTTCCGGTCTGGGTGTCTTTGTGTGTGTTTCGGGCACCCTAGATACAGGTTCTTCCTAGTTAGGGACTCTGAGTGTGATTAAAAAAAAAACAAAATAATAATCTCAACTGCATCGTAATCAATTGATTACGATGCAGTTGTTTTTAATAGATAGAGTGATTCAAGAGGAAGGATTATATATGTTAATACATGTAAAACATAGTTATAGGTTAGGCAGTACGAAGTTCGCCGTGTCGACTAGTAATATTCTTCGACTAATCTATATATATAAAATTCAAAGGTGACTGACTGACTGACTGACTGACTGACTGACTGACTGACATAGTGATCTATCAACGCACAGCCCAAACTACTGGACGGATTAAGTTGAAATTTGGCACGCAGGTAGATGTTATGGCGTAGGCATCCGCTAAGAAAGGATTTCCCAAAATTCCCTCAGGAACGGGAATTATGGGACTTATTAGTTAGTATGAAAAATCGACATTATTGAGTGTATCGACGTGAAACTTGGTGTACAGGTTCCTCAGCGAATGAAAGAGTGTTGAAAGAAAGGAATTTACAAAAATCCCACGGGAACGGGAATTACGGGACTGTTTTAGTGAGATTGAAAAATCGTCATCCTTGAGTATTTCGACGTGAAATTTGGTGTACAGGTTCCTCAGTAAATGTAGATATGTTGAAAGAAAGTAATTAACAAAATTCCCACGGGAACTGGAATAACGGGACTTTTTTGTGAGAATGAAATCTCGACTTCCTTGAAGTGTATCGACGTGAAATTTGTGTACAGGTTCCTCAGTAGATGAAAGGGTGTTAAAGAAAGGAATTAACTAAATTCCCATGGGAATAGGGTTACAGGACTAATGATTTAGTATGAAAAATCAATTTCCTTGAGTATGCCTTCGTGAAATTTGGTCTACAAGTGTAAGGGTAGAAATATACTAAATTCCCACGGGAACGTAAAACGGGACTCTTTAGTTAGTATTAAAACAATGTGTATATATTTTTTTATTTCCACGTTAAAATAGGAGAACGGGTTCTTCAGTGGGTGTAATTAGATTCAGAGAAATTCACATGGCCAATGTCCCGTTACATTCCCAAAACATAAAGCGCCTAAAAATCTTCAACTTTTTTTTACTCGAGTAGGTACTTAGGTATGTATATCCAACTACTTTTACCCAACCAGCTAATTGAAATGTTAGCAGTTTCAGTGGCTGAATGGTGGAGTGTAGAAATTAATTTGTGGAGTTGCCACGGGAAGTGAAATAAAAATAGATATTTTTAGGGGGTATGGGTGCTATCAGAAATAATGTCACCAAAATCCTGAGTCATAAAACCAGTAGTTAACGATTTTAATGAAAAAGCGCGTGCGAAGCTGCGGGCAAAAGCTAGTGTTATATTATAACCAGTAATTTAGATGTAATAGGAAATCTTTTATCTAAAAAACAAAAAGAGACCTAAAAAGAGCATTTAAAAAAGGTTGGTAGATTAAAACGGAATGAATGCAGGATCACTAATGGACAGTTAGCGACAGGCACGATTTCATCAATCTACTACCTACGAGGTCGAGCACGCCCCGGAGACCACTTTAGACCAGGCCAGTTTAAAGGATAGTAACTTGCTAAGATATTAAAATCACTATAGCATGGATACTAGCGTTGATCACGAAAAAAGTTATTTACTTTCTTACTATAGCAAGTATAAAAAATATGATCATTGACACTAGATAAACTTGCATTCTATATCGTCAAACTACCAGCCCGATGATCTGACGCGAAATAGTAAAGGTCACCGGTAGGCAGTGGATCAGACTGGCGCAGGACCGTGGTGCGTGGCGAGCGAGAGAAGAGGCTTATGTCCAGCAGTGGGCTATTTTCTGGCTCTGTTTTGTAGCTTTAAAGTTAAAGACCTATAAAATCTACTGAGAGTTGAATATACATATCAAAGTATTAAAAAAAGTGTTGCTAAATTTGGTCACTTTAGGGAATAAGTACTCAAGTAGTTTATTTAGGTATTTAAACTTAGTACTTTATAGCAGTGCCATTAAAATACTAAACAAGATTATCTAGTGTCCTACAGGTTCTTTTTTTTTTAATATTAGTAATAATCAAGAACACACATCGCCCAAATAAATGTTTGGGGAGAACGTTCGCTAATTCGTAAGGCTGTTAATTTTTTTTCAACGACGGACGCTGCTGCTGCCCGTCCTCCGGTTGTTCCCTTAATCGTCATTAGACCACCTATGGTAGAAGATAGGGTGGTAGTATTAATAAACTAATGCAAAGGTAATTTTTATGTAAGTAAGTACTTTAAAAGTAAGTACTTTTTTCACAACTGGCCTGATTCAAAGCGGGCCACACATGGAGGGTCACTCACAAGATTGATTGTTCGTTGAGTTTTACAAAAGACTCCTGGATCTAACGAATAGCGTATAAGGGCGCCTGCCCACTATGTGGTCAGGTCACGCAAGACTCAATGTTGAATGCTAGGCTACCAGCTGGTATCCTGGGGGCCCTAGTTACATAATACCTCTATGCTTTCGATAGTCATTTCTTTAATATTTCTTGAAAATATTAAAAGACAAGTGAAGATTTCACTTAACCGACCTGCGATATTGAAAGGGTTGTGACTGTAGAAGAAGCAAAAGAGTATGTAAGGATCGTAGCAAGTGAAAATCAATTGACTATACCTACCCCGACAGGTGTGACGTTATTGATTATGCTTGATAAAACATACAACGAAAATGTTTCTTGCGTGTCGTGGTAATGTAATTATATGCATTATAGTTTTGCCACGCGCAAATCTGACTGCATGACTATGGTCGTCACGACATTCTGGGAAGCGGCTTTAGGATGAAGTTTCACTTTTTAGCACAAATGCAAAGCTTATGACGTGAGCTCAAATTGATTTATGTTTAGTACATGGAATTTTAAAGAAGGTAGTACTTATTAATTCCATGGTTTAGTATGTATGTAAAATTAAGATTTGGTTAAAAAAAAGCAAAGACTGTCGGTTCGCTGATAAGATTTATTATGGTTTCGCGTAAGTTTGCTGGGTGAAAATAAAAACGCCTCGTATAGCAGAAATGGGAAACCGATCAACAAAACCATGAAAGGTCACTGGGGCATCAAGTTACGCTCTGTTTACCCGGTGACTTGGCCCTCCCAGGTATTGTAGAATATGAAGAGCAGCAGTTATACTTCTTAATACGGTTTTATTCGACGTAACCTATCACATATATTTCATACGAATATTAATTAAAGATTTTAAGTTGCTTAAGACACGCCTAGCTAGAAGAGGGATCCGAGTACGAGAGCGAGTGAAGTTGCACCGGTGTTGACGTCATACTAGATAGGCTGGCGGCCGACTTCAGGGAGTTGAATTGTTCTCTATTGCCGATATCGCTGTTATTAAGACTCGCTCGAACATGCCCCCGGCCTTGGAAGCACCAGCTTGCAACTCGAGTAACGCTTGGTATCTCCGCTTCATTAGGAGTTATTCGTTTCCTCTTGTAGTAAAGGACATATCTTCGAAAAACAACGTCTGATGACTCCATTTGTAGTTTTAATGTCAGCGACTCTTGATATGTTGTCTTTTCCTGGGTAGACTTTAATTACTCGTCCTAAACGCCATTTAAGAGGAGGCGAATCTTCTTTGATGACGACTAAAGTTCCCGTGGATAGATCCTGAGTGTCTTTCTTCCACTTAGTACGTGTCTGCAGTTCAGAGACATATTCCTTGGCCCAGCGTCGCCAGAAGTGCTGCCTTATTTGTTCGATCATGCCGTATCGATCTAGCCGATGAGGTTTAACTGACGTCAGGTCGTCGCAGGCAGGAGCGGTCAGTGGGCGGCCGATTAGGAAATGGCCTGGTGTGAGGGGAAGGAAGTCTGCAGGGTCTGAGGAAAGTGGAGTCAAGGGACGAGAATTCAAGACAGCTTCTACCTGTGCCAATACTGTACTGAATTCTTCAAACGTTAATTTTGCGTTACCTACTACACGTAATAAATGATGTTTACAGAATTGACAATACAATGTTGACAGCGTGGCAATGCTGCCTTGTGAATTTAATTTTAATTTATTTATTTAGTGATTTTATTGAATTATATTTATTATTTATTTATGATTTTAGTTTTATTTTTATTTAAGATTTAATTTGATTTTAGCCCAAGTCAACCACCAATAATAACTCTAATTTTAAGTTAAAGTATAATTTTTAATGATACAATAATTAATCAAGAGAGAGTACAAGGAAGGGCGGGACGGTGAGAAAGACCAATGTTTACCCGGTGACTTGGCCCTCCCAGGTATTGTAGAATATGAAGAGCAGCAGTTATACTTCTTAATACGGTTTTATTCGACGTAACCTATCACATATATTTCATACGAATATTAATTAAAGATTTTAAGTTGCTTAAGACACGCCTAGCTAGAAGAGGGATCCGAGTACGAGAGCGAGTGAAGTTGCACCGGTGTTGACGTCATACTAGATAGGCTGGCGGCCGACTTCAGGGAGTTGAATTGTTCTCTATTGCCGATATCGCTGTTATTAAGACTCGCTCGAACACGCTCATATTGTTTTTGTTTGAATTGTTTGCACGTCCCAGGTGTTCACGAGCTTGAGGTTTAGAGATGTACCGCGTTATATCGATAATTATATTTAAAAATCTACCAATAAAACTCCGGGAGAAAATAAGAAAGACGGGCAGCAGCAACCCCATAGAACATTTTATTTCTCTCTAACACAATATTTATCCTTATGGTAATCAGTGGGGAAGGCTTATGTCCAGCAGTGGATGTATTTTTGCCTAAAGAAGATTTCTTATTCTTCTTTAAATTTTACAGCTTAGCTCTTGTCGGTGGCGCCTTCTCCATTCCTCCCTTTTCCCCGCCAGCTGCTTGACTTCTTGAAGAAGATTTCCTTATTTTTAATTCATGAGAAATCAATTTATATTTGTACAACTATCTTAGTTAATGGCTTATCATTAAAACACCATTTGTTCAAACAACGTTGCCGTTATGGCCAGCCTTTTGTGGACAATTTACATGGCTGCCAGTTTTGGCCAGATTCTGTATTATACAGAGGAGTATTTATGCTGTTATATTATTTCTCAAAGTTTGTAGTAGGTATTAAGATCTTCCTCAGTTTGTAGTATTCGTTTACTTATCAATCAAACATAGACACAGTAAAATTTAACATTATTTTAACATTAACAGTAATATCGTAAGTATTGATTAGTCCATTCAGTTACGTCTATACAGTGAGCTATTGCCTATTATAATTTTTAATAAATATCGATAACAACAATTCATCCAAATAATAGGAGAACAACACTACTCACACAATAAATAATTTAACCGCGATTTCATCGCATCCGTAACTTTCTCGATTTCGCTGTTGCGTTTGATTGACTGTTGTTTGGTGCTCTGAAACTTAATCTTTAATACATCCATGGGTGGGTTATACCAACCAGCACATTGATCTTACCACTCCATCACTATAAAGCGTATTTATCACAAGGAAAAAAAATTATCATACCGGAAAATTTGACAAACGGTTGGCATAGTTATATAGAACTGATTCCTGAAAACAAAATTGAAAAAAAATTACCGCACTCACTTCAGATCCTTCGGAGGTTTTTTGTAAATAAATAAATAAATGTAGGTGCCTACCTACATACATAATCAAAGAAACGAAGTAGATGAATGGGTGGAGGGCAGCTGAAGGTTTAAAGGCGTTTGTTAAAAAAAAAAAAAACTTACCTACTAATATTTTTTTTTATAATTTATCAAAGTCGTTCTTCTATCTCATCTCCTTCTATCTATATCATGCAAAAAGTAAGTCCTGAAAATTTCCAGAATTATAAAAATGTGCTTTTAATACCTAAAAAGCTACTCCCCACAAAATTATCTACATCGGAACATTCCAGTTTTGCTACAAGTGCTCGTAAAAACTTGACTCCGGCGAACGCAAAATTACACTGGCGCCACTCTCAGTTTTTTCTATGAAATAATAATTGAAATTCAGATTTAAGTAGTTAGTTTTTTTATTTGTCTTTTGGCGGTAAAGTGTTAAACGGCGCCTAATAAGAGCATGGTCATTATAATTACTTATCTAAAACCACCACTATAACACCTTTGGGTATCAAGACTTTGTAAAGTGGAACTTTAAGTGTTTTTTGCGATTTTTTGATCTAGACGAGCGAAAAGTATTCTACCAAATGTGACTTCTCAGGCCTTAATGCAAGTCTCCAAGTTTTGCTCTTCCAAAGTAAGAAAAGAAATTCCTTATCAAAAATCCGCTGTTGCTGTTTTAAAGGTTGGTATTTCATTTTAAACCTTATTCATAGGCCCCGAACGCACAGGCGAATTTTTATCCGCGCGAAAATAAAACCGCAACAGCGGATTCAATATGTTACATAAAACCCGCGCGGAAAAAAACCGCCCGTGCGTTCGGGACCTAAGTCTGCACTTTTTTCAGTATACTTTGGAAGTCTTCTGTAACTTTTTTTTATAGAAATATCTAGTGTTAGTTGAGATATTAAAGTGATGATATAGAAAATATCTAAAGGAGCGCTGTGTCGGTGGATTCTTCCTCTTAACTGCCAACTCGGAAGTGAAGTGTTGAGTACACGGTTTGAGACTTGTTTTATGCTCTTAGTAGATGAGAGCCGTGCTAATAGGCGCCTTGTTAGATACATTTATACTAAGATACTAAGGTAAAAGCTCTTGGTAATAGAAAATTCTAGGAGAAAATACCTTTCAACATATAAAAGAGATATATGTATTACAGTTTTAACGCTTTCGGTACAATATCAGGACCGCAGGTTTTTTTTAACTGACCATAAATTTCATTTGTATCGAGAGTATTTTAAAGAATTTTAAGAAATCTTGCTGAACATGAAAAAATAGAAATTAACTAATAAATAAGTTAGTGTTATCAAAACAATAGTTTCAGCTATGTAGTTGCCATTTTTGAGAGATGTACATTATGTATACTCATACTCGTATATACCCGAGACAATCTTAATAATAAAAAATACGAAATCAACTATGAAAATTAAAGATTGGTAGGTAGACACTCTTTATTTAAAATAATACATAGTATAAAACAAAGTCACTTCCCGCGCGTCTGTCCCCATGTGTCCCCTGGTTTTGATGCGGATTTTTTAAAAGATAATAATAGTCTTCAAGAGATTTAGGTTTATATGTTTAATACATGCACAACATAGAAACAGGTAAGGCGGTACGAATTTCACCGGGTCGCCTTGTTTAAAATAATTACATTATTGACCATAAAAACTTTTATTTCATGTTATTATTTTTAAGTTTATTAATCTCTTAAAAATATCATGAGTTAGTGATTTGAATTTACAAAATTTTCTGGTTACTAAACATCACTCGCTAGGACCGAGTCTGAAATTATGCTAATTTCTCCTGAGACATGATGCCGTGATCGCGATGGGCCGCAAGGGCGAGTTTTTGGGCCCATTAGTTTCATAATATGGATTAGTTTTTTTAGAACAGCTTATTTTTTAAAAAACAATTTTGCATATGACTTGACTTTTCCCTTTTAGTCGCCAGGGAATCTGTATTTTCTATCTCGACATTCAAGTATGATAAAAAGTAAATAATTAAGTTCAGTCAGTTTTGGTAGAATACTTGTGTGGTTTTTTTATAGCAAATAGATACTAATTTGCTTAAAAACAACCTATATCTACTAATAATTTTTAAACAAGGATACTATTTTTATTAAACGTAACATTATGCATTAATTTGTTATACACTGATTTCATATTCATAATTTTTCCATAATCGTTTGTATTTCTGTATTGTTTTATGTGAATAAAGATTTTTGTCAATTGTCTGTAAAATCTTTAAGCTAAAAATTATGTTATACAACCAGCTAAACAGAGTACATATTTCAGGCTAATGAAATCACTGTTAAGCAAATAAACAATGCTTCAACCTACTAGTTACCTCATATTTAGCCGAATGTACCGGTAAGTAATGAAGCTGAATTTTGCATCAGTGGATTGATCAAACCAATTGATGAATGACAAACATAGACGCGATGTTAAGGGGAATAGAAACAAACACCACAGTATATTATGTTATTTTTCAATTTTTCATCATCAAATATATGTCAAAAAGGTACGTTTCTGGTTATGTTATCCCCACATATGGCCACAATCTAATAACAGCAAAGGTCTAGCACGACCTTCATCCAGTGTATCTTAATTAGATATGTTTTAAAATAATTCATGACAGATCTAAATTTATTTATTTATAAGTCTCCCTTAATTATGTTTCACTGCTCGGTAAAGGCCTCTCCCCACTGTATCCACGTGTCCCTTTCCCGTACCAGCCACTTGAATCCAGTCGGATAGATCGGAATGGATGGCATCCCGCCATCTACTTCTTGGGCACCTACGTGTTTTAGCGTTGAAACAGACGACGCAGCCGCCTCACCGCCCGCCACTGCGCCGCAACACTGTTCACACGCCCCGCCACCGCACCGCATGCCTCCACCACCCTGCTGTCACGTGCGATGTTTAGAACTAGCAATGTATTACTAACGAGCTTTCCCGGCTTACTTCGTTACGCCATAGAATATAAGATACTACAAAAGACTTGGCTCTATAGACTATTTTCTTTTGACTGACCAGAATGGCCGAATAAAAAACGAACAACAACCAACAAACCACCTGTCAAAATATGTAAACAACGGAAAAAATATTGTACCTTGGGTTATATTATTTGAGTTTAGGTAAGGATCCCTATTTTTTTTTGAAAATCTAATATAGCCCATGACACTCGGGGTTAATGTAGCTTCCTACCAGTGAAAGAATTTTTCAAATCGGTTCAGTATTTCCGGAGCCTATTCGTTACAAACAAACAAACAAACAAATCTTTCCTCTTTATAATATTGGTATAGACAATAGTACAGCGTGGAACGATAAAATTTACATTGATTGCGCGGCGGCGGTGCGGCGGCGGCGCGGTGGCGTTGTCGTCTGTTTGAGCACTTAGGATTTTATACCTACTTGCATGATCAATCAAGGAACAGAGGGTAAGTCGCTTACCGAAATAAACAATGAAAATTCGATGAAAATTCTAAAACCATTGCTGTTTTTTAAGGACCACAAAATTTACATCCCATAACCAACCAATTATCTCGCCCCCTGGTCAAGAATTAAGTTTTTTTTTATTTTGTAAAAACATCTACTACAACTAATGCCCTTAACGGATTCATAAAACAATGCACATCACTCGTCATTATTGTCCGATGACAAAGTCATTCTGTCCATTATCATTCCTGAAATTTTAACGCATCGACTAATGGATAGCATATCACGCCGAATTCCTCTCCTACTATGTATAAATGGAGTGGCTTTTTGATTTTAATTAGTTTCAGTTCAAAGGCAATACCTAGGTTACAAGGCAAGGTATACCTAGGTTACATCAATATCAATACATAGTATAAAATAAAGTCGCTTCCCGCATCTGTCCGTAAGAATGCTTAAATCTTTAAAACTACGCAACGAGTTTTGATGAGTTTTTTTTTTTATAGACTAGTCGACCCGGCGAATTTCATACCGCCTAACCTATTACTATATTGTGCATGTAATTAACTTATAAACCTTCCTATTGAATCACTCTATCTAATAAAAAAACCTCATCAAAATCCGTTGCATAGTTTTAAAGATATAAGCATACATAGGGTCAGACGCGGGAAGCGACTTTATTTTATATTTTTATTATAGATAGAGTGATTCAAGAGGAAGGTTTATAAGTGTAATGCGTGCACAAGATAGTCATAGGTTAGGCGGTAAGAAGTTCGCCGGGTCGACAAATTTAGTTTGACAGCGCAATTCTCCTTCAAACCACAACGTTTTTGGGATAAAAGTATCTTAAGTCCGTTCGGTGGTTCTAAACTACCTATTTACATACAAATATTAGCGTAATATTAACCAAGTCCAACTATTCAAAACTCGCCTAACTTTATATGCGATTAGACGAATATAATTTTTAACATACTTTTAGTCACAGAACTATTAGTTATGAAGTAATAATTAAAGCAGTGATTATTCTCACCATACCTAAAAACGTTCCCAAAGAGACATTTGCAGAACACCTCCGAGAGCTATTTTATAAATACCAGGGCCCTCAGTCTCATCGCGCAAAACGTAACTATCGAATAAAAGTAGAGTAGGAACAGTACGTAAATCGCAAGAAAATACACGTCTCGTAATCAATTTTGCTATAACTATAGCAGTAGTATCGCAATAGATTGGAATTGACCAAAAAGGGTAGTCTGCTCCATATTAAGATAATGTTATGATTACGTTCGACTGACATTATATATGTCAATAATCATTGATATTAACTGACAGTTGCACTACGCCCGTTCCAATTTTGTCTAATAAAACAGGATTCACTATTTAGGTACAAAAATTCCCAGATTATTCTATAGCTTGCTATTCATATTCTATTGCTATACTATAATGATCGATTAAAGTTACGAGACTCGCAATTTTTGACACAATCTTAATAGAGTAATAGTAGAGTAATAATAGAATTGAAGTATAATAGTAAGTTTAAGAGACTAGAGTCCCTGGTATTTAGATATAGATACAACTAAGAACAGTTTTTGGCTTTGAAATTCTCAATACTACAGCTTTACTGAAAAGACTGAAACTATGCCAATAAACATGGAGACGGGGATTTGAATAAAATATCCGCGAACGTAACCTTTAGACGTGACTGTGATTTAAAAAATGCATTATACATACATACATACAGGTAAATTCCGTTAAATTTGCACATCGGCATTAAGAAAGAGGATTTATTTTTGTATTTCTAGAGATTTATCTTTATCGCACAAAACCTATAATGACGTTTGATAAAACGTAGTGCTGACGTTTGATAGCCGTGTCTCAAATGCGGAAGAGTCTCAGAGTAAGGGTAGAGTGCAGTCGCATCCAGATCAAAATATCTATATAGAGCTGTAAAACCATACAATTAAAATAATTTAAGATATGCGGGGAGGATTCAGAGGGGGGAGAACTTTGCCCAGCAGTGGGCAAAAATTAGGCTATCTAAAAAAATGATTCGCGAGCGACGGCACCAATCGGAAAAAAGGAATACGTTGCTAGACACGTGAAATTATATACAACAAGGTTTTTTCAAGAAAAAAAGAGCATATCGTCCTAATTAAATCGATGGTCACCGTTGTCAAATAAGACAGAAAATAGGTTTAAAATTGCTTTACTGGAGGTCTCGTACTTACTTATATGTTAAATACGATACATCCAATCTAAATTGACATAACGTTAAATAACTAAAATGCGCTTTATTTTATAAGGCAATACCTCTAAATACAATTTTATCCCTAGTGCCTGTGCCAAGACATAGGTACCTTTATATTGGCTCCATACCGACGATGGCTTTACATACTTACATATACCTATTGTTTTGTCGAATCTAATAGAGACATTAAAATTTATCGATATGCCCCAAGTGCATTGTTATTGTTAGTGCATTGTTGAAGTAAGAACATAATAAAATCTGCAATAATAAGTATTATAAAGGAGAAATACGATTGTTTGTTTGAATCGAATAGAAGTAGGTATGTGTTCTCTACAGAAACAAGACAAATAACTGAAACAGTTATTTTCTAACCCTCATATTCATAAAAAGTTAAAGAGCACTTTAGTTATTTGACGTATGTCAATTTAGACTGGATGTCACGTATTTACCATACAACAAACCAGAGAAGTAGACCTCCAGTAACGCTACTTAAAATGTACTGTATCTTTATGAATAAGACGGTAATAATTTATAATATATTTATTTTTCTAAATTTTTAACAAGAAATCAACCGGTATGTACAGAAAAGCGTGTGAAAACAAGTGAAGATAATTTAACATTTTAAAATAAGGAATTAGAACACAGTTTATCTGTATTCTTCATAAAAAAAAAATTATAACCGGCCAGTATTATAACCAGCCAGTGTCTTCATGTCAGCGTAGACAGTTTGCTTAGCAACCTAGGTACTGGAACGTTATGAAAAAAAATTTCACCCTTAGAATCCTAACAGCATGCTTGATGAACATAGAATAGAATATAATACTTTATTGCATACAATGTAAGATACAAGAGTAGGTGCTTACATTATTAAATTACAAACAAATTGAATTTGGCATGCAATGGGCGTCCTTATAGCCAACAGCGATTTCTTCCAGGCAACCCACTTTGAACATAGGCTCTAGAATATTTTCAAAAATTCGGGATAGCACATAGGCACAATAATATTTATGTAAACTTACATCGTGTCATCTAGTCTTGCAACACAATCGAATTTTCTAAAGAACATTTGGAAATGGATACTGCGTTTTAGCATCTGCTATTTCATGGCGCCCAAAATGCTTTCAATACAATTCATATTTTTTTTATATTTTTAATAATTTCTTATAGTAGAACAGGGAATTTGTTATGAAATTTTTAATCGCGATGAGGCTTCAAGCCCTCTGAAGTTTAGTTATAATATTGATTGGTTTATCAGAAAGGACAAACTTTTGAAATTCCCTCGGGAGAAACTTTAAGACTAAGTGCCTTCAAACACGCCGAAGTATTAACTCTGGGGAGATATTGAAATCTCTTGTTTAAATTATAAGCTAATAAATACAGACTTTGACAAATTAAAATTATTAACATAATAATTTAAGCCGAAAGATGCCCAAAACTGCTAGACTTAAAGATCCCTTTTACAACAAGGGGTCAAGTCTTTTTAAAAATATTTTCTTTATATAGGAAAGGCTTTCACCGCAACAAATTGCCCACTTATAACACAGCAAATAGTAAAATTTCCAAGATCTTCACTCTGAAAGCTACACAACAGTGCCCTTAATTTTTTAACCGACGAAAAAACAAAAAGGAGGAGGTTCTCAATTCGTCGCGTATATTTTTTTTTTTTTTTTTATGTATGATCACGCATAACTTTTTACTGTGTGGACCGATTTTGATAATTCTTTTTTTAATCGACAGGGTATACCTTGAAGTTGGTTCCATAAAAACTTGGAAATAAAATTCCAACCCTAAGGGTGGAAAAATAGGGGTGACTTTATTGTTCACTCACAGATTGTATAGCCGTGTTGTGATTTACGTGAAAACTGCTACGTATAATTAAGAGTCTTTTTATATGAATGTTAATAATCATAATCTCAGCCGATAGACGTCCACTGCTGGACATAGGCCTCCCTCACAAATCGCCTCACCGACCGGTCGTGAGGGACCCTCATCCTGTTTAGTCTTTCAACCTTCACCAGGTTGTGTGGCCACCTTGTGGGGTGGGACCACACTGTGAAGGGTGACTAGCTGAAAAAAAACTGAAAAGCAAAAAATAAAAACTTTTTATCAAAAAATTAAACCGCCGAAAAAACTGAAAAGCATTAAATAATAGGTGTTCGCGACAAGTGTAACGGCCTCATATAGACTGTAAATAGATATTTGTTTAAGATTTTTAATATTAAAGAACCCTGTAGGGCATTTTTATAGAATAGCAGTTTGTGAATAGCATTTGGTATAAATTTTGAGGTTTTAATAAAGTATTATGGAAGTGGTAATATTATTCTGGTAGCCTATTAGGAAATACAACCTAGGTAGGCTAGGTACTGCCTAAATAGTAAATAGTAAGTAGTTAAAGGCTAGTCATATAGAAATAAATAGAGAATAACTTGATATTCAGTATAGTAAATAAGTAGTACATAAGCTATGAACCTTCAGGGAATAGCAGGTAGCTTATATTTGTATTAGTTTTAGAGAGGGTAGTTGTGTGAAGTGGGATCTCGCAGGCCTCCCCTCACCCCCGCCTTCGTCACCTACGGGTGAAGGGGTGAGGGAGGAAACGCCCGCGATTGGCCTGCTAGGTCTCACACGCGCTCTAGGCTAAGCTCATGTAAATAGTAATTTTGTAAGATAAGTAAGGCCATTTTTGGGGTCTGGGCTTCCTGCCGACCACCGGGCCTCCAATAAAGAAACAAGAAAAAGAAAGCTCCTGAGTTTCCTTCAAGCCTCCACCCTCTTCAGTCATTTAACCAGCACACCGCCTAGGATTGTGGGTCGTCGAAGGGGCCCACATAAATTGGTCCTTCGATAGCCGGATGGAAGCCGCAAGCGGTCCAGCATAAACTGATCCCTGCAAGCCGCAGCTGAAGATATAGTCAAGCCAACGAAGGAAACTCAGGAGCAACACCGGGATGCCCGTCACCCGAAGCAAGAAGTCGGCGCCGTGCGTCGCGCGCCTAGACCCGGCCGCCCTCGATCGCGCTGCCCGCGCCGCCACTCAAGCAGCCAATCAGGAAGCAGCACTAAGCGCGCATTCTGCGGCCGAGCCCTCCGCTGGGCCCGCGACGCACGCGTCTGCCGCGGGGCAAGTCATCCCCGCCGGCACCTCCGCGCCCGCACCCCCCACGGGGAGCGCCCCCTCCGCGGGGGTTGCCGACGCGGGGGCCGCCCCCCCCGCGCCCCTTGCGGGGACCGCCATCCCCGCAAGGCCCGCGCCTTCACCGGCCGCCGCGATATCCGCCACTGTCGCCGCCGCCGCCGCGCCATACGCGGCTGCCGCCACCGTCGCTTCGCATCCCGCCTCCGCCTTCGCCGCGCCCTTTGCCGCCACCGCCATGCTCTCCGCAGCCGCAGCCGCGCCGCGTTGCAAGAGGGCACCAAGCAAACACAGCTCGGCGAGATCAAAAGCACGCAAGCGCGAGCTAGAAAAGGCGCGACAAGAGCTCCTGCAGCGACAAGTAGAGCTGGCCGCTGCACGCGTCGCTTGCCTAGAAGAGGAGACGGATGAGGAGGAAGAGGAAATAGATGACAATGCCACGCTCAGAGACGAGCGTACCAACACCTGGGTCCAGACCAACGCATTGGCTCTGACTACAGGTGCATACCAGGACGAAGGAGCCGCCGCCGCCGCTGATTCAGGAGGGCTGCCGCCCTTAGATCCTGCTGAGTTGCCGCCAACGTCGAGACCATCGCCGCGTCACGACGTACCTCAGCAGATCACCACACAGCAACCGACTCTGGAGAGTCAGGCTCCCGTCCTCTACGTCGAGCGATCACCGCCGCCGCCAGCGCTCGACTATAGGGAACTAGCTTCCGCCTTAGCCATGGCCGCCCGTTCCATGCAACCCGTCAACGCCGAGGTGATGGACCTGCCGGTGTTCTCGGGCGCCGCAACGGACTGGCTGCCCTTTAAGACTGCCTACGAAGAGACAGCAAATCAACTTAGTGAACAAGCCAACCTGATGAGACTACGGAGAAGTCTCAAAGGAGCCGCACGCGATGCAGCGCAATGCCTGTTCGTCGGAGCGACGTCCACTGCCGAGGTAATGAAGCTACTCGCTTCAAGATTCGGACGTCCCGACGCGCTCGTCATCGTAGAGATGGAGAAGCTCCGAGGACTCCCACGGCTCGCCGATACGCCGAAGGATATCTGCGCCTTCGCCTCAAAGGTAATCAACATTACCTCGACAGTGAAGGCGCTCAACAGGACGCACTATCTGTACAACCCGGAGATAGTGCGCGGCGTAGTGGAGAAACTGCCTGCGACTCTCCGCTACCGCTATTACGACTTCGCCGCAGCGAAGCCCGCCGAGGAACCAGACCTGCTGACAATCACCCGCTTCCTCGAGCGAGAAAGTGAACTTTGTGGGAGCTATGCGCCGGCCGAGAACCCTTTCCAGCCGCAAGAACACAGTAAGGGAGCGACTACGGAGCGATGGGATCAATGCTACCACCCTGAAGATAGAAAAACTCAGTGCCCGGTTTGCCGAAAATTCGACCATCGAGTGCCGGACTGCCACACATTCAAGAAAGCGGAAGTCTCAAAACGTTGGGAGTTTGCGAAAGTAAACCGCCTGTGTTTCCGCTGCCTCAAACTTCGCCACAAGGGTCACACATGTAAGTACAAGCAGTGTGAACTTAATAATTGCCGCTACGCTCACCATCCTTTATTGCACACAGAGACGAGCCTTGTGACCGCAGCACAGCCGACCGAGCCGCCGGCGCACTTCATCGCCTCGGCTACGACAGAGAAGAGGACGGCGTTACTGAAAGTGCTGCCTGTCGAGGTCTCCGGTCCAGAGGGTGCCTGCAAGACTTACGCGCTCCTGGACGACGGCTCAACCTGCACACTCATAGACGAGAGTGTGGCGAAGCGGATCGGCGCAGCAGGACCGCCATCACCCTTCTGCATCGAGACAGTAGGAGGGACAAAACACAGTGAGAATAAGTCCAGGCGAGTCTGTTTTAATATACGTGGCCCTAACTCAGACTCATTACAGATATCGGCGCGCACGATGACCGGCCTCAGACTCTCGCCGCAAACGCTCGAGCGAAGGGACATAGAGGGCTGCGCGCATCTGGCAGACATAGAAGAGGAGATCGAATACGGGACGTACACGCCAACGATCCTGCTCGGACAAGACAACTGGCATCTGCTCGTCGCGCACACTACGCGTAGCGGCGAGCGAGATCAACTTGTGGCGTCGAAGATGGACCTCGGCTGGGTCATTCACGGCGTCAAGGGGCCGCGCAGCAGAGCTGAGCGGCAACAGGTACATCACGCAGTCACCAGCCAGGATGACTCCGAGGAAGACAAAGAGCCGCCTATGCAAGAACACTTCGCCCTGGAGAGCCCGGGTGATGAGCCGAAAAGTTCCTGCAACGCCGTCGAGGGGCGAGCTCTACACTTCCGAAGAGTCAAGACTGCGCGACTACCGGCGGGAGGCGTCGAAACCTGCCCGTTACGGAGAAATGACCAGCCAGACAAGCCGACAACAGACGAAGTGGCCGACAACTCGACCCGCCAGACATCGCCCGACTTCAGCAGCCAGCTGAAGATGTGCCAGGCCTGCCGCATCCGAAAAGCGCGGCCGGCACAACCGTCGAAGGGTGACAACTCTAAAAATAGTAATTTTGCATGTATTAATAGTTGTTTCTCGTTCACAGGCCACAACCACTTTGGCCTGATGTCTGAGACCGCCGCTAGAGGGCGGAAGCGCCGACGGCGACGTCGCCGGGCGAAGCACAAGCCGCTCGGGTCAACCGCTCGCCGCCAAGATCTGCGCGCGCTGGGCGCGCAAGTACCTGCCGAAGTTCCAAAACCGGCGGGAGCTCCAACGCCTGCCGGAGCTCCAACACCGGCGGGAGCCACGAGCCAGCCACCGAGCCGTCAAGCTGAGAAGCCTGGTGCCGAAGACGCTGCCAAGAAACGAAGTCGTCGAAGCAGTCTTCCCGGGTCCAGACGGCGAGGTACGAGCAGTGGACGTGAGGACCAACAAGGGCGTGCTGCAACGACCGACGAAGAAGCTCGCCATACTCCGGGTCGCGAACTCCTAAGGGCTCCAGCTACAAGCTGCGGCGGGAGTATATGTTCGCGACAAGTGTAACGGCCTCATATAGACTGTAAATAGATATTTGTTTAAGATTTTTAATATTAAAGAACCCTGTAGGGCATTTTTATAGAATAGCAGTTTGTGAATAGCATTTGGTATAAATTTTGAGGTTTTAATAAAGTATTATGGAAGTGGTAATATTATTCTGGTAGCCTATTAGGAAATACAACCTAGGTAGGCTAGGTACTGCCTAAATAGTAAATAGTAAGTAGTTAAAGGCTAGTCATATAGAAATAAATAGAGAATAACTTGATATTCAGTATAGTAAATAAGTAGTACATAAGCTATGAACCTTCAGGGAATAGCAGGTAGCTTATATTTGTATTAGTTTTAGAGAGGGTAGTTGTGTGAAGTGGGATCTCGCAGGCCTCCCCTCACCCCCGCCTTCGTCACCTACGGGTGAAGGGGTGAGGGAGGAAACGCCCGCGATTGGCCTGCTAGGTCTCACACGCGCTCTAGGCTAAGCTCATGTAAATAGTAATTTTGTAAGATAAGTAAGGCCATTTTTCGGGTTGGGGCTTCCTGCCGACCACCGGGCCTCCAATAAAGAAACAAGAAAAAGAAAGCTCCTGAGTTTCCTTCAAGCCTCCACCCTCTTCAGTCATTTAACCAGCACACCGCCTAGGATTGTGGGTCGTCGAAGGGGCCCACAATAGGGAAACATTTTCTATTAGGCCTTAATTTACTCACTTCTTAAAGTAATTTTGGATTACCAAGAAATTTTGAGTCGGTGCCACAGAATCAATGAATAAAGATCACTAAATTACCTGAAATTCAAAGAAATAACCGAAAAACGTGTGCCGCTGCGCATCGCGCTTTACGTAGATAATGAATTTGCGTGTGTGGTGTGGCACCGACTTAAAATTTCTTGGTAATCCAAAATTACTTTAAGAAGTGAGTAAATTAAGGCCTAATAGAAAATGTTTCCCTATTATTTTATGCTTTTCAGTTTTTTCGGCGGTTTAATTTTTTGATAAAAAGTTTTTATTTTAAAACAGATTATCTAGTGCATCAAAAAATCCCTTTATCAAATTGGAATAAAAGGTTATAATTACAATTCATAAAAATTCTTTTGTTCGAGTAAATTCCCTTAATTTCAACAGTAAAAACAAGAATTTTCTAATAAAAATATTAAACGCGGGAAAGCTTCAAGCACTCACTAGTTTAGTGTGCTTTTTATTTTTGACAAAATTTTATGCATCCCACGCCCGCCACTGGACCGAATAGTCAACTAACTTACATTTACAACCATCTAAAAATAAAAAAACGGATAAAACGTTATAGAGCTTGGTTTTCATTCCCATTGTTGAATTGAAAATGTTTGGACTCAGTGGTCATTCGGTTTAATCCATTTTATTTTCGCCAATAATGCAATGTTGCCAGCATGAATTCACATTTCAGTAATAAATATTGTTTAACTCTTCGACCCGTCGAAATTCGTACCGCCTAAACTATAACTATGTGGTACATGTTTTATAAAAAAACGCATCAAAATCCATTGCATAGTTTTAAAGATTTAAGCATATAACAACAGACAGACAGACAGCGGAAGGGACATTGTTTTATACTATGTGATTTTAGATCATTTTTTGTATCTATCCATCTGCATATGGTTCCAAGTGGTTTGTCTGGAAGAAATCGTTTTTAGGCCGCCCAATCGCATGCATTCAATTCAAATTGTCTGCACCCTTAATTTAACAATGTACTTTGTATGCAATAAAGTGTTTCTATTATATTCTATGTACTACTGATGTATATTATATGGGTTGGTATGGATGCTTATATTATTTGGTGGTTGCATTCTGAGCATAGCATTGCAGTAGATGAGTTAGGTATCGGTGTTTTTGTTGCACTTGCATACCAAAAGCTTCTTTTTTTAATATTTGATACTGGCTGCAATATAATATCTTAAAGTTGAACATTTATTTTATGAACTAAGTACAGGATTTACTGCAAAAGAGATATTTCTCTAAGATTGAAAAGGGGTTTCTGAGATGAGCGGTATGATTGGTTGAAAAAAGCCCACTCAGTTAGACCCACTTCAATCAGTTTCCTATATCTCAAGCTTTTTTCAATATTTTCTTATTGAAACTGTCTAGCTATTAACTATAGGTATTGCAGAAAAACATGTGTCTGGGTGTATTTGTATGACTTTGTATGTGTTTCGAACACTCTAGACTTAGGTAGGTTAGGTACTACTTACTTAAGAGCCAGTTCACAGCGATGCTAGCGCCATGCTCGAAAAAATACTTATATTTCTTCTAAACTAAGGTAAATATCAAAAATGTGGCACAGTATGACTTATAATTGCACAAAAATAATATAAAATTATTAAGATTATTGACTTACTTGATTACTGACTTAAGATTATTTGAAAAATGTTTTATTACTTTTAAAATTTAATATTTTTTTCTTATTTCAACTACAATGTTTTTTTTAATAGTATCCGTGAGTGGAATTTAAAAACTAGAATGTATTTTGCAAGAATTTTAAAAATATATTTTTACATTTAGTCGTTTCTCGCTCCATAATGTTATTTGCATACAAAAATACCCGACAGGTGACCCTAGATAAAGTGTTAGGGTAGGCCTACACTTAACACTTCCGCCATTATATTTGTAGCGTTAAATACACCTTCAACCAATATAACATAAACATCTACACAGATGGAGCAAAGAATAAAAAAGGCAGCGGTGGTGGAGTATTCTCTCCGGACCTTAACTTTCAATACTCTATAAGCATGGGCAAAGACGCGACCGTTTTTCAAGCGGAACTGCTGAGCGTGCTTCATGCAGTGCAAAATCTAAGGGACACGGTAAACAGCACTATCCGCATTGTCACAGACAGTGCGTCAGTGCTATGCGCCTTGCGTAAGCCAATGACCAAGTCCAAGCTACTGCTGGACTGTCATCAAGAGCTACAAAGGCTGTGTACCCAAAAAGGAAACCATATATCATTACAATGGGCAAAAAGTCATAACGACAACCCAGGCAATGTCGAGGCGGATAAGTTGGCAAAAATAGGAGCAAACATGGTGCCAATTGGCCCCGAACCTTTTGTTAATATATCCCCAGAAACAATAAGACAAAAACTTCTTCAGGCAACAGCAATCGACCATTCTGAGGAATGGGCGAATCGCGATGACTGTAGACAAACTAAAGCGTTTGTACCTACAAACAATCTCAAGCTCACACGATACTTATTAAAACTGTCCCGCAAACGTCTTACCACTCTTGTAGGGCTAATTACTGGACACTGTTCACTAAATAAGCATTTATACAATATAGGTGCGACAGACAGCCCTCTGTGCAGGGCTTGTATGGAAGTGGATGAGACGGTGGAGCATATGTTGTTAGCCTGTCCAGCCACTATCGAAACCAGGTTGTCCATTCTCGGCCCAGCTGACCATCTAGCTGAGCTGTTGGAGCATCCTGGCCTCATCCTGCAGTTTGCTGATGAGCTCGGATGGCTCCTATAAATGTGGGGAAATGCACAATGGCTCCAAGTTCGCGAGCTAAGTGCAGGCACTTCTCTACCCCCACAACTGAAGAAGATGAAGAAGATACACCTTCAGTTCTAAAGTCACCTAGGGGACGAATTAACCACCTCATCATGTAATATAAGAGCCACATAGGGGACAACTCTAAACCACTCGCCTTATAATAAAGGATTTTTTTAATATTTTTAAAATTTCTATAAGCAATACCTGTGTGCTATTTTGAATAAATGATTTTTAATTGACAACAGACAATAAAAGGATATAGAAGAAGTGAGAATCGAGAAAAGTAAAAATGCTTGGACTAACTCACGCATTTTAATTCCCCGAAGAGTAAGGCAGAGGCACCAGCTCAAGAGCCGGACCCACGTTGAGCCGAGTTTATGTTTTATTACCAACGTGAGGCGGGGCCAGCTTGTCGCTGCGGTTATAACGCCCACTACCGCGGCCGAGACCAACGGCTTAACGTGCCTTCCGAAGCAAGATAAAAAGCGATTGTGATAAATGTGATTCTCCCTTAAAATTCAGCGCGCAATACATCTTCGCCCACACTGGGCGGTCTATTCAGAATTCTCTCAGTTTGCCGGCGATCGATCAAGTGCTAGTCGATGCTATACAACCTTCAGCTGGGGTTCTTAAAGTGTTTTTATCTTCAATCAATATATATAAAACTCTTCCGTTACTGACTGACTGACTGACTGACAGACAACGCAGAGCCGAAACTACTGGGCGTAGAGGGCTGAAATTTTGCATGTAGGTTCCTTAGGGAGTGTAGGTGAGCACTAAGAAGGGATTTCCCGAAATTCCCACGGGAACGGGAAAAAACGGAAATTTTGTCTTTATGAGAAATCTGCGCGGGAAAAACCGCGGGGTAGCCTCTAGTACATTGTATAAAACAAAGTCGCTTCCCGCGTATGTCGCTATGTATGCCTTTAAAAAAAACTATCCAACGGATTTTGATGTGGTTTTTGACCGACGAAAAAAAAAGGAGGAGGTACTCAATTCGACACGTATATATATATACTAGAGGCTGCCCCGCGGTTTTTCCCGCGCAGATTTCTCATTTACACAAAAATCCCGTTTTTTCCCGTTCCCGTAGGAATTTCGGGAAATCCCTTCTTAGTGCTCACTTACACTCCCCAAGGAACCCACGTGCCAATTTTCAGCTTTCTACGCCCAGTAGTTTCGGCTCTGCGTTGTCTGTCAGTCAGTCAGTCAGTCAGTCAGTAACGGAAGAGTTTTATATATATTGATATATATATATTTTTTAATGTATGATCACGCATAACTTTTTACAGAGTAGTCCAATTTTGATAATTCTTTTTTTAATCGACAGGGCATACCTTGAAGTAAGTCCCATAAAAATTTGGAAATAAAATTCCCACCCTAAGGGTGGGAAAATAGGGGTGAATTTTTAGTCGGCGGGTCGATTTATCAACTCACAGGTTGCATTCCGTGTTACATTATAACTTTTGATACCTACTTACAATATCTTTTGAAATGAAAAAAAATCAGCCGAAAGACGTCCACTGCTGGACCTTCCCCACAAATCGCCATACCTTCATACATCTTGTCGTCCCTGTAAACCATGTCGTCTGATCACCTTATGCGGTGAGACCACTGAACACCTTGTGGGAGAAGAAATAAAAAAACCCTAACATAACTGAAAAGCATAAAATAAAACTTTTTATCAAAAAATAAAACCGCCGAAAAAAAAACTGAAAAGCATAAAATAATAATCGAATTACTAAGTTCTTAAAGTAATGTAGGGTATACCATGTAATTTTGAGTCGGCGCCACAGATTCCTCGTAGAAAGATCACTAAATTAGGTACCTTAAATTTAAAGAAATAACCAAATTTCGTGCATCAATCTTTACGTAATTAATTAATTTGCTTGTGTGGCGCGCCGACTCAAAATTACTTGGTATACCCTACATTACTTTAAGAACTTAGTAATTCGATTATTATTTTATGCTTTTCAGTTTTTTTTTCGGCGGTTTTATTTTTTGATAAAAAGTTTTATTTGTAATCGATAGAGTGATCCAAGAGAAAGGTTTGTAATAATAACATATGAGCAACATTGTAATCGGGTTAGGAGGTACGAAGTTCGCCGGGTCAACTAGTATGAGATATATTTAAAACAACAATAACCAAAATGTTTGTGCTTGTGGCGATTCATGGGTGGAGGCCACAAGAACAACACAGTAAACTAGACCGAGATGATGTTGACTGCTCCGTAGCTCAGTTGGCAGTGATGTGGGCTGGGATGCGGTGCACCTGGGTTCGATTCCCGGCGGGGCAAACATTGTTATGTGATGAATATCGGTGTTTATTTCCGGTCTGGGTGTAATGTTCGTCTCTGTATATGTTTCGGGTACCCTAGATACAGGATCTTCCTAGTTAGGGGCTCTGAGTGTGATGTGTTATTAGTGTTATTATTAGTAGGTATATTAATTAGATGTTGATAAGAAAAAAGATTTGAATACAAAATTATCTAAAACACAGTTTGCCTTAAACTTCAACCTACCTGTTTTATTTAAACTCAAACTGAACATCAAAAAAATTTTGAACACCCTAGCTACGAGTTCAACATCGAGATACCTATAATGTTCTTATTTTAATTTCTACATTTCACTTAAGAGGCAGTTTACAGCAATGCTAGCGCCATTCTCGAAAAAAATTAATACCTTCTAAAATAAGGCAAATATAAAATATAAAAAATTGGCCACTTTTAGCAACACTTTGTAGCTTTCTTTGGTCTTTAACCTAAAAGCTAAGTATACAATAGTGCTTTTTAAATACTAGGCTACATTATCTAGTGTTAAAATGTGCCACATTTTAGATTTTTGCCAAATTTTAGATGATATTTATTTTTATCGCGAATAGCGGTAGCATCGCTGTAAACTCTTAATTACTTATTTTTTACGATTATATTTTTTCTTTTCATTCTTCATTTATGACATTAACCTTTTCTATAAGTTAAAGAACCACTGGTTTACACCCTGTATATACATTCATCCATTATACAGCATTGCCGCTGGACTCTCAATGGTCGCTTGTCGGTTTAGAATGTCGCTTGAAAAATCCTTTTAACGTTTAGCGACACGAGATAGTGTCATCTGGCGCTTTTGTGTTTAAATTTTACTCTTGAGGACTCTGTGAGACGACAGGGGGGTTAAGTTTCTAACAAAACTCGTTCGACTCGTAATAGCATTGTTATTTCCCTTACAATGCGACTATATGTATAAAAAAAATCTTTTTTCATAAAAGGAACCGCCTTCAACAAACTGGCACATACATAAACTGAGAACTTCCTCTTTTTTATTGTCGGTGTAGACTAAGACACCCTAAACCTTCTCCAGAATGTAAAAAATACTTTTCTGAAAACCAAATAGTAATCGGTTGAGCCAAACGTGAGACAATCGTAAACAAACATAAATACGTAAAAAGAGAACTTCCTCTTTTTCAATGTAGGACTAACTAAAACCTTTTGCTGAATTTATAAAAAACTTTTCTGAAAACCGCATCAAAATCCGTTCGGCACTTGATATAATCGCGGACAAACATACATACAGGTCAAACTGACAGCCTAGGACAGCCTCCTTTTTTCAAGTCGGTTGAAAAGATCAAGATTTCAATGATTAGCGTTGCGCGCTCTGCAACCTTGAAGCCACTTGGGTTACACGTTTTGTCGCTCAATTGTTTCGCCTTTATTGATTGATCTAACTATCCGTGTAGCATTGTGGTTTTCCTATGCCCTGTCCCCATCTCTGTAAACCTCTCTGCCTTTAAAGTAAGCCTGAAGCACAGCACTATGCACAGAATAATTGCCCTACAACGGGTTGTACTGCCAGGCATTTCCATTAAATGTTCATTGAAACTGGATAGTTACTACAAGTTCAAGAAGTTAGTTCTGTTCTACATATTTCTCTTGCAGTATGTAAGGTACCCAACAAATGCCTTTAATAAACTAGCTCTTCCATGCAGTTACTACCGCGCCTTTTCATATAAAACGTACTTAAATTATCATCAGAGCGACTAAAATTTACTTTACATTGAATCCGGGAAAACAGCATAATATCGATTAAGCCGTTTGGCTGTTATATCTGAACACTATAGAAACGTTATAATAATAATAACACATCACACTCAGAGCCCCTAACTAGGAAGAACCTGTATCTAGGGCGCGCGAAACACACACAGAGTCGAACATGGAACCCAGACCGGAAACATACATCGATATTCATCATATCAATATTCGCCCCGCCCAGGAATCGAACCCGGGTGCTCACGCTTACTCAGTCCACATCACTGCCAACTGAGCTACGGAGCAGTCGTGAATTAAGTATTAGATTTTAGCTAATAGTTAGTCATCAGAGGCTCTTAAAATTGACTTTGCATCAGTAAAAACCCGCATTCCAATCAGTTTAACCATTTCGCCGTGATGCCCGAACAAACGTTACCTCAGTTATAGTTTTTATTTATTCTTTTACTATCTAAAAATAATGAAAGCGCCGGCAAGGGAAGCCACAAAGTATTTCTTTTAACAAGAACCCTCGATTGCCCCCGGCATCGGGGCGGTCCATTAATGACGTACTGAAAGTAGCCGAGTTGTGATACAGCAATTAATACGACCAATTTGTGGTTCGATACTTTTATTTTAGGATATTGGCCGTGTAGTTCTTCGATAAATGGTTTAATTTAATTATAAACGGGTAAATCAGAGATAATTTATTTCTACTTACTACAATTCCAACCTTACATACTTCTTTCACTTCGTCTACCTACACCCTTTGCATTCCTAAAAAGCATGTCACCTGAAAGAAATTGCTTAAAGAGTTAAAAAAAAACTGCATAATACCAAACACATAATTGGCAAACATTTATTTTTTGTATCGCTTCTGCTTTTTTTTTTCTTGGTACTCCTATTTTTTGTAGTAAAATTTTGTTTCAATTGTAAATATGAATTGATTTATCTATGTCTATGTCAATATCTAAAGAAGTATTGAATTTATCAACTAGAATGAAATAACTATACATAATTACATTCAAATATTACTTAATAAATAATATTTCATCAGTACATTATAGATTAAAAAGAACGAGAAAAAATACAACTTTTAATTAAACACATTTAGACAATAGACCTTGTTCTTTCTTGAAAAGTGATACTGCCGTTTGGGCTAATTAAAAGAACATTAAGAAAGAAAAAAACGTTGTAAAAGACAAAAAAACAAAGAACATAAAAAAAGTCTTTTATATTGTGATTTTGAATGAGCAAAATATTATTTCAAAATAATGAAAGCTGAGCAGAGCTTTGATCTTCAAAGCTTATTGTTCGCTATAAAATTAGATTACAGCCTATTTATATATTTCCACTTTGTTCTTACAAATGATGTGATATTACTAAAGCTCCGATGAGAAAAAGGGGTGGGATAATTAAAAAATACTTAATTTTTGACAGTTAAAAAAAATGAGAACGTTAAATTTGCCGGGACCTCCATCCCTTTCCTAAACGAGAATCATAGACACTAGAAATTTTTTACGATGACATGCGAAATCACCGACTTAGAAAATCGCTATATTGAAACGTATATATCATGAAATAACTTTTGTATATTGTAGTAGGTATAAAATGAATATTCTTGTATAAAAGTCGCCACCTTTGGATTTTCTGTTTTCAAAAAAAAAATTCAAACTTTTAGTGGCGAATATATAAGCAAAAATATAAATGATAAACTGGGGATTATCAGATATTCATATTTGTCGTAAAAACATCTACCTAAAACCACAATAATCCCCAAAATTAGATTTTATGTGACCTCTTCCATACATTCCACCCTGGTTTTTCCGGACTATAACAACCTAAGTCTTACTTGACTGATTGCCTTAAAGACATACAGTCAGATAATACACAAAAGATTCGCTGTCATTTTGTACTTCCTTGTATCTTGCCTTTGTTTGCAAAATTCATGATTTGGTTTTATTACCTACTTACGCGACTCCCGCAATTTCTTTTTACATGTTTGCATTTATACTTTTGTAAGCCTACCTTTATTCTTTTATTATATCTTAATCTTTGATTTTACCAAAGATAAAGATTGCTGTTATAAAGTTGAAAAATAAATGTACATATAAGGTATTCAAATTTAAAAGTTTCTATCAGCAATTTCACCTAGTCATAAACTATTGCATACCTTTTTAAGCAATGTCCAATCATTTTACTATAATAAAAATAATACTAAAGCGTCAAACTCAGAGCCCCTAAGGCTCTAAACGCACAGGCGGATTTTTATCCGCGCGGAAAAAAACCGCGCGGTTAAAATGCGCTGTTGCGGTTTTATTTCCGCGCGGTTTGAAAGGTAGTTATTTCATTTTCAACCTTATTCATAGGACCCGAACGCACAGGCAAATTTTGCAAACCGCGACAGCGGATTTTTATCCGTGCGGTTTTTTATCCGCAGGTGCGGATACTTCCATAGGATTCAATAATATGTTACATAAAAACCGCGCGGAAAAAATCCACCTGTGCGTTTGAAGCCTAACAGGTCGATCCTGTATCTAAAATGCCGAAACTACGACCACACCCTGACCCGAGAAATAAAGATAACAATTATAAGAAAAAAAGTAGTGACTGTACACACTAAAATTATTAAAAAGCACCTAGTTACAAGGTCTACCCCGTCAACGAGATTGCTTTACTTCAGATTTTCTAGATTCTAGGAGTATGACAAAAATGGAGTTGATGTTATATTAAAATCCTCCGTTCCAGATGATATACTGCGTTCATTTCTCAGTCTGGACTTGAAACGGGATGATGAAAGTTGGAAGCAGACCACCTTTGGCAGCAGATGGCTGGCACTCAAATATTATTTATTTTATACAGACACAAAGTATTGTTTATGCCGCCGCGGTGCAGTGGGCAGCGATGTTGACTGTGATCCCGTTGGTCCAGGTTCGATTCCCGAGGACGCAAGGACTAATATCTAGTCTATAGGTATAGTAAAGGAGACCTAGTTAGAGTTTCTAAGTTTTATTCTTTTTTATTATAGACTAGGCTTCCCGGCGAACAGCGACCTCTTATCGCGCCTTACAATTTTATATGAAAAAAAAAAATTTGTTTTTACTAAATTTCTCCTAATTTTTTTCATATTTTCTCACCTTTTAAACCTTCCCTGGACTACTATGAACATTTTAAAACCAAAATCCGCTTAATCGGACCGGCCGTTCTCGAGTTTTAGCTAGACTAACGAACCACGATTCAAAATGATATCAAAAAAAAACAAGGAATTAATTGAATTATTTTCCATTTAATCTACATCAAGATAAAAATACCGACTGTTTGACGTTCATCCTTGAAGTGAAAATTTGTGAAGATAAATAATGAAAAGCTGTTAGGATAACTTCGGGTTAAAGTTGATAGCAATCTTGAGAAAGGTTCTTTACAATGCTTTTAATATTTTATTAGAATTACCTACTTTACAGTACAAATTAATTAATTAAAATTAAAATTGGCACAATTAATAGGCCTGTTAAACCGTTAGCGCTAATCGACGAAAAATAACATTTAAATGCGATACTTTATAACATTAGATAATCTTGTGCTAAGTATTTTTCGGGCAATATTATGTTGTCTTAAAATAAAAGACCATAATGAACTAGATACTGATTATTGCCAAAATTGGCTACTCTTAGCCGCTGTGCACTAACAATAATAAAAAAAATCTGTCTCAGCCACAATCAGTTCTTTGAGCTATGTGTCCGGTGCATTGCCACTTAAGAGTACAGTACAGCAACGCAAAAATATAAAAAAAAAACACATTTTGTCGTCCCCTAAGTGCAACCATGCGACAGAGAGAGACAGCAAATTTTTTGATGAAATTTTCGTTTCGGAAGAAAACGCTTTTCCCTACCTTAATCTTAGCAAATCACAATGATTTTTTATGTTTATCGCTTCAACATTAAATAATCTAGGTTTATACGTTTTCTTTTCTTTTAATATGCATTGGTGTCGTAAAACTTTATCTGACCAATTTTTCATCACAAAATTACTGTATTTCAGAGCACTATAAGTCTAGAATTTATAGCGAAATTTGAGAAAAGGAAAACGTACAAACTTAGTTTTTTATAGTGATAGTAACTTCATGGCGATTACAAAATAATTAATAGTAGAAAAGAGTTTTCTCTTTTTGTATGGAGGCGTTCGTACGGCCCTCGCAATTCTTTTAGAAACAGAAAACTTAACAAAGAAACAAAAAAAATGAATAAAAACTATTTCTAGGTCTATGTCAAAGTATTTCGAAACCTGCTACGACAAAGTTTTAAATTCCGTTGTAGTGAAAATAGTAGCTTGAAACAAAATCTCGCTCCCGGATACATGTAGTATAGCCTCATCACAATTTATGCTCGACGTGGAATAAGAATACATCCGCCGCAGAATGGGATCGCGTAAACCCTGCTACTTGAACCCAGGACAGGAAATTCACGGACTGAATTCTTGAGTGAAATAGTACACTTGGTTCAAAATTCAAATCAAAAAAAATCAAAATTAGTTTCTTTCATAAATAACTATTCTAGTTGGGGGACTCCCGTTGTAAGTTTAAGTAACCTGTGTTAGGGATATAGGGGGCGCCCTAATTTGAAAAAAATATTTTACTAATTCAGGAAGTCATTTCAAGCTTTTCTCTTTTTACTAATTCAAAAAGTATTATAAAAGTTTGTCTGACGAAAAAGTGTTTTTTTAAACGATGGTACAGTGGCGGACACGATCGGCGTAACACTTCCGGTTTTTCTGTATTACAAAATAGCTCTTGTTGTTTGGCAATACAGTCTAGGGCTGACGAAACCATAGACAAATCTGTTACGGCCTCCTAGTCCGTGACTGTACTATTTGACCCTAAAAAAACTAAAATAATGAAAAATAGCACACGAAAAAAAAAAAAAACAAACGGGAAATTTCGTAATGACAACTTTAAAGAGCATATGAAATTACGAGTGCTTTTGTTACTAAACGGTACAAAATATAAAGGAGTGCGGGGAATCATCCCGATATAACTGAAACTGTATATATTTTTTTAAAGCTGGACGTTTTATGTTTCTGATAGACCTACTCTATTAGTTTTAATATCTGTGGCGGGTTGTCGGGTGGGTATTTGCGTACAATATGTGTTCCCAATATGCAGTATAGAGAGGGGAGGTTTGACGACGTCTGTAAAACTCCAAGTCGGCTGAAGGAAATTATGCTTTTTAGTAGCGTAGCATGTTTAGGCAAGTAGGTAACGACCGATTGGGTATACGGTGGAAGAATTCTCAAGCTGGAGATTTAATAAATTGTGTTCGAGAATTTAAACAACGTTTAAAAGCTCAAATATTAAAAAAAACATGGTATCAGCCCCTGTATTACGGCCGCTTTTGCAATATTGCTTTTTTTTGCTCTTTGTGTTTTTTTTTTTATTGACTTTGATACTTTGGAGGACGAAAATCAATATTGCAAATGTGGCCGTACTATAACGGTACCCCTGGTATCAAATATTGCATGACGCTTTTAAATTCGGGGTCGTTTTCCAAATCGTCCCGGACCCAAGGCAAAAAGGCCTAAGAAAGATATAGCTTTGCTAAGCCTTGAATTACTTGCCATTCAACAATAATGGACCCAGTTTTTCGTCATTTATTAAACAGCGTAAAATTAAAAACTCTTTGTTTTAGTAAAAACGCTTTTAACAAAACGGAAATAATATGTTGTAAAGTTTGAAGTCAACAAACGTCATTAGTCTCGACAACATTCAACAAACAGAGCAAGCTAAAGAGACTTGTCTAATAAAGCAAACAAATGAACGACACCAGGCACAGAGTACTGGAACAGAGTTTAGTTAGAAAACGTCAAATTATACTTCGTTCAGAAAACTTCAATGTTTTAAAGAAAATCTAGAGAATGATAAAACCAACGCATTACACTCATAACACATAGTTAAAAACTATATCTAGGGTACCCTGCACATTTATGTAAGACGAGCTTTCCCGGCTTACTTCGTTACGCCATAGAATATAAGATGCTCCAAAAGACTTGGCTCTATAGACTATGTTCTTTTGGCTGCCCAGAATGGCCGAATAAAAAACAAACAACAACAACAAACCACCTGTCAAAATATGTAAACAACCGAAGAAATAGTGCGAGTTAAGTAAGGATCCCTAATTTCTTTGAAAATCTCATATAGCCTATGACACTCGGGGTTAATGTAGCTTCCTACCAGTGAAAGAATTTTTCAAATCGGTTCAGTATTTCCAGAGCCTATTCGTTACAAACAAACAAACAAACAAACAAACAAACAAATCTTTCCTCTTTATAATATTGGTATAGATGTTTTGTTTTGACTTCCCAGAATGGCCGAATAAAAAACAAACAACAACAACAAACCACCTGTCAAAATATGTAAACAACCGAAGAAATATTGCACCTTGGGTTACATTATTTGAGTTTAGGTAAGAATCCCTAATTTTTTTGAAAATCTAATATAGCCTATGACACTCGGGGTTAATGTAGCTTCCTACCAGTGAAAGAATTCTTCAAATCGGTTCAGTAATTCCGGAGCCTATTCGTTACAAACAAACAAACAAACAAATCTTTCCTCTTTATAATATTAGTATAGATATCTAAGTTTTAACAAACTTATCATAGGTTTTAAAACCCTTCAAATTACAAAGCAATATTGTCAAATATCATACAGGATCACATTTTTAATATTCGCCATCATAGATAAGAGGCTTTTATTTCATGTTTAGCGCTAGGATCAGTGTAGGCGTCCTAATAATACAATCCATTTAATATAAAACTCTTCCGTTACTGACTGACTGACGGACAGACAACGCAGAGCCAAAACTACTGGTCGAAGAAGGTTGAAATTTTGTATGTGGGTTCCATGGGAAGTGTAGGGGAGTACTAAGGGATAATTTCCCGAAATTCCCATGGGAACGGGAAAAAACTGGATTTTGTTGTTTATGAGAAATCTGCGAGGATGAAACCGCGGGGCAGCCTCTAGTAACTTATAACGAACTAAAAGTAGCCTGTAATTTTGCTAAAGTATCCTTAAACTCAGCTAGGGATCAAAGAAAACACTCAAATAACTGTCAAAGTAAAACCTTTTAACGAAGCTGCCAATTTGATCCAATATTTCAACTTTTGCAAAGACAGACGACACCTTGTAAACGTCAAAAGGGCAGGAAAGAAGTAAAAACGGCAAATTCTCAGATCATTATATTATAAGGAAGTGCCGTGACGTAGGTACGAGATGTAGGGCGGCCTTGTTACGGGACGGACTCTATCTGTCACTTAGGCATGTTGTCCAGAGGTCCTATTATGGGCGCATTTGCAATATTGCTTTTCGTCCTCTAAGTGTCAAAGTCAATACAAAAAAAGGCCGTAATAGGCCCTCAGATACGCTTCATGGTGCCCAGCTCGTTTATGTCAATAAGCTGTCATAGTGATTCATCATACAACACTGACGACCGTGCCTATGCAAGTAGTGAGCGAATCACGGTATAATTCGCTGTTTCCTCTCGGTTCAGTTTCTCTTAGAGAACAGATTTTCTCAGTGCTCAACGTATTTTTTTTTTAAATTATATTCGTATGTTGGATGCAAGTCACGCATGTCACACTCCACTTTAATCTTTGACATTCGCTTTTATCTCCAATAAATAAAAAGAAGAGTCGAAAGAGAGATTTGCACTCCGTCTACAACCTGGTAAAGTCCTAAAACGGAAACATTTTTATTTTTAGTTAGAAACCATAAAATTAACTTGTTGTAGAGAAACAGATCAAGAATTTGTTGGTTTTTCATTTTGACTATCTTTGGGCTTGCATTGTGTTATATAATCATCAATACATAGTATAAAATAATGTCTGTCCCTATGTATGCTTAAATCTTTAAAATTACGCAACGGATTTTGATGCATTTTTTTTTTAAATAGATAGAGTGATTCAAAAGGAAGGTTTATGGTTTATGGTTTTAATACATGCAAAAGATAGTAATAGGTTAGGCGGTACGAAGTTCGCCAGGTCCACTAGTTTAGGGATAGAGTGAATAAAAAATACTATAATTCCTCATACACAGAGTGGTGCCCTCATTATTTTCACGACTCTTGTACCAAGTTGTAGGTACAGAACTCTAAAAACCAAGCATCAGCTGATCCGTTTTTTGTTTCTATCAACCCCCAAAATTGGGGTTATGTACGATGTTACGGGGGTTAAAACGCTTTTGGCCCGGCCAAACGTGACGTGGGCGCTGATTGTCGGATCTGCCGCGGTCGGGGCACACACGGCTCGATGGACAAGGAAATAAAAAAGATACATCTAATAACGGTAATAACGGGCCTTTTTTAGTGAGAATGAAAATCAACTTCCCTGAGTGTATCGACGTGAAATTTAGTGTACAAGTTCCTCAGTGGAATTAACTGAATTTCCCTGAGATCGGTAATTACCGGAAAACGAGTTCTTCAATGAGTGTAAGGACGTTACAATGTTACATCAGGTATCTAACAACCGTAATTTGTTGTAAGTTTAAAACTCCCTACAATAGCTAGAAAGAAGAATAACATAGATTCAGAGTTATATAAAGAAAAGATTTAGGTACCAAAATTCACATGGTAACGGAACGTTCCACAGCGCTGCGCCCACTTTAACTTTTTTTACTCGCGTAAGTACATAATCCGACTACCTAGCTAAAATCCCACCCTAACATTTCTATTAGCTGGTAAGCTAATATAAATGTTAGGAATATAAGTTTCAGTGACTGAATGGTGGAGGTATAGAAAGGAATTCCTGAAGATGCTACGGGAACTGAAATATACAAAATACTAGAGGCTGCCCCGCCTTATTTCCCCCGCAGATTTCTCATAAACACAAAAATCCCGTTTTTTTTCGTTCCCGTGGGAATTTCGGGAAATCCTTTCTTAGTGCTCACCTACACTCCCTAAGGAACCTACATGCTAAATTAAAGCTTTGTACGCCCAGTAGTTTCGGCTCTGCGTTGTCTGTCAGTCTGTCAGTCAGTAACGGAAGAGTTTTATATATATTGATTACTATTGTAAAGATATTTTTAGAAGGTATGGGTGCGATTAGAAATAATCTCCAAATTCCTGACTAGTAAATGAAGCAGTAATTAAGGTTAATAATGAAAAAGCGCGTGCGAAGCTGCGGGCAAAAGCTAGACTAATATAGAGATAGATAGTTTGAGTGCTTTATTTCCTTAAACACGAAATAATGTACGAGCGTATTGTCAATTCGAGAAAGTTTATATTGCTCTAAACCTGTATTGTGATAGGTTAGTGACTTAGCCCTTGCTGGCGTTCATATTTCGGCTTATTATTGCCTCTGCCTACAGAAAAAGACCACGAAAAGCGGAACATTTTTCGTTCAGCAAGCGTTTGTGTTCTTGCTCTATATTTTTCTCTTTAATATTTTGTTCTTTGTTCTAACTTGTATTTAATACTTACAGTGTGTATTATTCTATTCTATTCTATTCTAAATGAACGAAAGGATTTCTGCTTTGAGTGCCCTTAATACGGCCCCTGATCATGTCAGCCATCGGTGTCAACTTAGTCAGATCTAAAAGTCAACGCGGCTTTAGCTAAGGTTAGAAAACTCCATTAGTCAACAAGATACCTATTATAGCTACTCCGTTTATTAATATCCATTACGAGGCTTCAGGCTTCAACTTTTGAAATTAGCTACAATAGAAAGTTTTCAATAATAAAAGGTCGTAATAAAATTACTTTCCTGAGGCGCTTGAAAGGAAACTATTTGCTTACAATTTAGACGCGTCATGTTTTGTTTTATGATGATTTTAAATTGTTTTCCGAATCTTTTGTTATGTGATTATATCAAGCAAGACTAAAACGATAATGTTATTGAGCGAAAAGACACTAGGCTCCTATCACTTGTTGAAAGTCTAGTAAAACTATACACCCTTAAATTAATGAATAAACGGCCAAGTGCGAGGGCTCTCGCTTAGAAGGTTCCGGAAGTAATTTATTGTGTAAAATTGGCTAGCTTTAGCATAGTTTTCAGTTTTTTTTCTGTTATTCTACATTATGTGAAGTTGCGATTACTAATTATGTAGAGATTCTACAAAATTTCAGTAGAGGCTCTACAAAATTTGGTTAAAAAAACTAAGTTTTTTGCATTTATCTCTAAAATTACGTAATTTTTTAAAAATTTTAATATTTGTTAGTATTCTTTGGACATCAAGAAAAAATTCGTGCAAACATTTCATTAAGATTAATTGAGCCGTTTCAGAGATAAGTGCCTTTGACAGACGGACGGATTAGTCATATTAATAACTAGTCGACCCGCGAACTTCGTACCGCCTAACTTATTACAATTTTGCTCATGTAATATACTTATAAAAGATCCTCTTGAATCACTCTATCCTTTTAAAAAAACCGCATCAAAATACATTGCATATTTTTCAAGATATAAGCATACATAGAGGGACAGACGCGAAAAGCGACTTGGTTTTTTACTATGTATTGATAGGGTTTCGGGATTAGTACCCGGGACCTTTATAAAGGATCCTGTAATGCATGAGATGTTCTATTTGAGAAATTTAATTCATTTCACCGTTTATTATTTTTCCAACTATTTTCAGAGGGCCTATTTCGGCCGCTTTTGCAATGTTGCTTTGCGTCCTCTTTACGCTTTAAAGCGGCCATAATAGGGCCTCAGTAATCTAGTGTGCTGTGCTCATTTAAAAGGGAATTAAACTAACAAAGCTTTGAGCATATCGGATTAAGTGTTGCGTTCACCGAAACATGTCACGATTATTGCTAAGTTAATTGCTGCTTCTAATTAGTGGGACAAATGAATGAGCCAAATGCGGAATTGTTGTTAATTTGTGCAGTCGAGTATCTGTGTCTGTATTGTTAATACTTATAGATGCGGAATAGAAGGACCCCCTCAAAAGGTGGTTAGATGATCCTGGCGAATTAAGGTTGTGGAATTGTACATTCGTCCGCACAATATGAAATATTTGTTTATCTTGTTAAATCGTACTGCTTTAACGATTATAGTAGTTTAGTTTAATAGTTCTTTTTTTTATTTTTTTATTATTAATTACTTAACATTTTTGACTGCACCGTGGCTCAGTTAGCAGTGATGTGGACTGAGTAAGCGTGTGCACTTGGGTTCGATTCACGGGCTGGCGAATATTGATATGATGAATATCGATGTTTGTTTCCGGTCTGGGTGTAATGTCCGTTTCTGTGAGTGTTTCGGGCACCCTAGATACAGGCTCTGAGTGTGATGCGTTATAATAATAATAATTATTATTATAGTGCATTTACAATGAGTCTTTTCCCAAATCGCTTTCAAATTTTCAGATTAATAAAACTATCCAACAATTAATATTGGATATTGTTCAGAATATGTCCTTTGTTTATTTATAGATATTGTAGAGGCTCATTAAAATTTGTGACACGCTTTTATCGTGAAATGCATGGCGGCGTGAAAGCCATTATTTATTTATTGTGTAAATCCAGCTTAACAAATAAAATGCTAAAGATAATTAGATGTGCCGTGTGGTGGCGCATTAGAATACCAACCACCCCATCTCCTTTCACGGGTGTCTCAAAAGGCGACTAAGGGAACAGCCGAAGGACGAGCAGCAGCAACGTCCTTCGTTAAAACTTTAAACAGCCATACTGCGATCGCAAACCAAGCGTGGCGAGTATTGAAAACCACTTGCAATCGTCTTTGTGGCAATCTCTGACGGAGGCCTATGTCCATCAGTTAAGGTTTTATAGGCTGCAATCATAAAGATTCTTATCCAAAGAAAATTCGTTTCCAAAATAAACACACATACAAAATAATTTGTCCAATATTCTTGTTGGAATCGAAGATAGAATTCTATTTTGAGAGGCAATAGAATCGATCTATTCCCCGGCCTGCATCGGACATCGGACGATAATTTATTTATGGTTCTCTGCGGAAACATGATTAGATTATGCATTAGCTATTCTTGTAACTGGGAAGTTGTTTTTCTTACGCTAAAACTTGTAAGTAGAGGCAAGTTTACATCTTATTTTGGAAAAAACAAAACAGTTAATAATAATAAAAATTCATCACAATCGGGCGGGACCCTTCTTTATTATTTCGATGCAAAAAGTCGCCTTTGGACAAAGACCTTCCCCACAAATCACCACAAAGATTGGAGGAACATGGAAGAGAACATTAAGGGAGGTTTGCCATACTTACCCTCCTTGCAGTCCAATCGGAATTCGCAGTATGGCTCTTCAAGTTTTTTAATGAAGAACACTGCTTTATACTACACTCACAGGAGAAGTTCATCATCTTCATCATCATTTCAGCCGAACGACGTCCACTGCTGGACATAGGCCTCCCCCACAGAGCGCCACTACGACCTGTCTTGAGCTATCCGCATCCAGTGCACTCCCGCAGCCTTCACCAGGTCGTCTGACCACCTTCTGGGAGTTCTGTTTACTCTGCGTATAGTACTTTGGTAGTACTACGACGAGGTGAGGTTGCGCGGTACAGTGGCGGTCTAGGTCACTGTAACACTTCCGGTTTTTCTGTATTGAAAAATAGCTCTTGTTCTTTGGCAATACAGTCTAGGGCTGACGAAACCATAGACAAATCTGTTACTACAGTATTGTAATGTCACAAAAGAACAAAAAAAAAGAGAGATAAATTGTACAGTAGAGTTTGTTACCCCTTTCTTCTCTACGCTGTAAAATCATTGTGAAAGGGAGTAGAATCATTTGACAGACGAGGGCTTGTTTGAGGGCCTCTACAGGCGACTATTGTCGTAAGGCAAGGCAATCATTTGTTTACCTTTTTTTTTATGGCAGGGAAACTCCTAACGAGTACCCTGCAGCCCCGGGGGGAGCCGCAGGGTTATGTGGGGTTCGCACCCACTAAAACCCCGCCGGTGTCCTACTCGGCTGATAGCAGGAGGGTCGCCGGTAAGCCTGTAGAATTCTCCGCGACCCCTCCAGCATTGGCTGTATAGCCTCTTCACGGGGGGACAGGTGAAGGTAGTCCCCCCTGAGCGCGGATGGCTCTTCCTACGCTCGACGGCGGAAACGGGACACCGCGTTCCGCCGTCTTTCTCGGGGCCGTTATATGACTACACGAGGCCCCCGCCTCGTGCACCCAACGACCCCGGGGTCCCCTCTTAGTTGCCTCTTACGACAGGCAGGGGATACCTCAGTCCTATTCTTGGCCCGGTACTGCAGGGCGTAATCATTTGTTTACCTGAGCCAATTGGTGGGTACCCTGAACAACCTCGCCTCTCACGGTATAGGACACTTTACCAAATAAGGTATCAATAGCAATTAGATTAGATGTAGTCTCTTTCAATAAGTGATATCTTGTATCCTATATTGAATAAAATATTATTTGATTTAATTTGATATTTGGATAGAGGAATTCTATGCCGCCCCAACACTCGTACTATAGGTACTTACTAAGCTCCAATATAAACCTTAAAAACCCTAAAAGACTGTAAAGTCAAAGCAAAAAAAGGTGTGTTTACACCAGTCCGCCCCGTTACGCTACGGATATCGGAAATCCGGTTTTCGGGTTTCGCGGCGTGCCGTAATCTTAATGCCGGCCGTCCGGTCGCTAAGTGCCGTGGCGGCAACGTTCTGGTATCGGGGAACCTTTTTAAAAAGGGAATTGAGCGGAAAAAATAAGGGCAAATGTCGAATATATTCTAACCAGCGGGAGGTAAGTTGCTTATCAAAATGAACAATAGAAATTCGATGACAATGAAAGCATTTTAAAAACGTTGCTTCTTTATAGTGATGTATGGAATGTACTGTGGTAGGTAGTCCCATAGAGACCTACCTGCTATTACAAACAAACTACGCACAGCCTGTGTGCGCAGAACACGTGCACAAAAAGCAGAATAGTTTTCCAATGCTGTCATTGTCATCGAATTGTCATTGTTTATTCCCGTGAATGCGCGGAGGCCCGGCCCGACACTAGTGTGCGTAACATTTTGCACTGCATTACGGCCCGTTCCGCCCGGTACGGTCCGTCCTAATGTGCTAGCTCCTTTATGCGGCCTATTGCGGTGATACTAGACCCCGATCGCATCAAAAATCTTCAAAACTATGGCAAATATAATTTATCCTGATTGATATTTGTCATAGTTTTGGAGATTTTTGTATGCTGTATGACACTAGATAACCTTGGATTATTGTTTTAACGTTGGTTCCGAAACCAAGTGTTTTGTTAGCGGGCTTTAAAACAATAATCCAATAAACTTATAATAACCATACAACGTTGCCGGACTTTAAGCCCACCCTTTTATCCTAATATGTGAACTTGACATTGGCAAAATACTCCACTGAAGTGGAGTCAAGTCCATTGAATTAAGATAATAATAATAATAGATAACCTTGCCCTTTGCTTAGTATTTTTACGGCACTGTATTTGCAAGGACGTGATTTAGACTAGTTTTACCTTATTTATCAGCCAAGAAGAAGCCTTTGATATCGATAAGTTCATGCACGTCCTGAATGCAGAGAGGAAATTATTAAATCGTGCATGAAGCCACGTTGTCAGTGGGATTATTATATTTCTCCTTTCATGCTTCCTATTCACTGAAGCCTTACAAAAATAGTAAAAAATAATTTACATGAGCTATATTTTACCAGTATTGTTCTTGATGGCTATGAAAAAAAAGCATACTAAGAGTATCAATCTCTCAAACATTGACGGTATAGTGGACATAAATTGCGAATTGATGTCCACTTTGTTTCGTTGTTAGTTTGGATGTAGCAGTGCTCTCCTGAAATTCTGATCCATTTTGACAATAGGTATGTAGAGCAGACCTTGTGTGAAAAATTTGATATCTTTAACGTAAGTGAAATTGAAATTAAGCCTAAAACACTACGGTGACAAGTTTTGACTGGTAGGTGCCCTAAGAAACGCAGCAATGATAACTGAATGCAAATAACCGCATGATTCAGTTAATTAGGAGAATTTCAACCCATGGTAAGGTTCACGTGCATCCTACCGTACGTGCCAATTTACAAAGCAAAAAACGAGGAGACGACACTAAAAGCTGAAATTGAATAATACCTTTTAATTTTTAAATGCGAAGCTATCTCTCAACGCCACATTCCTTTTTCAAGAGTTATAAATTTACCAGAATAAAAAAAAAAAAGGAGAGAATGAAATACGTTCCGCGCTCACATATTTCTCTTTCCCTCTCATATACATAATATATATGGGACAGGGAAGCTAGCACAAAATCGCAAAGAGTCGACTTCTTCTTTCTATCTTTCAGATACACAACACCGACATAAAAACAAATGCAGAAATGGAAACTTAAGGCGGTAAGTCAAGGTATGGCGCGAAATTCAAAATTTTTCGCGTTTTTTAATTATTCTGGCGAAAGTATTCATTTTTAATAAAGTTTTAATGAATTCGCGTATGTAAAAAACCATTTCTCACATTGTAATTCAACGTTTTTCGAAGACAGACCTACAAATTTTGTGTCTAAGGACCTAACTTGATTTTTGGCCTTTATGTCCTTAGGCACAAAATCAGTAGGTCTGTCTTTTAAAAACGTTGTATTACAATGTGGCAAATGTTTTTTTACATACGCGAATTCATTGAAACTTTTAAAAATATGTTTACTTTCGCCAGAATAAATAAAAAACACGAAAAAATTTGAATTTCGCGCCATAGCGAGAGTTACCACCTTAAAGTTTCCGCGTCTTGGTACATGTCGTTGAAAAGACCAGTCATTGTGGGGCTCTCAGTGGGAGGCCTAAGTCCAGCAGTGGACGTTTTTCGACCGAGATGGTTGTAATGACTTGTCAATGTGGTTGCAAACCATACACCAAGGTTTCGTCTAAAAAAAACTGAGTTAAAGCGTCCTATTACTGCTGCAGTCAAATCCTTATGTAATTTATAATTATTTGTGTAAAATGGTTTTTAAAATGCTTCTAATTGCTACTTTTACTACTACTCTTACTATTTATTGTACAGTGGCAAACTGTAATACCAAAGAACAAGAGCTATTTTGCAATACAGAAAATCCAAAAGTGTTACGCCGTCCTGGAGCGCCACTGAACTTGCCTGTAATGTTATGCTAGCTCCGCTGGTACTAAACAAGCGTAGTACGTACTTTAGTTGACTTGAATGAATTAATGGCAACATCCATTAGAGTGTAGCTTATAGCGTAAGACGCCATTACGGATTGAAAAAATAACTTTTTAAGTTATTTCTGAGACATTTTTAATAATTTAGAACCTGCATCTATACGGTGCCTGAAAAACACAATGTGTTGCTAGAAGGAAAAAAAAATAGAACAATTTATTTGCAACACACCATTCGTTTTACCAAAAACGAATTATTTAAAATCAAAATTTATTAACTTTAAATAAATAAACAAAACAAAATGAAATGAAACAAAATTAATAATTTTAAATTAATTAAATAGGTATGGTAGCGTATGGTGTGCACAGTTGGTTCAAAATGGCACTAACTCAGCATGTGCTGAAAGCTTTTACGAACAGCAACTGATTTTTAGACAATGCCAGCAGGCTGCAGCAGCCAATGCCCACAAACGTCATTTGCGAGTGCATGTACCCATTATAATATTAGACTCAAACTTTTCAGTTTATTTTTTGCAGTTTCTGCAAAAAGTATTCCACTTTGCAAAAAGCGTACCTATAGCTTTAATAGCACATTCCTCTGTAACTCAATCGGAACAGTCGAGTTCATTCACGACCCTTAATTGTTTGAACTTTATTGAATCACATACTGAATTGGAATTGAAACGTATTTGAAAACTTTACTACAACAGAAAGCTGAATTAAATTTGTTTTAAACACGTTTACGTTTATTAAATTACGTGAATGCGATGTGTCGTCTACTTTTACATTTACATTTTCTTTGGTTCTTCTGCGGATCTTATGTTTTCTTTCTAATTCGATCACGCAGTGAAACTTGGAGCATAGCCTTTTCGTATTCATGTTACTGTGTGATTTTTGATAAGGATTAAAGTAAGAGAACATGTCTCATGAAATCATCCACTGCTGGACATAGGCCTCGTTCACAGAACGCCACAACGACCTGTCTAGAGCGACCCTCGTCCAGGGCATTACCGAAGCCTTCACCAGGTCGTCTACCACCTTGGACCCACCATGGAAGGTATGTCTGCTCTGCGTCTTCCGGTTTGTGGTCGCCACTCGAGAAGTTATCGGCCCCAGCGACCATCTATTCTTCGAGCTTTGTGCCCGGCCTATTGCCACTTAATTAGGTGAATGATTCCTCATTATTTTAGTGGCAATGAGCAGGGCACATAGCTCGAAAAACAGATGATCGCTGGGGCTGGAAAGTTCTCCTGTGGCGACCACGAACAGGAAGACGCAGAGTAGGTAGATCCCCACAAGGTGGACAAACTCAAGACCGGTCGTTGTGGGAGGGATATGAGGGAGGCCTATGTCCAGCAGTGGATGATTTCATGAGACATGTTCTCTAACTTTAATCCTTATCAAAAAGCACACAGTAACATAAATACGAAAAGGCTATGCTCCAAGTTGACGTCTTTCGTCTGAAATGATAATGAAATTATTAGTAGAAAAGCAAATACGCTCAAAAAACAAACCGAACTTACAATTCTAAAACGATAACATTTAATTAAAATATTGCACAGTTTTCTATTACTTCTCCACGGGGTTGAAGTTTATCAAATTCCAACCGATAACGCCCAATAAGTGCTCAGAGGGGAAATATAATTTGTTGGAAATTTATCGTTTTTCAAAACTTTGCCTGCGATCGAATGAAGTGAACTAGCGATCGGTACTTCTGCGTAGGACGTTTCATCAAAACGTAATTTACATTTTTAAACGTAAACTGTTATTTTATAATTCATAGGCGCACTTATCCTTGACGTAGAATGTCCCCACTCGTTCTAGAACCTTTTAATAATTTATTTCTAGTAGACCTCTTCAAACAAGCACTTGTTTTCAATTGGATCACAGTCACACAATGGACTAGATGGGTGATTCTTTTTTATGGGGTATTCTTTTTTGGGTAACTATTTTTTAATGCAAAGTAGAGAGAAAGTGGCTCTTCGGATTTTAGCACGGCAATCGGCAAAACACACAAACACATCCGCACAAAAAAACACACACACACACAAAAACACAAAACACTTGTAAACACACACACACACATACACAACACACTTTTAAAAACACTTGTATTTATTTAGAACTAAGTAAAAAATAACCTTATATTATTATGGTATTTTGAGTTTAAGAAATCTGTAAGAAAGTGACATTTTAAGTATAGGTTTACGAAAACAAACTTGTATTCTAACAAAATATGCATTCACAATTAACAACGTTCAGGTCTTGAGATACAAAGCAGAATCGCCCACCACAGTTTCTGATTGGGTCTCAATAGCCTAAGGATGACTCTTTGGGTCTGTTTTTTTTGGCCGACGCTCGTTGAATAGAAAGGTTAGCACTCGACACGAAAACCTGAATTGCTATGCGAGCATGCGTCCACTGTTTAGGGCTAATGGGGATTTATGATTTGGATTTTAAGGTTCCGGTACTCGTCCCTGGACCTTATTAATATGACAAATCTGTCCGTCCGTCCAACCGTGTGTCAAAGGCAATTTTCAAAAAAAAAAAAGAAATCTTTGTGAAATTTTGCACGAGATACTCATCATCATCATCATCATTTCAGCCGTAGGACGTCCACTGCTGGACATAGGCCTCCCTCAAGGCTATCCATCTGTACCGATCGCAGGTGGCCTGCATCCAGCGTGGACCCGCAGCCTTGCGCAGATCATCCGTCCATCTGGTCGGTGGACGTCCTACGCTGCGCTTGCCGATCCGTGGTCTCCACTCGAGAACTTTTCGGCCCCAGCGGCCATCTGTTCTGCGGGCTATATGACCTGCCCATTGCCACTTCAACGAGCTTATCCGCTTGGCTATGTCGGTGACCCTGGTTTCTCTACGTATGTCCTCATTTCTGATTCGATCCCGCAGAGAAATCCCGAGCATAGCCCGCTCCATGGCTCGTTGAGCTACTCGGAGCCTGTTCATAAGCCCTATAGTGAAGCACCACGTTTCAGAACCGTATGTCATCACTGGCAGCACACATTGGTTAAATACCTTCGTCTTCAGGCACTGAGGAACGAGATACTCTTGCTGCCAAAATAATAGTAACAAGTAACGGAAACTACAAACTGTTTGAGATACTTATATGACAAAAAATGCAATTATATGTTTAAAAATAAACTTTTTTTACCTACTTCTGTCGAACCATTACTGAAAAATCGTTTAATAGGACGGGCAGCAGTGTCCTTAGTTAAGAAATTTAAAGAGCCACAATTCGTATGCCAACCCGCCTTCAAAGCGTGGCAATATGGCAATACCACTTCACAATGCTTATTCTATAGGGTAAGTCTATGTCTAGCAATGGTCGTTTTTAGACTTTAAAGGATTAAGTACCTACTTGTATAATATTTAATTACTTAGAGCAGCCAGCCTGCTAGGCACCATACCTTCCGGTAGCAGCGATTTTGAAGCCATTTTTTATTTCTAAATATTTATTTAGTTTAGTGAAGTTTATAAAAATGTTGAGTCCTAAATATTCTTTAACCAATTAATTGTTGGTTATAATTTTTTTTATACTACTTAGTAATTTTTATTATTATTTTATTAGCAGCTGTGCCCAGGTCGTTTAGACGTGCTGAAGTAACAAACATATGTAATATTAATATTAGTAAGATCTTATACCTACTAAAAGTTTAATAGATAGATAGATGATTCCGTGCTTCGGAAGGCACGTTAAGCCATTGGTCCCGGCCGCAGTAGTGGTCGTTATAACCGCGGCGACAAGCTGGCCCCTTGTCACGTTGGTAATAAAAGCATAAACTCGGCTAAATGTGGGTCCGGCTCTTGAGCTGGTACCTCTGCCTAACCCTCCGGGGAATAAAAGGCGTGAGATTATGTATGTATGTATGTATAATAGATTTATTAAGTACTATCATTTTCATTACCTATACAAAAACCGTCAAACCCACGTCTTAGATTGTAAAGCTAGTTATTCAGAGCAGTTTATCATTTCCTTGGACATTTGAATGTAGTTTATATTCGGCTAAGTCCATTCTGTGGCTCTTCCAGCTTTACGCTACGTTACACATAACAATATTATTAGGTTGTTTATGTTTAGGGGAAAACAATTTATTTTGTTCTTATTAAAGAAAATTTGTTTTTTTGTCGAGGCATTTATTTTAATAAAAACTGAATCTTAAACTTTATACAGCAACAACACACACAAAAAAAAACGTTTAAGTTAAGTTTCAATAAATAAATATTTAAAAAAAAAACTTTGACACACTATACAATAAAAGTGACTGCTCCGTAGCTCAGTTGGCAGTGATGTGGACTGAGTAAGCGTGAGCACCCGGGTTCGATTCCTGGGCGGGGCGAATATTGATATGATGAATATCGATGTTTGTTTCCGGTCTGGGTGTGATGTTCGTCTCTGTGTGTATTTCGGGCGCCCTAGATACAGGTTCTTCCTAGTTAGGGGCTCTGAGTGTGAAAAAAAAAAAAGTATACACAAATATAGTATTAATTACAATCAAATTTTTAAGTAAAATGTTTTAAATTATAGCTACTAAGTTCCTTTTTTACACTTATTTTAGCATAAGTTTCTTTTTTTTTTCTCTTGGATAAAGGTCATACAAGACCAGTCATTATGGCAATCTGTGGACGAGGAGTGAACGTCTTTCAGCTGAAATGATGATGAGATGAAGTATTACGTATGTAACAACGAAACGATCAACAGTCACGCACGAAGTAATGAGCTCAAACTGACCCAAAGACCTCACATTAGGTTTATAACCAAACTAGCTGTGCTCAGCAGTTTTACCCGCAGTTTATTACAGCAGTAAAAAGTAGCCTATGTGTTAATCCAGGGTGTCAGCTAACTCCATACCAAATTTCATTAAAATCGCTCCAGTCGTTTAGACGTGAAGAAGTAACAAACATACACACTCACAAACTTTTGCATTTATGAAATTAGTGAGATTACCATCCTTGCTTGCCCTCTTTACGGCCTATAGGGATTTACTTTTCTACATTCTACAGCCTGGCTATTTGTACAAAAAGCTGCAAACTCGGAGATCGGAACAGATGCGTATATTTGTACTAATTTAAATAATAAATTTGAAACTGTTTTAAAAGCTGATCTGATCATATCTCGACACAAAAACAACTATCCTAATCAAAGAAAAACTTCGACACCCTTTTCTAGTAAAAAACTAAAAGGAACTCCCTTATATCTAAGCTTAGGTAATATCCGCAATAATTCAACTGGATCTCAAGCATGTATCTTCCATAATAAATGTAAATACCGGACCCACATCAAAGAAAACTCCCTCCTTGGGTGTCTCATACATATTTTTACATTCAAACCTTTCTGGATCACATCGGTCACTTATGCTTTGACGTAGTGGATTACTATTGTAGCAAACATTTCACTTTATTTGCTTTGTGTCTGGAATTTCCCAGACATTTTAATGTTATGTTCAGTATTCAGTGGTTATTTTTACGTTTTGTACCCTGTCTGCTGCTAGGGTTAAGAAGCAATACAGTGCGAAACTAGCGACACTTCGATAAATAATTGATATCTTCTAAACCATGGCCGAAATCAAAATTTTGCGCCTTAGACTCCCTTGATAAGCTTGCTAAGAATGTTTAAGGCCCTGTTGTGTAGCTTTTAGGTTTAAAATAAAAGAAAAAACCGTTGTGAGACTAAAGAGGCCACTTAAGGCAACTATCGGTTTTTTTCTTTGATATTGAACCTGAAAGCTACTTAACAGTGCCTTAAAATTCTAAGAAAGATTATCTAAGGCGCATATTTTTTATTACGGCCATGGTTAAGAGGATATTAATTATTTATTGGAAGTGGCACTAGTTTCATTACCACGTGGTCCCTTAACAAAATAGTTTGAAGACTATAGATATCCGACGGGGCAAGATGATTGACATCTTATCACAAACATTATTGACGGCATGATTGAGGAAAAAAGAGAGGAGACGGCCTCTTTGACCAATTAAATGAAAAGGTGTCATGTCGTATCAAGATGTCAAGTAGCTGGTGGGGCAACGGGATTGGAAGAGGTTTCACCGACAAGATCTGTGTCAACTTTAAGGAAGAAGATTCGATAGTTTTTTTTATTTTATGGGTAGGTAGTTGTGTAATGAAGTGTAATTAGTATACATTAGCATTATTTTTCATCATAAAAAAATGTAATTAAAACAGGTGTAAGTTTTGAAATATCTACGGTACCGATATAACAAAATTATTCATTAAATTCACCGGTAGTATTTTTTTTGGTATTTTTTTTTTTATTCGTCGCAGCTAGAGGAGAAATGTATACAGATATTAAAGGCTTACTAGCATTTTTCCCTTTTAGACTCTGTATGCGGAACCCTAAAAAACTCCATCAAATAACTCAAAGACACGCAATAAAAACCTACACCCTTCAAAAATCAGGGGCGATCTCAAAAGACGAAAAACAACCACAAAGTATTACAAACAGTTTTCTGCCGCACAACTCATTTCCCAGGGGAATGTTAAAAATAAAAACAAAACAGAATCTTGTTCATGGATCTCTATTCTCTTACTAATATATAAAATACGAGCTGACTTTGCGAACTTCGTACCGCCTTGCGGTCTGAATTTTTAAGAATATTCTGTAGCCTATATTACCCGGGGATAGTGTAGTTTCCCAACAGCGAAATAATTTTTAAAATCGCTTCAGTACTTTCGGAGCCTGTACTGTAAAATGCGAACAAACAATCAAATATTTTATCTTTATAATATTAACACATGATCTACAGATGATCAAATTAAATAAATACTAACAAAAATGTATGGTTTTAGAACGAAACACAATGTGCATTGATGAAGTGAGATAGAGAGACACATACACTACACGACTCCTAAAGCGTGCTTAAAGTGAAACAAGGCTGAAACACAAACTGCATAATAACACACAGAGCACACACTCTATTGTTATCTCTGTCTAATTTAAAATGTTTGTTTGCTTCGTTTATTTTAAGTGTTAATAGCAATAGAAAAAACAAAATTTCGTTTTTCAAGATAAATTCCGTTGCATTCGAGTAACGGATTATGAACAAATATTGTTTTCTTTTTTCAAAAGTGGAATAAAGTTTCAGACGAACGACCTTTGTCTTTTGCCGCTCCTTTTTTTCTCGCGCGACCCTCAATCCCGGGGGTTCTGAATTTGAACAACATACCTATCTTGTCATTGAGATATCGAGTGATGGGTGGGAGTTCTAATTTTATTTTCGAACTAGTCGACCCGGTGAACTTCATACCGCCTATTAGATTAGGTCCTAACCTAATAACTATTTTATGCATACACATAAATCTTCCTCTTGTTTCGGTCTATCGATTAAAAAAATCGCATCAACTTCCGTTGCCTAAATGTTAAGATATAACCATACATATCGACAGACAGACTGGCGAGCGACTTTGTTTTATACATATATATATATGTATTGTATTGATTATGATACGAAACTATCTCAAAAGTTTTAGGTCAAAATTAACTCTATAATATGTATAAACGGGCGTATGTGGCAATGCGTGATTGCGTATTATGATTTCAACTATACAATATATTATACTAGTCGACCCGGCGAACTTCGTGCCGCCTAAACTATAACCCTGCTACCACAAAAAAGTTAGACCGGTCTAAATCGCCAGTTTGTATGACAAATTAGTGATTTAAACCTAGTCTAGTGATTTAGACCAGGATTAACTCTTTTTGTGGTAGAGCCGTAAGTATTTTGTGCATGTAATATACTTATAAACCTTTCTCTTCAATCACTCTATGTATTACAAAAAACCGCATTAAAATCCGTTGCGTAGTTTTAAAGATGTAAGCATACATAGGGACAAGCGGGAAGCGACTTCATTTTATTCTATGTATTGATGAGTTACAATTTATGTGTCCTAGTAAGTTCCTTGTAGGTCTTTACACACAAATAATCCATTCTCTTTCTTGTATAGTTGAACTCAACTCTCAACAAACTATCTGTAAGGGATAAACAGTGAGCTCGTAACCTAAAAGAGAGGTAAAAACAAAAAAGATATTTGACAATTCAGTCAGCGAATACAGCGAAGCGCAAAGATCGAAAAGTTTTCGAAAAGCGACCGTGCAGAGTAGGCAGACCTCATGGTAATCAGACGACCTGCCCCCGCAGCATGACGGACAATTTGTCGACTTTGTCGTATCTATCTGTCACTTTTATCGATCATATCCATACATTTTCCCGCATTGAAATGTCAAAATCGATTAGATGTGACAGTTAGATTCGACAAATAGTCCGTCGTGCTGCGGGGGCTGGTGAAGGTTGCGGGAGTAAACTGTGTAAGACTCAGAAGATTGGTTATAATGGCGATCTGTGAGGGTAGCCTATTTTCAGCAGTGTACGTCTTTCGGCTAAGGTGATATTTTAGCTTTAATTGTTTGATTTTCAAGTCAAAATCACCAGCGTAACGCCAATCGACAGCTCAATAGTTAGGTACTATATCTATACTGTGAGCCAGTGTTGAGGGTTTGATTACCAGCATAGGCAAACATTTTTATGTTGAACGTCGATTTTTGTTTGCGGTTTTTCTTGTGGCAATGTCTTTGTTTATATGTGTCGGGCACCCTAGCTAGACACACGTTTTACCAAAAAAACGTCTTTGAGTTTGATTCGTTATTATTTTTTTTTATGAAAAATAAGATGATCCCGTGCTTTAAAAGGCACGTCAAGCCGTTAGACCCAGCCGCAGAAGTGGTTGGTTGGCTCCTTGTCGCGATAGTATACTCATAAACTTGCCCAAAGTTGGATCTGGTCACTCTCGTAGGCTCAGTCAATAATCTCCTGCCTCTGCTTTACCCTTTTTTATTTAGGCGGGGAAACTCCTAACGAGTACCCTGCGACCCCGGGGGGAGTCGCAAGGTTATGTGGGGTTCGCACCCACATAAACCCCACCGGTGTCCATCTCGGCTGTTTGCAAGGAGGTCACGGGAGATCTCTCGAACTTTGTGTTCAGCTCTACGACCCCCTCCAGCGTTGGCTGAGTAGCCTCTTCACGGGGGGACAGGTGGTGGTAGTCCCCCCTGAGCGCGGATGGCTCTTCCTACTCTCGACGACGGAACTGGACACCACATTCCGCCGCCCTTCTCGGGGCCGTTATATGACTACACGAGGCCCCCGCCTCGTGCACCCAACGACCCCGGGGTCCCCTCTTAGTCGCCTCTTACGACAGGCAGGGGATACCTCAGTCCTATTCTTCACCCCGGTACTGCAGAGCGTCTCTGCTTTACCCTTCGGAAAATATAATTATAATAATAACACATCACACTAAGAAGAACCTGATCTAGGGTGCCCGAAACATATACAGAGACGAACATTACACCCAGACCGGAAACAAACATCGATATGCATCATAACAATATTCGCCCCGCCGGGAATCGATCCCAGGTGCACCCGCTCCCTCAGTCCACATCACTGCCAACTGAGCTACGGAGCAGTCGAACGAATATAGGCGTGAGATTATGTTATTATATTGGTTACGTTCTCGCTGAGGTTAACAAAGACCCAAGACAAATAGACTTTGACAAGTTAATTAAACTTTTAACTGCTCGTTTCCGGTCGACAAATGTTTGTCCACTAGGAAACCGAAGGGTTTGTAAGAAAACTATTTCTTTTTAGTTAATTCTTGTTATTTTTTCTTTTCTAACACGTGCAGGGCTTTGATTATTTTTGTGGTGAGTCGTTTAAACCGGGAAGTACCTACTTATATATTAACATATTATATAACAAAGTCGATTCCCTCTGTCTGTCTGTGCGGATGCTTATATATTTTAAACTACGCAACGGATTGAAGTAATAATGTCGGTGAGCCTTATTAAGGGCTTGTAATTATTTCAGTAGGAGACCTTTATCTAGCACACGTCTTGCGGGTGATAATTTCCTTACTATAGAAAATTTTGAAATGTGTTCTTAGAAGGCCACATTGGGCAGAATAATAAATCATTCATCAAATACAAATAATCTATACCAATATTATAAAGAGGAAAGATTTGTTTGTTTGTAACGAATAGGCTCCGGAAATACTGAACCGATTTAAAAAAAAATCTTTCACTGGTAGGAAGGTTTCATTTACCCCGAGTGTCATAGGCTATATTAGATTTTCAAAAAAATTATCGATCCTTACCTAAACTCAAATAATGTATCCCAAGGTGCAGTATTTTTTCCGTTGTTTACGTAATTTGACAGGTGGTTTGTTGTTGTTGTTGTTTGTTTTTTTATTCGCCCATTCTGGGCAGTCAAAAGAACATAGTCTATAGAGCCAAGTCTTTAGACGTATCTATATTATATGGCGTAACGAAGTAAGCCGGGAAAGCTCGTTCGGTATATAAACAAAAAAAGATCCTTCTTTATGCGGACTTATTACGGGGGCTAAACTCAGAGTCAAACAAAAACGAATCGGTATAAATTGAAATCCCACTTAATAATTTTAATTGCAGCGCTCTCTTTTGCCTTTGTTAAAAAAGGCTATTAAAAATTTCACTAATAATTTATCTGAAAGCTTTGTCCAATCATTTCTTTTAAGACCGGTTTCTTTTTTTTTTTAGTTTAAACTTTTAGATAACTTAAACGATTTTAGATAAAAACTGCATTTAATCGTCATTCATTTTTAAAATTCCACGAACATTAGAGTTGTGGTTTGAATTAAAATCATTTAATTTTAGTTACCTATTATATCTAAGTATCATGGAATTAAAATAATGTAACTCATTGTATGGTTAGACGACAACATTTTACGCGCTATAGCACCTTCACGTAGTTACTTGCGCGTAGTCACTCGCGCGTAGTCGATCAGACGTAGTCAGTCGCGCGTAGTCAAACATGCATAGTCAATCACAGGGCACGTATGTGTTCGTGAGTAGACAGACACTATAAAACAATAGGTCAGTCTCACGTAGACACTCGCGCATAGTCATTCGTGCCGGGCGAAGTCTCTCGAACGTAGTCAGTACAGTCGCGCGTAGTCACTCAAACGTAGTCATTCACGCGTAGTCACTTGCGCGTAGTCACTTGATCGTAGCCGAGATACAAAAAGCTTCTAATGTTAGATGCGACTTTAATATGCGCGTCGCGTAAAAATCGTTACCATTAAAGGCTCTTATTTTCTTTCATTAATTAAAGCGCCCGTATCTGGCAATAATTTGAAACTTTCTAACTTATTACCGTTGCAATTGACATTATGCCAGTTGCTACACTATCCTTTACCAAACGAGGTTTTGCGACAGCAGATAAAGGTGGTGGCAATAGGTAATCACTGAAATCTTTCTAACTTTTAACTGTTGCACGTAGCACTATGCCAGTTGCTACTATCCTTTACCAAACGCGGCTTTACCACAACAGATTACGAGGTGGAATAAATCAGTAATCTAAGAGGTGGCGGTGGCAATGGAGCACGTTAAGCGAAGCTCACGTTTAGGCTCGAGCTCGAATGCTAACGAGTTCAGACTGCGACAACGGACAAATCATGCCTAAGTAGAACAGAATTAGATACCTTCTATAAACAGTGTCTACGTTGTACTACAGAGTATACTCGAGTATAGTCGAACCGGCGAATTTCGCACCTCCTAACCTATAACTTTTTTGTGCATATTTTATACTTATAAATCTTCCTCTTGAATCTCTCTATCTATTAAAAGAACCGCATCAAAATCCGTTTCATAGTTTTTAAAGATTTAAGCATACATAGGGACAAACGCGGAAAGATACTTTATTTTATACTATGCATTGATGATGATATTGATGATATAAATCAGTACGTTTTGCGTGGCACAACAGGCTGCAATGTGAACTGTGGTGAAAAAAAACATATTTTACTTTGTGTACTGTGTTGGGGTAGTCTATAATAGTAGAAGAAATAGTGTTCTATAGTTGCATTCAACGTTTTTAAAACTGTTAAAATACAAAATACAGTCACTCGTTATTTTTAAAAGGTTTCAAATACTTACCTAAATGCCCTAAATGGAAACCTTATTGCCTGGTAAAATGCTTTCAAAAAATTAAAGGTTTTAAATGTATAATAATTAATAGTAATTATTGGTAAAGATATACAAACAATTACTTTAGAGGCTTCTAGCATCAGGTGGCGGTCGTCTAATAGACCAATTATAGACTGAATTCGGATTTAAGGACTTAATTATGGATTTAGGGCGCTTTACCCGTCATCTCTTAAAATTATAATGTGTGGAAAAATAACGTGCTGTAACTTAAAGTGTTTTCAAGTACTATTAATACATAATTATATACAAACAAAAAATGTTTTTTTAGGTGCTTTTGGCAATCTTTAGGGAAGTCTTATACCTTTATGTCTAACAGTGGTTCTTCTTGGCTGAGATGGCACAAACAAACGTCTATACCGCCATAATAGGCATGTTATCTTAGGCCTTACTTAGGGGCACGCGGGGCGTTGCGCGGGGAGTCGTGCGGGCGCCGACGCGGAAACAGCTGCGGGCGACGTCGGCCAACGCGTCTCCGTAAATGGTCTCATACATTGCTATATGTTTGATTGAATCGCAGCACGACGCTCCGCGCAACGCCCCGCGTGCGTCTAAATGCTGCCTTACACATGAACAAAAAATATTGAAACGCTTAACGCGGTCTCAAACTTATTGGATTGGATTTAGTGTACCTAACAAATGTTTATGTCCTAAATAAACAAGCTTTTTATATCAATTTAATCTGTTTTTCGCAAGTTAATAAAGGGCGATAAACAATTTCAGTTATGTTTACATGAGTTTTTTTTTAAAGACACCATTTACAACAAGTAAGTTAATGTATTCTATTTTTTTCACAAACAAAAAGCCAAGTCCTTGACAAACTACGCTCAATGTAGGGTTTCGTAACGCCATTGTATTGCTGGAAGCTACCAGACCTAGCGAAACAAACTATATCCATACTAATATTATAAATGCGAAAGTTACTCTGGCAATCTGTCTGGCTTTCAAGACAAAACTAGTCAGCCGATTTAAATTAAATTTGGTGCGCATAGCCTAGAGCCAATAAAAAAAGGACGTAGGCTACTTTTTTTCCCGAAAACCCCACGGGGAAAATTGAAAATTTGATGTTTTCAGACCTCTTAAAAAAATAAAACCTATATATATTAAGAACCATTTCACGCCTGAAGTACGCAAAAAAAACTTATGATTAATGACATTGAAAGACGTGATGCCTTTTCAAAGAAGAAAGAGCATTAACGGTTATTCCCCGGGACACTTTAGGTACAGTGGCGGTCTAGGACGGCGTAACACAGGTTTTTCTGTATTGAAAAATAGCTCTTGTTCTTTGGTAATACAGTCTAGGGCGCACAAGACCATAGGCAAATCTGTTACACCGTCCTAGACCGGTACTGTACCATTATATTGTTCCAGCTTGTGTAGCCTCAACTGGCCTTAAAAATACTAGTCAAGATTATCTAGTGTCACGCTTATTCACGAATCTGCAATGTTTTATATTCTTAACTTTGTGCGCTAGTAATGATGGAAGGGCTTCTTATGATAATATCATGATAGTAATCTGACTCTTAGTAATAGAATCTCAAGCACGGAACAGAACCTTAAAAAAAATCTACTCTGAAAATATTAACTAAGTCTTTTTCTTCTTCTTCAAATTTAAGAGCTAGGCTCTTGTCGGTAGAGCGTCTTCCACACCTCCCGGTTCCCCGCCAGCTGCTTGACCTCTTGATACGACACGACCCCTATCTTTTCCTTTGATCAAAGTAACTCCCCGTCTTGGTCGTCCCCTCTCTCTTTTCCACCTCAATGTTGCCTTCAATAATGTTGGTGACGAAGGTATTGGTCGTATCAGATGACTTGCCCCGTCTTGTCTCAATGGTCTTTAACACATTCCTTTCCTCCTTCACCATCCTCAGCACTTCCTCATCGGTAACTTTGTCCTTCCAGCTAATGTCTTTTTATTGAGTGTGAAAATAATTTTCTGTCTTATGTCTATGTCCAAAAAGGTGTAATGTTATAATGTTTTGTACAAAAGAAATCTTCTCGAGTCAGTGGCTTTACAAAATGTAATCTCAAATGGCATGTAAAAAGGGTTAGCATTAACATTTGCAATTAGTACGTAGGGACATGATAAGACCCGCCGGAAATTTCACAAAAGGAAAAGTTACCTTTTTTTTAAACCGACCTGACTTAGCTGGCATAAATTATATTTTAAAAAAAGAGTAAAATTAACTAAACAACAACATAAACTCGGCTCAAGCTCTATCTCGATGCACTGATGCCTCTCGTTGTGCTCAGTCAATGAGCTAGTACCACAGCCTAACCCTTCATGGTATATCATACGAGAGATACTTAATCAATTATTTTCGAAAAAAAAAAATGATTTAAAAATGAAATGTGTTTACAATTTTAATGACCAACAATACAATTACATTTTATTTAAATTACCTTGATCCTCCTCCCTTAATCTCCCTACCCCCTCCCCTGTCCCTGCCCCTTCCTCCGTTTATATAGTTTTTAGTGTTACTTAACTTTAGCTGTGGATAACGTTGTAGATCTTACATAATTGTTTACTCTGCGATAGATTAAGCCTAATATAAGAATGTAAAGTAAGATTTTTTGTTGTTCCTAAAATCAATATATATAAAACTCTTCTGTTACTGACTTACTGACTGACTAACTAACTGACAGACAACGTAGAGCCGAAACTACTGGGCGTAGCGGGCTGAAATTTTGCATGTAGGTTCCTTAGGGAGTGTAGGTGAGCACTAAGAAGGAATTTCCCGAAATTCCCACGGGAACGGAAAAAAACGGGAATTTTGTGTTTATGAGAAATCTGCGCGGGAAAAACCGCGGGGCAGCCTCTAGTCAATATATATAAAACTCTTTCGTTACTGACTGACTGACTGACTAACTGACTGACTAACTGACAGATAGACAACGCAGAGCCGAAACTACTGGGCGTAGCGGGCTGAAATTTTGTACGTGGGTTCTTCGGGGAGTGTAGGGGAGCACTAAGGAATTAATTCCCGAAATTCCCATGGGAACGGGAAAAATCGGGATTTTGGTGTTGATGAGAAATCTGCGCGGGTAATACCGCGGGGCAGCCTTTAGTAAATAAATAGACCTATTAAATTAAGTAGAGTAGAATTTCAATACATTTGTTCATGTAATAAAATTACACAAAACCACTTATAATAAAATCCTCAGCAAATAGCAGCCGTGTTTGCGAAGCGATTTTAATCAGACCTCCCCGCAAAATGGACACCAAATATAATGTGTTTAGTTTTAATTCCCAGCCTAAGTGATGAGGGGAATGGAGCACATAGTCGCATAGAGTCGAAACGGTGTCCTAATAACCCAATTTCGAATGTGTTCTGTAGGCAAAGAATCCTCAAATTTTCTATTCATTTCAAAGTTCATTCCAAACAATAACCACGGAAATAGCAATAAACTTTTACTAACGCAATATCGATTTTGTTTTTTTTTTATCTAAATTTTACTTTTTTATATTATTATATTTTATTAATTTCTTTGTGTTTATTTTTTGGCAACAAAACGTTTTTAAGTTATCTTAATATTTGAAGAACATGTATGTAGACAGGACAACAAAATAAGCCAGCTCTAGACATGCTTTTGACCGTTCGTTTTCTAACAAACCTATTAAAAACAGCGGAAACCCTACTTGGTCTAATATTCATAAGTGGTTTCAAAAAACTAAATCAGATTATGTTTTCACGTGATTATATACAATAGGATTATCATGAGCAAGGTTGCTTGACATGAACCCAGAAACGGACATATTTTTCGGTACGTTATTTTGTCAAGGGAAATGTGATATTAGGACAAGTGAAAATTTTTAATTATGTTTCCTTTTTTTTTTTTGTAGAAAACCACAAATTATTTTTTAGTATTTTTGGATGTGTTATTTTTTTGTTATAAAGTTTTTATGTATTACACGATCTGTGAGTAAGCATAGGTCATTGCACATTTCCTATACTTAATACTACTCTATTTAATTATTGAACTGATTATCTGATTCCTCTCGTGGGCTCAGCCAATAAGCTTATTGGCTTACAGGCACCAGCTTGCCTGTGCCTAACCCTTCGGGGAATATAGGCGTGAGATTAGGTTTTTGATAGTTTTTGATTTTAATATTTATTTGACGGAGATGAGGATTTCCCAACAATAAAAAGAGACTTTAAATAAAATTGTATCGAGACTCAGAGGGAACATTAAATGTTGATCTATAACATTTTATATTAATAATAATAATAACGCATCACACTCAGAGCCCCTAACTAGGAAGAACCTGTATCTAGGGTGCCCGAAACACACACAGAAACGAACATCACACATATTCCCGGAAGCAAACAATGATATTCATTATATCAATGTTGGCCCCGCCGGGAATCGAACCCAGGTACACACGCTTACTCAGTCCACAACACTACCAACTGAGCTACGGAGCAGTCGTTTTATTAAATCTGATAGAACATGCACTGTGTATTCTTTCCTTTCAATTAAAATCAAAAGTTGATTAAAAGGTATATCAAATCAATCAAAAAAAATTGTCAGTTCGGACGTACGGAGTAGATACTCAATTTGCAACGTTGCCTGTTATCTTTGTTTTTAACCTTTTGTTTAGATTTAACCAATTTTCCAATATGCTAGCTGCCAGTTCGTTTAAGTTTCTGGATAGGTAAATAAAAATAGTTTAAAAACCCTTTTTTTTTTTCAACTTTTCTGAATTATCTATACTTATCTCTAATTTTCCGTTTCTGATTATTCGTTAGTATTCTTTAGGCAACAAGATTAGAGTTTCTCGAATAAAATTTCAAATAGATATTTTAAGCTGTTTCGGAGAAAAATTCCTTTGACAGACGGACGGACGGATGAACGCACAGATAAGCACAAAAAACGGGAATAGCTAGTTCTTCGAAATAACTAACTAGTTTTTGTTGAAACTACATAGGAATAATGATAATAAAGTATATGAAATTCTGGTAATTCAAATTTGATTTAAAAGTAATAATTAAAAAAATATTTCATATTTATTACTTTTTCCAATAAAATGTAGTAACCGATGTGGTCGACTGATGACTGAAATGACTGTCCTTTTCCCTGAGTATGTTTGAGGGAAAAGGACATCTTTTGTTGCTCGGTCGTTCTATTTATTTCTCGTATATCGTCTTAATGAGGTCCCGGAAAGAGTACCGGAACCTGTGACCGGAACCTAAATAATCTGGTCTGCATTTAAGGTAAATGTCGTTAAAGTTTTTTTTTATATAAAATGCAAACGTTTATTTGGCTATTAATAGCGCTATATTGCAAAACTTTCCTGTTTTATAATTAATATTACAAATAAAATAATATTACTTTTCATTCACAGTTAAAACTCTACCAAAGCAATAAATTTATTTTATGATCATATTAAAATGAAATAATTCACATACTGTTTTAATTAAGTTTCAAAGTTATGAGTTGACAGATTAAATATGAAAAGTTGGTTATTATATAATATACTGAAGCAATTACTTTTAATTTGTCTTATTTATTCGTGTAATGAACGATCCTTCACGCAAAAGTCAAAACAAATTCTTGACAAAAATTAATAACTTCTAAACTGAGACAATGAACTAGTACAGTGGCGGACACTGACGGCGTAACACTCCTTTCTTTATTGCAAAATAGCTCGTGTTCTTTACTTTTACAGTTAAGAGGCAAAGCACAGCTAAAGTAGCGCCACACGAGAAAAAAAAATATATCTTCTAAACTAAGGCAAATATCAAAAATGTGAAACAGTAATCCCCTGGATAATGCAGCCTAGTATTTTTTGGGCACTGTTGTATAGCTTTTAGGTTAAAGACGACAGAAAGAAACTGATTGTTGCTAAAAACGGCCACTTATGGCTGTTTCACATTTTTGATATTTGCCTTAGTTTAGAAGATATTTATTTTTTTCTCGGGTGGCGCTACTTTAGCTGTGCTATGGCTCTTAATGGCTTACGAGACCATAGACATAAGTGCAACGCCGTCCGTGTCCGCCACTGCCCACTGCACATATATAAAAGCTTATATATTATACTAGAGGCTGCCCCGCGGTTTTTCCCGCACAGATTTCTCATAAACACAAAAATCCTGTTTTTTCCCGTTCCCGTGGGAATTTCGGGAAATCCCTTCTTAGTGCTCACCTACACTCCCCAAGGAAACCACGTGCCAAATTTCAGCTTTCTACGCCCAGTAGTTTAGGCTCTGCGTTGTCTGTCAGTCAGTCAGCCAATCAGTCAGTCAGTCAGTCAGTAACGGAAGAGTTTTATATATATTGATTTTATTAACACTCATCACTTTCCCGTTAAGGATGTCCTCAATCCCTAGTTTTTTTTTTAGCAAACTCGGTTCGGAACGTTAAAAATGCTCAAAATAATGTTGTTCCTGCTGCTTATTTTGTCCCCAGTTAGGCTATTGCCATTCACAATTAAAATAAGAATGAGAAACATTTTGACGTGTAATAAGTATACATTGCGGGTTTACAGGTGAAGCTCTTGAATTGACAAAATGATTATTCTATATACCCGCAATGTATACTTATCACATGTCAAAATGTTTTTCATTCTTATTTTCATTAAGAACGGCAATAGAACCCCTGGTTTCTGAATCACGGTACACATTATGTCGTCATATGTTTGCATGTTTGCACTCGAGATCTCTTGGGAACCAGCCCGAGAGATCCTCGGCCAACATTGATCTAGCTCGTCAGTCTGATTGACGAGCCTCTCTCCAGGATTGATATGCTCCAAAAGATTCCAAACAGTCTGACAAAAATTGTAGCTGCCAGCTTACTCAGCGCGCGGAAAAAGTAGGAACCAAATAAGAATAGAATAGAATAGAAACACTTTATTGCAAACAAAGTAAGACACAAAAGTACATTTCAATACTTATTATAAAACAAAGTCTCTTCCCGCGTATGTCCCTATTTATAATTACGCATGGGTTTTTGATGCGGTTTTTTGTATTAGATAGAGTGATTCAAGAGGAAGGTTTATAAGTAGGCGTTAGGTTGGGTAGTTAGGCGGTTCGAAGTTCGCCGGGTCAACTAGTTATTAAATAAAGCTGCAGACAAATTGAATTCTGAATTGAATATATCTAGTGTATATATCTGTTGAAATAAATCTAGTGCGTATACAGTGCCGCCCTCAGTCACGCGCAGACAGCCTGGACTTTATATAAAACTTATTATGTTAAAAACAGAAAGGTCGAATCAAAACCGTGTTTTAAACATTCCCGGAAGGAAAATTGATAATCCCGGCATAATGGAAAAGGGTGCGTAAAAAGTTAAGCCTTTTATAATTTTACGTTTATTGTGTATCTTTACGTGTGTATAGTATACTTACTCCCAGTTACAATATAGCTGCATTTTTAATACTGAAATATCTAGAATCTAGCTATAAGAAACAAGATCATTTAGATGCTTAAAAATAAACAAGTTATTTTTATATACAACTAGTCGACCCGGCGAACTTCCTACCGCCTAACCTATTAGTATTTTGTGATTTTTTTATACTTATAAACCATTCTCTTGAATCATATTTATTAAAAAAATACTCATCAAAATCCGTTGCATAGTCTTAAAGATTTAAGCATACATAGGGACAGACGCGGGAAGCAACTTGAATGAAAGGAATGTTACTATAAGTATATTTAAATAAATTGAGGAAGCTTAAATGTTAAAGAACCAAAAGATAGTGGAATACCAAAATCGAACACGTATTTTTTTTGATCGAGGTAGAGTCAAAACTCTACATTATTTAAGAAAATATTTAAATGAGAAAGTGCCTACTTAAAACCAAAACATAATCCATATTGTCCAAATTATTTCATACAAAGGCGAACTCTCCTATAAATAGCATCTATTCCCAACTTGCTCATTAAGCTACGCAGCCAATCAGTGGTCGATTCCCTTACACCCGGTTCCTAATTGTCTTTTGAGCTATTTGCCGCTCCAGCGAGCAGTGGTAATGATGTTTCTCTAAGTAAAAAAAGAAATACTTCGGACCACCATGAAAGTCAACTTTCAATAAAGCGAAATTTGAAACCTGTTTCCCACTGGGGTTGGAAAATATTGGGGTAGAGAGAGAGGCATAATCAAAAGAGCATTATAAGTAGCCATAAATCGCCAATGCATACTACATTCTAATTTTTAACCGACTTCAAAAAAGGAGGTTTTCAGTTTGACCTGTTAGTATGTATTAATTGTTAGTCACCTAATGATAAGTTTATTGATTGCAATTAAGTGTCTATACTATATTACTATACTATAATAGGTATGTATGTTCGTCCGCGATTTTAACGAGTTTGGCTGAACCGATTCTGATGCGGTTTCACAGAAGTATTTGTTACATTCAGTAGAAGGTTTTAGTACCTATTTTAACCGACTTCAGAAAAGAGGAAGTTTTCAATTTAAGTTTATGTATGTGTCAATTTATTGAAGGCCTCCTTTTTGTAAACAAAATAAAAAATATTATTATTATTTCAAATTTTTATCATTCATCAATCAACGTGCAATAATTATTTATTTCCCTCTCCTCTAAGGTGGGATGTTATGAAGTATTATAAAAAGTAGCGTCACTTCGGCGTGGCATAAAAAAAAAATTAAACAGTCTTTGACTAACGGTCAGCGCTGACGTTTGTTGGACGTAGAAGCTATATACAAATTTCTGAAAGCGTATATGTACTGCGGCGCTGATGATTAGCTACACGATTACTGCTCTACGTGTGCATTAGAAGATATAGATAACGTCGCTCGAGCATTATTTGCAGCCTTAACAAATTTGTCTTTATACAAAATTTTATTTTTCTTCACAAATTAATCGTTCACATGAGAAGACATTAACCCCCTTACCACAAAAAAGTTAGACCGGTCTAAAGTCGCCAATTTGTATGACGAACTAGTGATTTAAACCTAGTCTAGTGATTTAGACCCGGTTTAACTCTTTATGTGGTAGAGCCGTAAGAGAACCTTTCTGCAAAAGCTCAGAAAGACAAAACCGCAGCAATAAAAGCGAAACGCATCAAATTGTGTCAGCCATCACCCATCAACCGTCACCCGACTTGCTCGCTCCGCAGTGCGTCACATTACAAAGTCGACATGCTGTTAGTGACGCCTTTACTAACGGACTACTTCTTAAAATGGGTGTTTAAAAAAAAACAGTTTGACAACCTCAAGGTCGCCCATAGGGCAATGAAAAAGGCTATGCTCGGAGTTTCTCAGCGTGATCGAATCAGAAATAAAGAGATTCTCAAAAGAACTGAAGTTACCTACATAGCCCAAAGAATTGCGAAACTTAGGTGGCAATAGGGAGGGCACAATGGTTGAAGAACAGATAGTCGCTGGGGCCGAAAATTTCTTGAGTGGCGACCACAAACCTGAAGACGCAAAGTTGGCAGCCCTCTACAAGGTGATAGACGATCTGGTGAAGGTTGCGGGAGTACACTATATTATGAGGGTTGCTTCAAGACCGGTCAATGTGGCGTTCTGTGGGGGAGGCCTATGTCCATCAGTGGACTTTGGCTGAAATGATGATAAGGGTGGAAATAGCTATTGTCCAGTGTCTGGGTGTGTTTTAGTTAGTGTACCCTAGATGCAAACTAAGTTCTACCTAGTAAGCGGCTCTTATTGATTTTGATAGTATCGAATCACTTCTTAGAGCTGGAGAGAAGCGGTGAGGAGACATGAGGAAAATAATTAATGTTTAAGAGATTTAGTTATTAGTTCATACCAATTATAAGCGGATATAGTATTAAGTACGTAAGTGCATCTTTGCCATATTTGTATTCTTAATAGAGTGCATAATAGACAGTAAAACACTAAATTAAAAAGTACAAAATTGCTTTTTTGACTAATATTGGTAATCCAATAATCGTAATCTTACTTGTAGTCCATAGGCTAAAAGGTCAATGTACCCGCAGAGGGAATTGCAACGCCACAATTGCACAGAGAACAAAGTAGTCGGACAAACACTGTTGTACAGCTGTACAGGAGCTATACAGCATGAAGCTTGAAGCTGTATAGACGATGTCTACAACACTGGAGGTGCTTAAACGGCGCTTATTTTATAGCTGCAAACGTGTCTGAAATTTACAATCTTTTTAATTAACGTTTCGATTGTAGTCTTTAGTGCGAAACATGTTGGATTACTGTTTGAAGATGAGTAAAATTTGTGTGAAATTTAAAACGTAAATTATTCTATTTCATTACTTGTTTCTTTCGTCCCCGTGGAAATGTCAGGATTAGGTTACCTCCTACGTTACCTAAGCCACCTACGCTCTACATTTTTACGGCAGAGAACCGTCCCATTGAATTTGCATATTTCAACGAGTCACGAAAATAAACTGAGGGAGAAGTTAAAAACTTCAAGACATCATATAGCATTCCGGAACAAATTAATTGTTTATTCTATACATACTTAATAACTTTATAACAAAGTTTCTCGAAGCAGCTAGACAGAGAAGACACAGGCGTGACTAATTTGACAGTTAAAAGTTGCAAACTTATTTCCAACATTTCAGGCAGATATTTTGAATAATATACATACCGCGCACCGTAAAACGCAGATGAGGCAGACCCCCTACAAGGTGGTCAGACGACAGGATGAGGGTGTCACAACACTGGTAATTGTGATGATCTGTGGGGGAGGCCTATGTCCAGCAGTGGACGTATCAGTAGTTCCATGATGGAACTAGTGGCAATGATCGGTATATTGTATATTTTCTACATAGTATGGGGCTATGAGTGTGATAACGTTAAAACTATGTTCAATTAATCATCTTAATGAAACCAGCTAATTTGCTATATATATTTGCTAATAGGCTTAGCCTAAATCTAAATACAGCTTATTAATAAGAGGAACTGAAATTTAAAAAAAATATAAAATGAATAACAACCTAAATCACTGTATAAAAACGTTTTCCAAACTGGTTCAAAGGACCTTCGCCCTACTTACAGCCTTCTAATTATGAGAAAATACAGAATTTCTGACTCATCAATCTTACGGCTAAGTGGAGACCTTTTAGATGTCGTCACTCGTCAACCTTAACTTTTCCTGTAAAATTTGATTTTGTCGTCTGCTTGAGTGTAAAATTATGACTAATATTACCACTGACCAACCTAAAAAGATAGACTATGAAAGTGAGCGTAAACGCGTAAAAAATAAAGTGGCTGTACCTCAGGGCTGTACAGTACAGTTGCTGTGCAATTCTAGGTAGACAATCTGATATTTTACTATAAGATAAGATAGAGTGCGCGCCAGATAGGTCTGCGTTCGGTCAAAATATGAACCAATTATCAATAAGTTTAGTTAATTTAAAAATGGGGGGAACTACGTACACAGTGGCGCCACCAGTCCGCGCAGACTGATCTGGCACGCGTACTCTACCGACCCAGTATCATCATCATCATTTCAGGCGAAAGACTTCCACTGCTGGACATAGGCCTCCCCCGACCGACCTAGTATAATTATTTAAAAATTGTTTTTATATCTTGCCATTGTAGCATTATGAATATGTCACATTTGGTCCCGATACACTTTGAGTCTATCTTGGAAGTCTGGTCAGGGATTATTACCTAAATATTGAGCAATGGTAAAAATATTTTCCGCTCAGCGACGGTTTTTTTTTTTTGTATTTGTTACTTTATACTAGCTGACCCGGCAAACTTCGTATTGCCATAGAATATAAGTTTCCACGATTATTATTATTATACTACTAAATGGACTATGGTCGTTTGCCTGCCATCTTGTTGAATAAAAAAACAACAAAGAAAGTCAACATTTCTGAATGGACTTATAACAAAAATCTAAAAGATATGTACCTACTTAGAAGATTAAAATTAAAAGGAAAAATTTGTAAAAGAAAAAAGTTTCTACTCTAATGTACTGAATACACGAAACGTGTCAAGAAACTTAAAACTTTATTAACTCGCAAGTTCACACGGTACTTCGGAGCTTTAAGCACTGAGCCCGATCGAAAGCTCTGCTGCTAAAGCTTGCTTATGTGAAGTTTGAGATTGATGTTTGTTTTAAAAATTCTTTATCAATGTTGAAGCTGAAAATTACGCTAGATGTTTTTTTTGTACTCTAGTAATTTTTAATTTTACTATATTTCAAATAAATTAGTTTTGGTATAACCTCATTTAGCTTACCTCCTGAAAATGTTGCATAAATTTAGCAGTTCATTATGTGTATATTTTGTCGTTTACCAGACTGGCATATTTATAATTGGATTTTGGGTTGTAAAGCAAAATTTTAACACAATTTTAATCAATAAATTTACAATACGTACTTTTAAAATTCATTACTTATTTAGTTTTTGATTTTCACTACACAAATACATACCTAAAGTGGGTAAGTATACTCAAAATATAGAGAAGGACCTTTTTAATAAAAAATTCAACAATTTATTGCAAATTTTTCCGACGCAACTCGGATGTAAAAGAAAGAAAAATCTCCTAACAAAATATAATTATTATTTTAGCTTTCCCTCGCAACATTTTCACGTGATTGATGCCGTTGAAAAAAAAAGAGCAGAACACTCTTGCATGGAAAAAGGTGAACCATGAGAGGGCAGTGGACAATGGGCGGGCAGATCCGGGGGACATTCCGGTATCTTCTTTGTAACGTGGTAAAATTGTTAGGTGGTGCCGCGAACAGGGCGCCAAAAGTTCAGGTACGCCTACAGTAACAACAGCTAGAGACTAAAAAAAATTGCTAACTTTAGCATAGTTTTCAATATTTGTTGTTTATTTAAGTACAACATAAGGTGAAGTGATGACTGCATATAATTTGAAGCCTGTTCTCCCGGTCGATTTCTCGACAGTAGAGGCTTGACAACTAGATGAGTAAAAAACAAGTTATTTTTCGCAGATTTTTTTTTGTATTGCTATTCTTCAAGTTATTCACAGAAGGATACCCGTCTTTCGGGTGTTTCGAAAATAAGATAATAGGACACAAAGCACACAGTTCACACCCGAAGCACTAAGGTCGCGCAAACACCTCCATTCAGTAAAGAATGCAGGGTATTGCTACGTTCACTCGTGTCCAGAGAATATTTCTGAATAGCCTTTTACGCAGTTTTATATACTGGGTGTTTCTGACAAGGCGGTAATAAATCAAAGGAGGAATTCTGCTCACCATAACTAACAACTTTCCCAAAGCATCATGCGTCAAAATCTCAAAAAAAATAACAGCTGTTCCATACATTGGTTTGATCAGCTGACGGGGTCAATGTACGGGACGGCTGATTTTTGTTTTGAGATTTCGACCCATGTTGCTTTGGGAAAGTTGTTAGGTATGGTGAGCAGAATCCCTCCTTTGATTTATTACCGCCTTGTCAGAAACACCCTGTATATTGAGGATACTCAATATATATAAAACTCCTCCGTTACTGACTGACTGACTTGACTGATAGACAACGCAAAGCCGAAACTACTGGGCGTAGAGGAGTGAAATTTTGCTTGTGGGTTTCTTGGAGAGTGCTAGGGAGCGCTAAGGAATAATTTCCCGAAATTCCCATGGGAACGGGAAAAAATGGGATTTATGTGAACGTGGACAGGTAGTTACGGGTGAACCTCTAGTATATACATAAAAATCAAACATAAAAATACATATTTTTAGAGATGAGAGTGTTCCGGATTTTAATTACAATAGTGGCCTAGAAATATCACCACCCTATCTCCTAACATGGGTGTCGTAAAAGGCGACCGGCAACACCTTAAAGACGAGCAACAGCGCCTTTCGTTGAAAAACTTGAAGAGCCACACTGCGATCGCCAACCCCCTTGTCAAGCGACGCGATTATGGAAAACTCCCTCCAGAATGATTTTGTGTTTGTGGCAATTTGTGGATGAGGCCTATGTCCAGCAGTGGAGGTCTTATCGGCTGTAAATATGACAAATTTTAATGGACGTATTGGAAATACACTCTAGTAGCTTTACAAAAAATAACCACACTGACCGGAATTACTGTTCCTTACGAAAATAAGGACCCAGGTTTAAGTCAACAGAGTACTTAAGGCTCACTTAGCATCTGTCGTGTAAAGGGCCCTAGATCTTGAGACGGGCCCTTAAGCTTGAGACGAGTAGCCTACTTACGCAATGTGGTTTCAGCTTATAAAAAACACAAAATTTTGAAGAAAACAATTTTACTCAAGAAGAGGTGGGTTAGTGACCGAGAAGTAGCCACGTGGATTATGAAGTTAGTAGAGAAACGCCATGGAATGTATACCTACCCAAGCAGCACATTTGGTTGCATAAGAGCTTTGGAGCATGTCCGATTATTACTTATAGTAATAGACTTAAGCGCTATAGCGTGCTCTGGAACCCTTATGCAACCCTTATGCAGCAATTTGGGCACAATTTTATGCAACTATGAGTGCTATTGTAGCTCTATAACGGTGGCACAGAGGTGCTACTAAGGCTGCAACAAACCATTAACTCTCTTATAGCGCTTCTCTAGCACTTTCTAGTGAATGAGATTGAACGAACTGTGAATGAATGATAAATAATTTACGCCAAGTGTTTGGTGTTTGTGACAAACAGATTCACAAGTAATACAAGTTTTAAAATTCCATGGATGCTCATCGGATATCGGCGGCCATTAATTTAATATTTAGTAAGTAAGATGGTGTTATTAGGTTTTGCAGTTCGTATAAAAGCAAATTTTTAAACGCAGACAAGTTTTCTGTAAATGTTAATGATATTTTTTTGAGTAATTTTGTCGCGCTTCCGTAATTATATCAGAATGCAAAGTAAAAACAATTAATATGTAAAATATTTTCTGTTTTATCTACAAATTTTAATTAAAAACATTCCCAAATCATTGCATGTAATATGCCTGTGAGCTAATAATGCTATATCAATCCATTTTTTGGAAGAAATACGTATAATTGTACATGGATATATTGTATATAACCTCAAAGTCAATTAAAAAACCTAAAATTATTAAAATAAAATGGCGTCTACAAAATACAACCTAAGCCTGCAAAAATCTCTCTAACAGCACTCTTGCAGAACTCAAAGTGCTAAGTTCTACCTGTTTACGCCTTAGAGTGATTTTTATTACCCTTCTGTTACTAATATTCTTAAAAGTGATTCCCTTTTCCGAGTTTAAATTATTTGAGTAAGTGTTTTAGGGATCCTTGATTCTGCCATTGCCAAGTATAAGAATAAATAAAAATTATATTTAGGGCATAGAGCTACAGCAATGCTAAGTGTTTTCTTGTTTTAAAACACTTTACTTATTCAACCAAAGTTACAATAAAGATCAGGTATCTTTGAAGATAATTGGAAATAGTAAATATTAGTTTTAAGAAACCTAACAAAAAAAAATACTTTTTAAAATTGCAAAAGTGACTAAGTATGTATGTTAGGAACTGAGTGTCCGGAGACTGCAATGAGCAACCACTGGAAGCAAGCGAGGGAGGTCTGCGCAGCAGTAAAATACTAAAGAGGCTATATAAAAAAAAACTATTTGTGCATGTTTATAACGCTTTCACGCCTAAACTGCTTAATGGATTGGGATAGAAATGAGTAATTATTTTGCTCAGAAACACAAAACAAACATTGGATAATTTGAACCTGACACCTGTCTTTAATATTTGATCTCCAACTGGTATTAACATTTATTATACCGACGGAACCCTCGCACATTTTTCTTTATTTAGAACAAAAATTGCGAATAACTAGGCTGCTTAAAGGAACATTTTATTACTATTGCATTACTAATAGTAGTCCTTGCTTCTTATATAGAGCTTTCAGTAATATATTTATTACCCTTATATTACTAGCAGTGGCTCTGTAGTGGATTTTGTTACTACAGGTTACAGTTATTTCTTTTATAAAGTTTACAGGCGTATAACAGCTCCAGTAGCAACTCATATGCAACCGTAAGCGTTAAAAAGTATTGCTCAACTCTGTTCTAGAGACTGTAGTGGCAAAAGAGTTCTAAAACGAACTATTATACAGGTTAAGGTAATACTGGGTGGAACTTTTGTCACTCTTAGTAACTTTTGCAGCTATAGACGCTTATGGAAGCTGTTATGCAACTTTAGCCTGCCACTAGAACCCTTAAATTACTCTTAAACCACTTAAAGTAACAATTTAGGCTGCAATATCCACTAGTGTGCTAGCTGGGTATGTATTAATTTAAGAAAATTATGATTATGTTATGTTTATTAATTGCAATAAAAAGTCTATATCTTCCGGCAAAAAGTGGTAAAATAAACTAAAAGTATTCAAAAGATAAAAAACTTCATTTTATACTGTAACCCTGAAATTAATTCCTGAAAACTTTCATGTAAATATAGAAGCTAAACTTTAACATTTCACAGTTCACAGCTAGAAGCCGTTTGTCTTCCCTCACAGCGCAAAATCTGGCCAAATTATGAAGTTGTAAGCGGTCGAAATCAAACTGAAACTCTATTCAGCTGAGGTGTAAATTATTCTTGAACTTAGTCCATTGAGGCGTTTTCCAAGACGGACCTATTCAGGGTATAATCTAATGGCTTTTGGGTGTCCAATGACGAAGAAACCTCAAGACTACGACTTAGACGTATGACGTATCTATGCAAATGCATGATTGCATATACTGCAACGCTAATGTTTAGCTAGATTATTTAAGCAAATGCAAAAAATGCGTATACTACAGCGCTGATGATTAGCTACACGCGTATAGCTGGACGCACGTTTGCAAATATATAAGATACGCCCGACCGACGCAACGTCAGCGCTGACCATCGTCGGTTGCCTACTATTTGAACCCTGAAGCTGCAGACCGGCATCGGACGGAATCGGCGACCGACGGCTACGCATGGCGACGTACGGCGTCGTCGGTGTATAAATCTTTGTTATTGTTAAGTTTATAAAAAATCCCTTCAGTAGTTTTTGCGTGAATGAGTAACAAAATACCATACGTACCAAATTTCGAGTTTATAATATTGTAATTTTCAATTATTCAGGTGCAGATTAATACGATAATTAATAGGAAGATGATGATGATGATGATGTCCTCTAATCCCTCATCAGGGACATAGGGCTCTCAGTAAAGCTCGCCACTTGCTCCTGTCTTGGGCAACCTCCTCCATCTCGCCCCACGGTGCTCCGAGTGTGGGAGCCTCTTGTTCGACCGTGCGGCGCCAGGTCTGCTTAGGGCGGCCGACTCTGCGACGTCCTTGTGGGCACCAATTAAGGGCTATCTTCGACGGATGGTCGTCTGGCCTCCTCAGTGTGTGGCCTATCCAACGCTATTTCCTTATCTTGATCTCCAAGTCAACAGGTTTCTGGTGCGTGATTCTCCATAACTCAGAGTTCCTGATTGTCTTGGGCCATAATACTCTCAGGATCTGTCGTTGGCATTTGTTAATAAAAACCTGCAACCTAGCAGACAGATCCTTTCAATTAATAGGATACGTCACGATAATTACCTAAACAATATACTAGAAGGGAAAATAGAAGGACAGAGAGGGCCAGGCAGACCGAGAGGAAGCTACATGAAGCAGACAAAGGAGAAAGTTGGAGTGGAGACCTACAAGGAGGTGAAAGAAGCAGTGGAGAGACGACTGGAGTGGAGGAGGCTACACGGACAAGAGCTCGGCTCTTAAATAAAAGAAGGTGCAAATTAATAAGTTTATTGTCATAAAGGATGATCCTTTAGTTCAATCATCTATGGTGTTCTTAATCGAGTTGACGACGGAAGAGCGGTTCAATGAAAACTTTCTTATTCACTTCGAGTTTCCTACTGGGTCTCGGCATACAAAATATCTATGGGCTCAACTTGTATCCGTTACTGGGGAACAAGAGAAATCCACGCTTTAGGATGACGAGCGTAATTTATTAAGGGCCCACACTGTGCGAAACAAGAGCCACTTCCGATAACTTATAAACCATAGCCATAATCAAAAATATGCGTCAATGACGCCCTAGATAATCTTGCTAAGAATTTTTAAGGCTCTGTTGTAAAGCTTTCAGAATAATGATCTTAAGTTGTAAGTTGGTAACCAATTTTCTATAGTGTTATTTTTTTAATTTTTTACCTAGCCGAAAGTGTTTAGATCTTCATATCATAAGGAAAACATGGTGCAAACAAATTAATGTTTAAAATCTTTCTATAGGCACTTTATTTAATTAGTAACTAGAGCAAATAAATATATAGTTGTACAATCACTTATTTTCAAATAATCACATGAATAGTTTTGTTTAATATGCATACTTCAATACATAGTATAAAATAAAATCTCTTCCCGCGTCCGTCCCTATGTATGCTTAAATCTTTTATACTCTGCACCGGAATTTGATGCGTTTCTTTTTTCAAATCGAAAGAGTGATTCAAAAGTATAATTAATGCAAAACATAGTAATAGGATAGGCGGTTCGAAGTTCTGAATATGGCAAAGTTTCATTATAATCCATTCACTAAGCGTTCATAATATAAGTAGGATAACCGCGATATTAAAAGCGACACAAAAATTACTATTTCATTGCTTTAAGAGGCTGTATGTAAAACGCAACCTCAATAGTTGTTCAACTCTAGGCAAGTTGGCATCGGCGGAACGCTTCAAACTTATGTGGGTATAAGTATTCAACTTCCAAGTGGCGTAGTTAAGGCTGTAAATGGAAACTTAAGTATTTCTGTAACTACTTAATTAAAATTAACTTCCCGACTTTTCTGTCATATTCTACATCATTATGAAGAGAGGATAAGGATGGCGCGTTAGGTAGTATTAATTAGTACTTTTTTGTCTGTATGGCTTCTACAACACTTTATAATGCACGAAGGCATATTTGTAAAGTCAAATCACGGTCAGAACTACACAAAATAATGTTATATGATCCGGTCGCTGCAGCCAAACGACTAACGCGGCATGATGTCCGTAACCTAGGCCCCGCCCACAGAGTATTCTTTTCCGTGTGAACATTTGATTGGGCTTCTTGAGTATTGTTGTTCGTAGCATACATATTTTTCCTACCAGGCAGCACGCGCGCGGAAAAGTGACATAAATTGGATAATAGTTTTAAAGCGGCTGCTACGCTGGCCATACAGTCACTTTCACGTCTGACAAGGAGCTAGAGATGCAGGACTCACGGCTTCACGTGCCTTCCGGAAAGCAATGGCGGCAACATTCAAAGTCTAAAAAACCCTTTTGTAAGTAATCGTCGCCACTGGGGATCGAACTTCAGACCCCCGGCTAAGGAACCGACGCGTAATCTCCTGGGCTGCATCAAAAATGTTTACTAGAGAGGCGATAAAGAGGCTATTGCTTATGATTGAGCGGGACGTACTTTGCTGAAATGGTTATAATGGAATTAATAAATAGTTATTGTAAAGCGTCTGAAGGCGGGTTTTACATTAAAATTGCAACAGACAAGTCGGCTAATCGTGTTGTTTTGCTAAACATATTTTATTTTGATAATTCGACCCATATTCTTTAGACAACGTTAAATATTAACAAGTTTTTAGAATATAGACAAAAAGAAAGTTACTAATAATACGAAATTAAAAATCCTTATTCTATAAAGGAAACACAAAAAAGCTTTCCCAGGTCTATTATCAAAAAGTTCCTGCTCCCTTACCACCCTGTAACCTTATGTTTACTTCAGTACCTATTCAGCGAAAAGATTTATACGATAATGTTTTCTGTAATAAAAGAGGGTTTACGGATCAGTGGAGCAATATGAAAACAACATATTATTGGGTGTTATGTATAATATGTATTATACTTCTTCGACTGCTCCGTAGCTCAGTTGGCAGTGATGTGGACTGAGTATGCGTGTGCACCTGGGTTCGATTGCCGGCGGCGCGAACATTGTTGTGTTGTCATTGTTTGTTCCCGGTTTGGGTGTAATGTTCGTCTCTGTATATGTTTCGGGCACCCTAGGTACAGGTTCTTCCTAATTAGGGGCTCCGAGTGTGATGCTTTATTATCAATACATAGTATAAAACAATGTCGCTTCCCGCGTCTATCCCTATGTATGCTTAGATCTTTAAAACTACGCAAACGGACTTTGATGCGGTTTTTTTTAATGGAGTGATTTAAGAGGAAGGTTTATATATATAACGAGCTTTCCCGGCTTTCTTCGTTACGCCATAGAATTTAAGATACTACAAAAGACTTGGCTCTATAGACTATGTTCTTTGACTGCCCAGAATGGCCGAATAAAAAACAAACAACAAACCACCTGTCAAAATATGTAAACAACGGAAAAAATATTACACCTTGGGTTATATTATTTGAGTTTAGGTAAGGATCTCTAATTTTTCTTAAAATCTTATATAGCCTATGACACTCGGGGTTAATGTAGCTTCCTACTTAACAGTGAAATATTTTTTCAAATCGGTTCAGTATTTCCGGAGCCTATTCGTTACAAACAACAAACAAATCTTTCCTCTTTATAATATTGGTATAGATACATGCACAAAATAATAAAAGGTAAGGCGGTACTGTTGTTCGCCGGGTTGACTAGTGTTCTATATAACCAACAAAGACACGCCACACACTAAAACATTCTGAGCCATAAAGAATGATTTATTTATGCGTCCCCTTCCTATGCCAAAAAGATAAAAACGATAACGAAATTCGATATTTATGTTGTAGTTATGTTGTTTTATAGCAAAATACATAACAAAAGAAAGCAGTAGCAAGAAGCTAACAAAGAATTAAATTTATTAGTGCCTCATTGACAACGACAAACTTTACAGCGATAACAAAAGTTAAAAGACAAATGAAAACAAAAAAAACTCCTTAATACAAAACATTATTAGCTATAAAGTATTCTATCCATTACTACATACTGTCATACCTACTATATAAATACCTAACGAAAGCAGTTTTGTCTGTGTGTACGCTACACACCTAAACTGCTGAACTGATGGGGATGAAAATAAGAAGTATACGGACATAATGATTTTTACACGAAAACCGGAAAATCAGTAGAACTTTGATTATCCGAACGAGTTATCCGAACTTGGTTCCCAGAACATTTTACCTCGACCAGCGCGTGCTTCACCGCCACTTACTGTACTACCTACTATTTGTCCTAACCTATTATAACTTTTATTTTTAAACTGTGCTTTACTATGTTGTGTATGTATTATACCTAGATACATATAAACCTTACTGTTGAATCATTCTTTCTGATAAAAAAAACCGCATCAAAATTCGAATATTTAGCGACAGACGGCGGAAGCGACTTTGTTTTATACTATGTATTAATGATAGCAAACCAAGAAAACTGTGACCTACATAAAAAGTACATACGTATGTATACACAGTAAATATTTAGATACAGTATATAAATCAAGCTTGCTACCCTAGTTCCGATGAGAGTGGAAGCAAATCGTTCGTGTAAAACGCCCCTGACGCCAGTATGGCTGACTATTATCTTAACTTCAGTAAATTGCCTGGTTTAGAAGGAGTTAGGCTGTGGTATTATTTTTATGCTCGCCTTTTAAAATCCAACAGTAGAGCGTCAATTATCCGAACTAATTGGGCTACATGGGTGTTCGGATAACCGTTATTTTCGGATAATTGAACTACCTATATTACCAATTGATCTAGCCATACATATACTTACGTACAGGTTTTTGAAAACCATATTTACGTATATACTTAACGAGCTCTCCCGGCTTACTTCGTTATGCCATAGAATATAAGATACTACTAAAGACTTGGCTCTATATACTTTTGTTCTTTTGAATGCATATAAAAAACAAACAACCACAACAAACCACCTGTCAAAATATGTAAACAACGGGAAAAAAATTGCACCATGTGTTATATTATTCGTGTTTAAGTAAGGCTCCTTAAGTTTTTTGAAAATCTAATATAGTCTATGTCACTCGGGGACAGTGTAGCTTCCCAACAGTGAAAGAATTTTTCAAACCGGTTCAGTATTTCCGGAGCCTCTTCGATGCAAACAAACAAAACAATCAAATCTTTCCTCTTTATTAGTATAGATGACAAAAAAAGGGCAGACAGGACAATGTGCCTCCCCCACGAATCGACATAATGGCCGGAATTGTGTGACCCACTTTCAGTGGACTCCCTAAGCCTTCATCAGGTCGTCTGGCTAAAAAAAAATTACCATCTTTTATACTAACACTGTCAAAACTCACAAGGATAAACAAAAACAAACATAATTATGGTTTCCTTCGTTTTTCTCGCTTTACCCCTATCACTGTTAATAAGCTAACCCTTTTAGTGATAAGACCGCGACTGCGTAAGTATACTAGTACGTACTTTGGTAAAAACATGGCTATAATAATTACTATACCTAATTCATTATTTTGTGAGTCGGGTTGTCTCAGATCACTTTTTTCATGTTAATTGAGTAGAATTGTTCTTCCATAAGACACATACATACATACATTTCGGTGTTTTTACTAATATACAGAGGTTTTTCTTTTATATAGCCAATTTTGAACTTTAGAATAAAGCATTGGTTCTGCGGTAATTGTTATTTAGTACCTACCTAAGTATCGTTTGTTTTGTGGTTAACAAACCAAACTATTTATTACCTTAAGAGGCATAGCACAGCTAAAGTAGCGCCACCCGAGAAAAAAATAAATATCTTCTAAACTAAGGCAAATATCAAAAATGTGAAACAGCATTCCCCTAGATAATTCAGCCTAGTATTTTTAGGGCATTGTTGTATAGCTTTTAGGTTAAAGACTACAGAAAGAAACTGATTGTTGCTAAAAACGGCCGTTATTATAGAATATATTTATTTTTTTCTCGAGTGGCGCTACTTTAGCTGTGCTATGGCTCTTAAGGGCTTACACGGTGCGAAACTAGCGCCACTTCCGATAAATAATTAATATCTTCTAAACCACTACCGAAATCAAAAATATGCGTCTTAGACTCCCTCGATAATCTTGCTTAGAATTTTTAAGGACCTGTAGCTTTCAGGTTCAAAATTCAAGGAATAAACCGTTTGTTGCGTAAAGTGGCCACTTTCGTTACATAAAAGAATATTTCTAAGATCATTATCCTAAAAGCTACACAACATAGCTTTAAAAATTCTAAGCAAGATTATCTAGGGAGACAAAGACACATATTTTTGATTTCGGCAATGGTTTAAAAGATATTATTAATTATTTATCGAAATGGCGCTAGTACTTAGTAGCTCCCGTGCCTCTTAAGGGTCGTCCCACATTTGGATCTAGTGCAAGTTCTATATTCAAACAATTATCCGTTGGCAATAAACTATCTCCTATTGAACTCGACCGAGTTTGAAACTGAAATGTAAATTCAATTGTGCAATTCAGTTTAATAGGAATCCGCAATTATGTGAGTTATCGAAGCCGAATTATTGACGAGCCGTAATACCCTATGAGGCGTCGATTGACGTAGACTATAATATAGATAGCTTTGACAAGGGGTAATCTCGTTGCCGCTGTAAGCAAAATTAACATACTTTTTTGGTTACGTGGGGAAATGCCTTGCGCATTTCCCGACACTCGGGGGGAGCGTCGGCATTATGCTCGCACCCACTAGGGCTGACATTCACAGTCGCGTCACAGCTCGAACTAGCACTCCAAAGTCTCAAAATGAAAACTTAAATCGTTCTCAACTCTAAATTGATTATGAACAGTCAAGTTCTGACTTCGTGACAGTGAAAAATAAGCTCGACGGAGTATAAGACGGCTCGAGCCAGGATAATCAGTTACCGGGAACTACTTGTCCGAGTATCATACTCATCCGAGTAGCCTCCAAACCACTGTGAATGTCAGCCTAAATCCCTGGTGGCCGTCTTAGCGTTTTGGGGAAGAACCCCGGGAATCATAGATTGTCGGCGTATTAACATCCGCACAAACTTCCGCATGTTTAAGCAACTATCTGACACGATGAGCATCGTTGTGCCTTGTGAAATAAGTTTACACAATTTTAGTAGCCTGTCTGTCATTCTCAATTTTAGAAATTATTCTATAGACTTGATCATCAAGGATAATTTCGAATTCTAATGGTGAAACAGTTTTTCAAATCCGTCCAATATTCGATTTTAAACAAACAATAAATTATTTAATAATATAATAATAATATCGCATCACACTCAGAACCCCTAACTAGGAAGAACCTGTATCTAGGGTGCCCGAAACATAAAACAGAGACGAAAATTACACCCAGACCGGAAAAAAACATATTCATCATAACAATGTAAGCCCCGCCGGGAATCGAACCCAGGTGCACACGCATCTCAGTCCACATCACTGCCAACTGAGCTACGGAGCAGTCAAATGGAACGAGTGATCCGTTACAATTCTATGGCCACCATATTATAGCTTCTATGGCAAAACTATATAACAAGATTAGTCTTACTATTTGCCTCCGTCGTCGGATTCCACGCCCGTAGCGACCATTTATCTCTATAAGTCTCGACACCTGTGCGTTGAGGAAAGAGGGTTCGTGATTGCTTTAAGTGGTTCCGTATGTCTCAGCCATGTCACAGTTGCGTCTTTCCGTTCTATACAAGGCCAGTAAGCAGCCATACGAAACTGCTCACGTATACATTGTAATGCTGTTTTAAAATCTGTTATTACAATGTATACATGAATTTTGCGTACTGATCGTGTATAGTTTGTAGCGTGGATGCTCGCGTCTTCGTTCCGGACTATACTACACCATTTACTTACACTTGCACTTGACAAGAGTCAGTTTTTTTTTTAATTTAGTTTGTGTTAGGTTAGAAGTATAAGTACTTTATTGGTTAGAATTAAATTTAAACAATATTTTATTTGTAGGTAAGTATTTATTTTTTATTTTTTAGTTAACCGAACACTATCTCCAACGCCGAACTATGGAGGGTTATAAACCAAAGACCTATTGCTGAGGAGATAAGGGAAAGAAAATGGCGATGGATCGGACACACGCTCCGTAGGGCTCCGGATCACATCCTCAGACAGGCCCAAAATTGGGATCCTGCAGGTGGCTCTAGGAGGCCAGGCCGACCAAGACACGCCTGGAAGCGGTCCGTCATAGCAGAAGCTCGACAGATGGGCTACTCATAGGAGGAACTGCCGGACCTGGCCCAAGACCGACAGCGATGGAGACATCTTCTGACGGCCCCAGGCTTCACGAAGGAGTAACGGGAATAGAGAGAGAATATTATAAATGCGAAAGTAACTCTGTCTGTGTCTATCTTATGTGTTATAGTTATGCAATCACTACTTTTATGATTTTAATGTTATTTTTACAGTCGAGGGAGCCGCGGAAAGGAAAGAAGGCACACACACCGTATACTTTTTATTCAGAAAATTTCTGAAAAGGGAAAAAATGGGATTTTGAATTTTGTTGGGAATATGTGTGACGTTCGTCTCTGTGTGTGTTTCGGGCACCCTAGATCCTAGTTCTTCCTAGTTAGGGGCTCTGAGTGTGATGTGTTAAAAAAAAAATTAATTTAAAATGACAAACGAAGGAGCAATAGTAGTTTTTTAAAGCACAATATTAGTAACAAAAACGTATTCAAAATTTGCTAACTCACGTAAAAACAAAGTGTGTTTACCTAAAAGTCTTTGTAAATTTGTCAAACCGACCCCCGCCGAGTGTCGCGCTGAATTTTAAGCATCAAATTGTATTTTATTAAGTCGTAAAGCGTATAAATATTTAGGCAGCGTAGACAAAACACGCTTTATTAGGTTCTGCTTTAAATTTAATTTTGTTTGCATTAGTTTATTCGTGTCATACTTTTCATTAAGCAATTAGCAGCCCAGCAGGCCTAGATAACATTTTTGTTTCTACTCTTTCTACTAGAACAAACAGTAAAATCCAAAACATAGTATGCGGGACCAGGATTTTTTATGTGATGTTTAGTGCGTGTTTCTTTTTAAATGTATGTAAATTGTAATTACTTTAAGATAATTAAATGCAACAAAGTGTCTCTACATCAATCTAGAACCAAAAATATCTCGAATGGATACCGCGCACCACAAGACGCAGAGTAGGCAGATAAAAGTGGTCGGTCGTACTGGTGAAGGTTGCGGGAGTAAGTACTTACTTACTGGATGAGGGTCGCACAACGACCTGTCATCGTGGCAAACTGGGGATGAGGCCTAAGTTCAGCAGCGCACGTCTATCGGCTGAAATGATAAAATCGTATCGAAATGGCGTATGCGATGCGGGTAAACGACACAGATTCTACCTAGTTGGAGGCTTCCAGTTTGATGCGTACTATATATTTTAATTATTTATAGGGTAACATGCCCTATTACGGCGCGTTTTGACGACATTTTAAAGTAGGGTAAGAAATTAAGCATTTCTAAATATTTTAGCAGATATTTGAAATTTTTTTTGACACTCATGATAATTATATTTTCTATTTCAGTTGTCGTTTTATTAATTCTAGAGTAATAATTAATTTTTAATAAATATTTTTTCTGACAATTCGGAATTCCTATTACGGCGGCAAAAAAAAGTTTGAAGCCCATTACGGCGGTAAGCACTGCCTATTACGGAGTATGGGATACCAACACACGCACGATGAAACATTTTCATCTCAGCTCACGGTTCCGTGCAATCAGAAAATGGTATGCAATGACTGTAATTGTTACTGGCACTGTACATAAATACAGGTTCTTCCTAGTAAGGGGCTATTTTGATAATATTTTGTGTATCAACTATTAAATAAACGGCCTCGCGCTAAGGAGTTTCCAGTAATATAATTAGTTTAGGAAACACGAATAATGAATATTTGGCTGTAAGGGGTATTATGTTCCTTTGCCTGACCTGAAAGGGCGAATAACAAAACAACAATCAATCAATCAATCTACGGCATCGTAATGTTCTCCCATCTCTCTGCACAACGGAACGGAATGAATTAATTTTTTTTTTTCTTGTGTTTTAATCTGCGATCGGTCGTAAGACCATAAGCGGATCTGTTGAATGTTAAATGGCTTGTGGAGTGAAGTAGCCAGTGCTACTTCTACCCCTTCAAAGGACATCCTTTCTCTTCAGTCGCCGCACGGTGCGCGAAGTGTCAAGTAGTTGCGTTGCGAGAGGGTTTGGGTGGTGAGTTAAGCGTTCAGCATATATTTTCTTTATCTGCTCCACTTCAGCTGCGACAGTCGGCATATTGAGATAGCTATGGATTTCATCATTCCTTGTAAACCAGGGGCCATTGACAATTGTCCTCAGTATGTTGTTTTGGACCCTCTGGAGGCAGAGGATATTGGTGTTGCTGGCTGTTCCCCATAACTGTGCACCATATGTCCATATGGGTTTAAGAATACTTTTATAGATAAGTAATTTGTTATCGACCGATAGTGCAGAATTCCTTCCCATTAGCCAATACAGAGATTTAAATTTGTTCTTGATCTCGTCTCTCTTATGTTTTATATGTGCTTTCCAATTTAGCCTTCTATCTAGGTAAAATCCAAGGTATTTGACGCAGTTCGCATGTGGCAAGGAGTCGGGGCCCAGGTTTACAGGGGGACAATTACCTTTTCGTAAGGTGAATGTAATATGATTGGATTTTGCAGCGCTAGCACGTATTCTCCATTTTTGAAGCCAATCATAGGTTTGGTCCAGGAGGTCTTGTAGTCTTTGGCTAGCTTTTAAGTGGTTTTCGTCGCTTGATAAGAAGGCAATGTCATCTGCATAAGTAGCAATGGTAATAATATTTGCTGTGGGAAGATCATGTGTAAAGATGTTATATAAAACAGGACCCAAAACAGAACCCTGGGGCACGCCCGCCTCTATGGCATACAGCTTAGACCTGTCATTGCCTTGTTTCACAATAAAAGCTCTATCAGTCAAGTAGGATTCTATTATGCCATAGAACGAGTGTGGCAAATTTTTCTTGATTTTATAAAGAAGTCCCTTATGCCACACCCTGTCAAAGGCCTGTTGTACGTCAAGAAAGGCTGCGCTACAGTACTGCTTCCTCTCAAAACTTTGTCTAATTGCATCGAAAACTCTATGCATCTGTTCTGTTGTGGAGTGACATTTTCGAAAGCCGAATTGGTGTGTTGGTACGAGCTGGCACTGTTCTACACTGAGCTTAAACCGGGCCAGAAATATTTTTTCCCAAAGTTTAGAGAGTGACGGAGTAAGACTTATGGGTCTATAGGATGGAGCTTCATGTTGCGGATTTCCAAACTTATGAATTAAATATGTGGACGATTTTTTTTATAAGCCGCGCTGATAAAGAAACGATTAGAAAATGGCGGCGGAACGAATGCTTTCTCGTGTATATTAGTATGAGGGAAGAGTTGAGCAGCGAGACAGCCCATACAACGGCCGCCATTTTGAGATCGTTTCTTTATGTGCGCAGGTTATACTCATAAAAGCGTAATTGGTGTGAATTTGGCTAGCTTCTTAACATATTTTTTAATATTTGTTGTTAATCTACATTAAGTGAAGTTACAAATGATAATTATTTAATGTCTGTTGACCAGGTCAATATCTCAGTAGAGGCTGGACAAAAGTTAGTTCAAAAAAGGAAGATTTTGGCACAATTATTGAATTTTTCTCTAAATTTCCATAACTTTTTGAAGTTTTTAATATTCGTTAGTATTATTTTGACGACAAATAAAATATCGTGAAATTTTTTCATTAAAATTAATTGAGCCGTTTCGGAAATTAGTGCATTTGGCAGACAGACAGACGGACGAATGGAAAAGACATATCAATAAGGTCCCGGGACGTGGACCCGAAACCTTAATCAATAAACTGATACAAACCTAAACTGAGAACTTCCTCTTTTCTAAAATCGGTTAAAAATAGGTACTAAAACACTTTTTCTGAATTTGAAAAGTACTTTTGTGAAAATTGGTTTTGATAAAATCGAAATAATCGCGGACAAACATGCATACAAACATACATACACGTCGAATTGATAACCTCCTTAACCTCGTTATAAAACAATTGCTGTTCGTTTTTCTCCAACTTTAATTTGAAAAAGGCCCGGACGAGGATTTTAATAATTCTTATAATATTATAAACAATAAAATTTGTAATAAAGGATGTCTGTAACTCTTTCACGTAAAAACTACGAAATAGATTTTAATGAAACCTTACAAATAAAACATATTTGAAGGAAAATTTAACTGACGAAGCAGCGGAGTGCAGTCAGTGAAGGTTTAGTTAAACAGTAAAAAAAATGGAAAATGGATTTCTACCCAAGCGGAGAAAGTTTAAAAAAAACGAAAGATACAGTTTTTTACAACAACGTTGACACAAACATGCAATAAAATGGAACACAAAAAAAATACAACAACAAAACAGTAAACCAAAATACAATAATAAATAAAACAACCAACGAATCATAATCAGTTTTGTATGGTGTGTCTAAGTTGCGGTAAAATCTAGTATTAAATTATTATATTGATTGGAAAATACGATAAAACTAACCTTAGTATACATTTTTCTGTAAGTTTTTTAATTATTTACTTACACTGTAAAGTGCAGTTTTGTTATTTGACGTATGTCAATTTAGACAGGATGTCACGTATTTACCATACAACAAACCAAATAAGTAGACCTGTAGTAAAGCTTTTTAAAATGTACGGTATCTTTATGAATAATACGGTTAAATTATTAGCTCTGTAATTTCCATACACCGTGTTAGGATTCCTTACAGCCTAATACGGTAGGTACTAAAATATGTAATGAGTTTTTATATCCTAATTCTGAAATATAACGTTAAGATATTTCGGTAATGTAAGTTATTACTTACATATAAGAGCACTCTGACTTTACCATAAAACTCTCAAATCGTTAGTAATCGTTGTATTAGACTATTTTTCTTCATTAAAACTCATATGTTAGGTTTCACAGTATTCTAACAATCTTAAATTTTACTGTCAACTTTAAGCGTCAAAAACAAGGATTTTAGTTAAAAAACATGTACCTCCAAAATTGGTTTTATACTTGAGAACTAATGAAAATTACACTTAAATAACGAAATGTTCATAAATTATATTTATTATACCACTAAATTAAAAAATTACCGATACTGCGTTTTTCCTATTACCGATGGTACCCTCCGTAATAGGCGGAACCCTCAAATAGCCTTCCTATCACGGCGGACTTTTGTTTACTCATATTTACTTGTTTTATTTGATTTTAAACAGAAATCAACTTGATTAACTAAGACTTCTTGAATGTAAAAAGTATTCGAATATAGTAACATAATCTTAAAGTGTTTGTTTGAACTAAAAACGAAGTCTGAAAACTCAATGTTCTACCGCGAGTCAGTCTGCGTTTGTATGAAACAGCTTCTCGCTTCGCTGACGTTACACAAAATAATTAATTTAAGTAATTTTAAACGATTTGAAACGCACGAATGCTGGGTAATAAGTGACTTGTTAGTTTCCCTTGGACACTATGTAGTCACCTTTACCATACACAGTCACAACGAATCATAAATTGCAAAAGATAAAATAGAGCCGTAATAGGACGTGATTTTGACTACCGCGGTAATAGGACGTTTTACCCTAATATAATTAATAATATTAACAACAAAGTAAGATGATACAGTGCTTCGGGAAGCACGTTAAGCCGTTGGTCCCGGCCGCAGTAGTGGTCGTTATAGCTGCGGCGACAAGCTGGCCCCGCCTCACGTTGGTAATAAAACATAAACTCTGCTAAACGTGGGTCCGACTCTTGAGATGGTGCCTCTGCCTAATCCTTTGGGGAATAAAGGCGTGAGATTATGTTATGTTATGTTAATATTAACACATCGAACAAATGTTTGAACAAAAAAAAAATAACAAAACAAACTACTTACGAGGTTTACAAAATTGCCCAACAGTACCCTAAAAATCTGCTATCACATTTCCAATATAAATGAGGGCGATAACAAAGAAGTCTCGTAGGCGGAGCAGAATTAGGTATTACAAGATACTGACTGATTGATCAGACGGTGATTGAGGGGAGGAATTATTCCTTTTCAAACGATTTACTCTTTGTCAACTGACACATTTTTGTTGTTTTATTAATACTTAATACCTACTTATAATAACGCATCACTCGCTTTTGTCATCTATTATTATTATTATTTTAATTTAATGGACTTGACTCCACTTCAGTGGAGTATTTTGCCAGTGTCAAGTTCACAAATTAGTTAAAAGGGTGGGCTTAAAGCCCGGCAACGTTGTACGGTTATTATAAGTTTATTGGATTATTGTTTTAAAGCCCGCTAACAAAACACGTGGTCTCGGAACCAACGTTAAAACAATAATCCTCTATAAATTATGTCACTGTATTTTGAATAGAAATACTCTTTATATTGCAATCAATAGGCATTTTAGATAGATATTTTAGTGTTTTAATACAGTGTTGTTATTTATTTCATCACTTAGGGAACCTAATTAGATAGAATCTGTATAACTTTTACGTCACCCATATTTTTGCATTGAGTAGGCTCCGAAAGTACTGAAACGATTTGAATAATTCTTCCACTGTTGGAAAGCTACACCGGCTGACATAAGCTATACAATATTCTCAAAAATTAAGAACACATGGGTGTACGGAGTTCTGGGCGAAGAAAGCTGAAATTTGGCACGTGGGTTCCTTGGTAAGCACTAAGAAAGGATTTCCCGAAATTCCCATGGAAAGAGGAAAAAACGGGATTTTTTGTGTTTATGAGAAATCTGCGCGGGTGAGACCGCGGGGCAGCCTCTAGTTTATTATATTACTTACTCAAGTTATGTGTACTTAAGCATATCGATCAAGTTACGGTCCTAAGTTAAGGCGCACAAGCCCTTATCAAACCCTCGTCCTCGAAGGGCGCAACTGTTGCTTAAACTTACGACCTAACCCTTGTTTAACTATTGTTTATATTACAAGAGTACATAACTGGGACGTGAGCTCTGAATATCAAAATATATGAAATTCCTCCGTTACTTACTGACTGACATACTGAATGACTGACAACGTACAACCTAAACCGCTTGAGTTTCGGACAAGAGCTAGACTTTTTAAAAAAAACCGTTATGAAACTAAACTGGCCGCTTTAGGCAACAAACGGTTTTTTCTTTTATTTTGATCCTGAAAGCTACTAACAGAGCCCTAAAAATTCTAAGCAAGATTATCTAGGGTGTCAAAGGCGCATATTTTTTATTTCGGCCGTGGTTTGAAAGAATCCGGAGTGGCGCTATTTTCGCACCGTTTCGTAAATTTTGATACCTTTGCGCGAAATTCAAATTTTTCACGTCTTTTAATTATTTTGGTGAAACTATTAATTTTAAATAAAGTTTAAATGAATTCGCGTTCGTAAAAACCTATTTCCCACATTGTGATATATCGTTTTTGAAAGACAGAGTTACCGATTTTGTGTATATTCAAGGAACTTGTTTTTTGGCCTTTTACCCCTTAGACACAAAATCTGTAGGTCTGTCTTCGAAAAACGTTGTATTACAATATGGGAGATGGTTTTTTACATAAGCGAATTCATTTAAACTTTATTAAAAATTTATACTTTCGCCAGAATAAATAAAAAAGACGAAAAATTTGAATTTCGCGCCATAGAGAGAGTTACCACCTTAATAGCCTTTGATTCCATAGTAGTAACATACATACCCACATCCTACATCAGAATAAAACACACTGTCCCAAATAGTTCGAGTCTTGACACTATCGTTACACCTCGGCCACTTCATAGAAAAAATCGCGTTGCTTCGCGCACAGGCGAAACTCGTATAATACATGCACGTGCGACGCTGCTTTATTTGTACAGTGGCGGACACGATCGGCGTAACACTTCCGGTTTTTCTGTAATGCAAAATAGCTCTTGTTCTTTGGCAATACAGTCTAGGGCTGACGAAACCATAGACAAATCTGTTACGGCCTCCTAGTCCGTGACTGTACTGAGCGGTAACTGAAACGTAACCGAGCGCGGAGGAGCCGCATTTGCTGAGGGAGGCAGGGAGTGCCCATACTGTTTGTAGTACTATTTATTAAACTGTCCTTTCGTAGTCTTATTATTCCGGGGCCAAAAACAAAAACCAAATTTTGAATTTCACTTGATAGAAAATTATTATCGGGAGTACGCTCTCAGAAATGTCCAAAACAATATAAGATCAACATAATTCACTGTAAATAACCAGCTTGACGTTGCAAACGCTGCTATCTCCTTACATAAATAAATCAGGATTAGACATCGTGTTCGGTTCAGCTCCTGTTATACTAACACTAAGCTGGTAACGCCATAAAGTGGACTGTAAGGAAATTGATTCATCTCTATACAACAACTGAGCTGCTGCAGTTCGTGGTAAGGCGTGGTTCACACAACAAATACCTTTAGTAATATAAAAACACTCACTTGCAATCGGTTAACAAACACAAATTTTTCAATTCCCGTAGGATTTTTGCGATAAAAAGTATCATAATGTCTTTCTCGGGATTCTAAGCTAACTTACCGATTATCATCCGAATATAAATTATAAGTTTGAGGTATTAACAAATGTCTAAACCCAACCTAAACAGTAGCGCATCTGCGCCGTATTCCCCGAAGAGACACGGACACCGGATACCGGATAGAGCATTACCGCCCGCCAACGTTGCCAGAAAGTTCGATGTCCGGCGCATTTTCTTGAGAGGTCACTGCTTTTTTTATTATATTTTTTTCTAATAAATTGCTATTGTAAGTACAGACAGTTGCAAAACTCTATACAGAGTGCGCAAAAATGATCACATCCAGCGGTTTCATTCGCGGGCATAATTGTCTAATAATAATAACACATCACACTCAAGAGCCCGTAACTAGGAAGAACCTGTATCTCGGATACCCGAAACACACACAGAGCCGAACATTACATTCAGACCGGAAACAAACATCGATATTCATCATCAAAATTCGCCCCGCCCGGGAATCGAACCTAGTTGCACACGCTTAATCAGTCCACATCGCTGCCAACTGAGCCACGGAGCAGTCAAACAGTGTTTTTAGCTGTTTAGACCTAACGCTATTGTATGAAATTTAGCAAGTTACGGTACCTATACTGGGTGTTCCTGAATCTTCTTCTTCTTCGTCGTTCCCTCATGACTGAGGCTCGTGATCAATAATTATTTCCCTCCATATATCGCGATCAAGGGCTATGTGGGCTGCTCTGGAATGGAAGCCGACCATCTTGTAGGGGCTCTTCCTCTAGCGCGCTTGCCTTCAACTTTTCCCATTATTATTTCACGTTCAAAGCTGTGGTGTGGTGTGGTTGTGTGTTTTTGAATAGGCGGTAACAAATTTATTTACTGCAAAAATAAAAGAATACTACCACTCCATCTCCTTTTTTGGATGTCGTAAAAGGCGACTAAAGGAACACTCAGAGAACTGGCAGGAGCGTCATACGTTAAAAATCCTGAAAAGTCAAACCTGCCTAGCGTGGCCATTATGGCAAACCTCCCTAAAACGTTCGTCCTTGTGACGATCTTTGGGGCAGACTTATACAAAAACTAGAGTCTGCCCCGCGGTTTTTCCTGCGCAGATTTTTCATAAACACAAAATGCCGGTGATTTTTCCCGTTCCCTTGGGAATTTCGGAAAATCCCTTCTTAGTGCTCGCCTACACTTCCTAAGTGCCCTCTACGCCCTGTAGTTTCGGCTCTACGTTGTCAGTCAGTCAGTCAGTCAGTCAGTAACGGAAGAGTTTTATATATATTGATTGATGGACGCAATTAGGCTGAGAAGATGATCATTTCATAGAGTTAAGAAAGAAAGAAAGAAAGTGAAACTATAGCAGTTCTCATTAAGCTTAATGACCTCGTTCACTAGCATGAACTAAATTGTTTATTAACCCCCGCTACGTAGAGTTCGCTGAATTTTAAAGTTTCAAACTAGGTTCTTTATTAGCATTAGTTATCAGATAAGTTAGCTCGCTCTCTCTCGCTCTACATACTAATTTTGCTGCTCCTATATTCTCAATTTGAGTTATACTTATTAATAAGAAGACTGGGACCGCAAGAGCTCTATTAAATCATCAATGCATAGTATAAAATAAAGTCGCTTCCCGCGTCTGTCCCTATGTATGCTTAAATCTTTAAAACTATGCAACGGATTTTGATGCGGTTTTGTTTAATAGAGTGATTCAAGAGTAAGGTTTATAAGTATAATACATGCACAAAATAGTAAAAGGTTAGGCGGTACGAAGTTCGCCGGGTCGACTAGTAAAATATAACTTTAAATATGGTTTTGTATTATTGCTAAATACTCCCGAGCCGTCTACTGTCAGTTTTAAAACTATAAAGCAACCAAGTTTGTATTCAACTACACGTGCAAAGCTGGTAACAAGCGCTTGTTGGTGCTGGTTCGAAAAATGTATAGAAAATATCTGCGCTATTATAGACGCTTATTCCAGGGGGCCAAGTTTCTTAACTAAAAACGAGTGACTCGTAATTGCCTTGTTAGCAACTTAGTTAACCATTGCTGTTTTCTTTGAGCGTGCAACAGAAATTACCTTTGTTAAAGCGGCAATGGTTAACGAAATCGCTAACAAGACAATTACGAGTCACTCGTTTTTAGTTAAGAAACTTGGCCCCCAGAGCGAATGTCTGCGCAGGCATTTTCTATACATTTTTCGAACCAGCGCCAACAAGCGCTTGTTACCAGCTTTGTACGTGAATGCATCCTAAGCTGCATATATATTGTTTCTGTAATAAGGGGTGATTCAGTTATCCACCATACCCAAAAACTTTCCCAAAGTAACATGGGTAGAAATCTAAAAAAAACTTCAGCAGTTCGATCAGCTGACAGGGTCAATGTACGGGACAGCTGATTTTCATTTTGAGATTTCGACCAATGTTGCTTTGGGAAAGTTGTAAGGTCGCCTGACGCCTCGTAAGAAAACCCCTGTATATTACAAAGATTTCAATGCAATATATATTCGGTATTACAAGCTCGCGTCTATTTAGTTTCAATGAGTTTCATGAAATCGTTTAGCAGCCGCCTCGCGCAGCGACTTGCCAACTCGACGCATCCTACTTCGAGACATAAGAACCTTTTCACCACAAATTGAATATAGAGCGGCGACTGCGCTCCGGAAGACACATTGTAAGTAGATAACCCACAAGAGTTAAGAGTTGCTAGGTGCGATGTATGATTATGACCAGTTAAGCCGTTTTTTTTTCCAATATTAGATCTATAACTATCTCTTTGAGGTTGGTAAAACATACATCAGAAAAAATAACTGTTTCAAACTATTTTGAAACAACGTCAACGTATTTATGTCTAAAACTTATTTATATAGGATCAAAGCTTATGGGCTTTTACGGGGCAAAAAAAACACAAAATTTAAAATTAAAATCGCTAGGTAGAAATATTATCGGGAGTTTTTCACAGCCTCTCTCACACAAGAATGACACTACATAATCAATACATAGTATAAAAATAAAGTCGCTTCCCGCGTCTGTCCCTATGTATGCTTAAATCTTTAAAACTACGCAACGGATTTTGATTCGTTTTTTTTTAATAGATAGAGTGACTCAAGAGGAAGGTTTATAAGTATAACTAGAGGCTGCCCAACGGTTTTTCCTGCGCAGATTTCTCATAAACACAAAATTCCCGTTTTTTTTCGTTCCCGTGGGAATTTCGGGAAATCCCTTCTTAGTGCTCACCTACACTCCCCAAGGAAACTACATGCAAAATTTCAGCCCGCTACGCCCAGTAGATTCGGCTCTGCGTTGTCTGTCAGTCAGTCAGTCAGTCAGTCAGTCAGTCAGTAACGGAAGAGTTTTATATATATTGATAAATGTTCAAAATACCAAAATGTTAAGCGGTACGAAGTTCGCCGGGTCGACTAGTCTATGATAATCCGAACCACACTTCGGAGACAAGCGCGTTGCTTCGCACACAGCCGAAAATCGTGTACGTGCACGCGTATCATGCTTGTGTGAGTGAGATAAGATGCGCTATTTGTACTGAGCGGTAACTAACGGCTCTACGCTCTACCACAAAACGAGTTAAACCTGGTCTAAATCACAAGACTAGGTTTAAAACACAATTTCATCATACAAATATAATTTAATATAATTTGCGATTTAGACCGGTCTAACTTTTTTGTGGTAACCTTTGGGTCAAAGGCTTCTAAAAGGTAACCGAGAGCGGGGCAGCCGCACTTGCTGAAGGAGGCAGGGAATGCTCATACTGTATCTCGTACTATATTTATTATACTGTGTCCAAACTTAAGTTTTTGGCAATTCGTTTTCTGTTAGTTTCTTGGTCTACGCATAAAACTTATTCACTTAGCACGGAACGGTATAAACCGAGCAAAGTTATTCCCTTGTTATCCTTTTACAATCGTACTTTGTCTGGTTAGTATTGTGTACGGTGTTTCTGGAATTGTAAAATTTAATCTAGGAATAGTGTTTAATCAAATATCAGTTTGAAATTGACAAGGCGTTTATATTTATACTAGAGGCTGCCGCGCCCGCGCAGATTTCTCATAAACACAAAAATCCCGATTTTCCCGTTTCCATGGGAATTTAGGGAAATCCTTTCGTAGTGCTTCCCTACACTCCCCAATGAACGCACGTGCAAAATTTCAGCCCGCTACGCCCTGTAGTTTTGGCTCTGCGTTGTCTGTCAGTCAGTCAGTAACCGAAGAGTTTTATATATATTGATGATATTAAAGGAGTGATAGAGCTCTCCTTTACTACCAATTTGGCTGTCCCGTACCGTATTCGTTGACCCCGTTAGCTTTTCGAAACTCTGAGATATGACAGTATTTGTTATTCGAAATTTTGACACAAATTATACTTTGGAAAAGTTATTAGGTACGAGCTCTCCCGGCTTACTTCGTTACGCCATATAATATGAGATACTACTAAAGACTTGGCTCTATAGACTATGTTCTTTTGACTGCCCAGAATGGGCGAATAAAAAAACAAACAATAACAACAAACCACCTGTCAAAATATGTAAACAACGGAAAAAATATTGCACCTTGGGTTACATTATTTGAGTTTAAGTAAGGATCCCTATTTTTTTTTTAAATCTAATATAGCCTATGACACTCGGGGTTAGTGTAGCTTCCTACCAGTGAAAGAATTTTTCAAATCGGTTCAGTATTTCCGGAGCCTATTCGTTACAAACAAACAAACAAACAAACAAACAAACAAATCTTTTCTCTTTATAATATTGGTATAGATGGTATAGAAGATGATGAGCCGAATCACACCTTTGATTTAATACGTGTTAGGTATAAATAAATAAATTACCGCACTGTCAGAAACACTTAGTATAAAAAGTGAAAAACTAAATAAACTTTATTGTTATTAAGTAAGCTGTGTTTTCTGAGAAGATTATCTGCTTTTTTACGCTATTGTTATAAAAAAGCATTTTTGCTTTTCTAAACGAATTCTTTTTCTGTTCATCTAACGTTTAAACCTTGTATTTAAACCGTTGTTAATCCGAGGCTTTGGTGGGAATCGCCTTAGACGATTACTCCCCGTTTGCCGCTCAAACGTTAGCAAATACCTGGAAAATCCAGTAATTTAACCTAGATTTCACTGAATGCTGGTGCTTCTGAAACAAAAAGATTTGCCGAATTCTATTCTCTGAGAGGGAAATTGTTTTAAATTATTAACAAATGCTTTACAGTTTAGAGTGACGGTTCTTTATTGATAATCAATATACTGGGTGTTTCTTACAAGGCGGTAATAAATCAAAGGAGAGATTCTGCTCACCATAACTAACAACTTTCCCAAAGCAACATGGGTCAAAATCTCCAAAAAGTAACAGCTGTTCCATACATTGGTTCGACCAGCTGACGGGGTTAATGTACGGGACGGCTGATTTTTGTTTTGAGATTACGACCCATGTTGCTTTGGGAAAGTTGTTAGGTATGGTGAGCAGAATCCCTCCTTTGATTTATTACCGCCTTGTCAGAAACACCCTGTATATAAAACTCTTGCGGTACTGACCGATATTCCCATGGGAACGGGAAAAAACTGAGTTTTTGTGTTTATAAGAAATCTGCGCGAGTGAAATCGCGGGGCAGCCTCTAGTATTAGATATTTTTGCTAAGCTTTGATCGTGTCCAAGTATACATAACTATCTTATTTTAGCTGATCTCTATAATAGAAAAACTTGATCGCAAAATGTGTTGGTAAGCGCATAATTCAACAACGCCAGGACCAATTTTACCAATTCTTTTATTTTTAATGTTCGTTGAAGTCCAATGATGGTTTTTACGGCGAGAAAAAATTGAAAAATGACTAATCAGTTAAGCATTTTGTTGATCTAGCTAGAGCAAAACGACAGTGTGAAAAAAAAGGCTAGATGAACGAAAAGTTCCGCATTTATTACGGGAGCATACAAAAAGGCCGCAGTTATTACGGGAGCTGTTATGAATCGCTTTATTTCCTACAAAAAACACCAACTCAATTAGAAAATGTTTTATCCTTAATTTGATTACAATCCTGACCCATTATCTATATCTTTTCTCCGCTGTTTGTCGTCGCAGCAATAAAATACAACCCGGGAGAAAAAGTAAATCAAGTAATTTGTAAAGTAGATGATAAACCAGTGTTGCCAACCAAACTTTGATAAATTACCCAATTACTAGAGAACGCCAAAGTCCATTAGCATCACTATCGTCAATACATAAAAACGAATTCGCATACCACAGTCTTTGTGTATGTATGCTGAGATCTATGTACAGTCACGTGCAAAAGTCCATACATAGTATGAAGACTTTAAAGTAGATTGCACGCAAATACCATACATATCCTGTTAAAACATTTTACACAGACAAAAATTCCGCTGGCTCAAATACAGATGTGTAGATGCGTTGGTACACATCTGTACCCATTTGAGCCATTGGGACATTTCCATACATTATACAAACGCTGCGAGCGTAGAGAATATGCCCGTAAAAGTGATCACTGGATGCCATTATTTTTGCTAACTCTGTATGGACTTAAATACGTGACTGTACCTACTAACTTCAAAATGAAGATAGTTTGGTCTACACGGAGCCAGAAGTACCAGCTTACTATATAGGTACACTAGCTTGCTAACCTAGCTCGAAAACCTAGCCTCTCGTGTTCTGGGCTTAAGACGGTAATGAGAGGATTTCAATTTGAAATTGAAATTTTTATTACGCCGCTATCAGATGGCGCTTTGCAAAAGTCTATAGGTCAAGTTGAAATTAAGCATTGAAAGCTCAATATAAAATTGAAACTCGTCACGCGTCAGTCAAATAGTTTTTGTTTTGTTTTGTTTAAAACTTTTCAAGTTAATTTGAACTTATTTGAATTATTTACTTATATGACTATTACTTTTTTGAATGTCACTTTGAAAACCCCTCATTGTTATACTCCCGCGCAGTGACCAGTTGGGAGAAGCAGACCCTCTTACACCTAAAAATACTAATTACTAAAAAACACGTTATTCTGCATTCTTAATCTCTCATTACAATATGCATGCATTAGAAACTAGGTGAACTTCCTTATATTCAGGGATTTCCTCGAGAATTAGCAATACTGAGTAACAAAAGAAGTTGGCGCCGAGCCAAGCAAGATGCCGCGATAGCGAGGCGCCTTTGTCACTCACCGCTCCATCTAATTAGCCGGCGATGTTAACAGAACATTGCTATTTATCTTTGTTATTAGAATATACGTGCATCTTTCTTTTTATTACGAACTAGTCGACCCGGCGAACTTGGTACCGCCTTCGCCTTACCTATTACTATTTTGTGCTTGTATTATACTTATAAACCTTCCTCTTGAATCCCTCTATCTATTTAAAAACCCCGCAAATCCGTTGTGTAGTTATAAAGATTCAAGCATTCATAGGGACAGACGCGGAATGCGACTTTACTTTATACTATCTATTGATATTGATTCGCCTAATCCCTGAATACGAATCTTTTGTAAATACACGTCAAATTGTAATTTGAGATAATATTTTATGTTCTCTAAGTATCAAAGGCTTAGAACTCCTGTGCTAAACACAACATTTTAAATTTCAATCGCTACAAATCTCCTAACTCTTATCAGACGACAGGACTAATTCATCGTGGCTGCTTAAGATTCAATTATCGTACACGCAATCTCTGCAAAACACCTTTACATAACCATTTATTGCACGCGCTTTTACATAAACACAGGGTCTAGTCTAGATTTAATTGGCCCTTCCTTCAACAAGTTTTAGCTTTGAACCTGAAGCTAAGAGGTGGAGCAAGTAGTCAACTCCACGAAACTTTACCACATTTACTGCAGTTATATGTTCTGCTCGTATTCTGTAGTCCTAGTTTCAAACGGTCAACTTGGCATGGCAGCTGACTTTATGAAGTAGTCGACTACGTATGCATTTAACATAACACAATCTCAAGCCTTTTATTTCCCGAAGGGTTACGCAGAGACACCAGCTCAAGAGCCGAACCCACGTTTAGCCGAGTTCAAGTTTTATTACCAACGTGACAAGGGGCCAGCTTGTCGCAGCGGTTATAATGACCACTACTGTGGCCGGGACCAACGGCTGAACGTGCCTTCCGAAGCAAGAAATTATCTTACTTTTCGGACAATCAGGTGATTGATGCATTTAAATGAAACATATTTCGCGTAGCAAGTGATACGATTGCTTTGTGGCGGTGACATTGAATACTACCAGCCCATCTCCTCTGATAATGGGTGTCGTTAAAGGCAACCAAAAGAACGAACTGCACTGCAGGGTCCCTTTTAAAAAAAAATTGAAGTCATAACTGCGATCGCCAACTCGCCTGCCAAGCGAGCCTGTCTGTTATTGTTTTTAAAAATCAGTTTCCTCTCTTTAATGTCATATTTCTATCTTTCTTCTATCTTAATTAAAATAATTGTCTTCTTTTTCCTTATGTATAAAAAAAACAGGTTACCTGGAAGAAATCGCTTAAAGCGATAAGGTCGCCTTTTGTCAACTTACTGTACTTATTAAAGTTCTTGTTTTTGTGTTTTTTGTGCAAAAAAGATATCATTCATTCAAGCGTGGCGGTTACGGCAACCCCAAATGTTTGTCCGTGAGGCGATCTAATGCCCGTAATATCAGTTTAAACTGCTTCGGTTGTTAACTGCATCTGTCACTTTCTTTCTCATATACTGGGTGTTTCTGACAAGGCGGTAAAAAATGAAAGGAGGGATTCAGCTCACCATAACAAACAACTTTCCCAAAGAAACATGGGTCGAAATCTCAAAACAAAAATCAGCTGTCCTGTACATTGACCCGTCAGCTGATCGAACCAATGTATGGAACAGCTGTTATTTTTTTTGAGATTTCGACCTATGTTGCGTTGGGAAAGTTGTTAGTTATGGTGAGCAGAAGCCGTTATGTCATTTATTACCGCCTTGTCAGAAACACCCGGTAAACAAAAAGTGACAGCTGCAGACTAAACCAACAACATAGTTTAAACCTTGTTTGATATTACGGGCCTAATGAGGAGGCCCATGTCCAACAGTGGACGTCTCTCAGCAAAGGTTAAGGCTAAAAAAGCCTTATTAAAACAAAAATTTATCACCTTTCCTAACTTAGTATCCTAGAAGTAAGTCATTATCGGGTGCAGAGAGCGGCTCCGTCCGCCATCACTGTAATTGCAGTTAGAGGCACCAGTTCTTATCTAGAGCTTAGTGGACTAAGCCGCGGTTAGATGAGGCAAGATTTCTGATTGGATTTCTTACTTCGTTCCTTTTACAGACGTAAGATTATTGATAATTATACAAAAACCTGTAGGGCAAGTCGCTTAACCTACGAACAACAATAAGTATGGAACAATAATCACGCTTCAAAGATGGTGAAAGCAAACGAGGATCAAACAGTTGACTCGGAGGGCGGAACTTCGGATTACGAACACCACGGCTGTCAGTTCGCTGTGGCACTCGCGTCACGCGGGGTTCAGTTTCGTCAGTTTTTGGTTGACCAAATAAATATTATTTAGCGCTTTTGAATATTGCAAATGCCTTCGTGTATCGTGAAGTGGTGTAAAAGCAATACAAAAATGAAAAACAGTGAAATTACCTTTCATCAGTGAGTATACAAACATTGAAAATTTTCATACAATTGATTTTGGATAGTGTTATGCAATTACTAGAGGCTGCCCCGCGGTTTTTCCCGCGCAGATTTCTCATAAACACAAAATTCCCGTTTTGTCCCGTTCCCGTGGGAATTTCAGGAAATCCCTTCTTACTGCTCACCTACACTCCCTAAGGAACCTACATGCAAATTTTCAGCCCGCTACGCCCAGTAGTTTCGGCTCTGCGTTGTCTGTCAGTCAGTCAGTCAGTCAGTCAGTCAGTCAGTCAGTCAGTCAGTCAGTAACGGAAAAGTTTTATATATATAGATGTACAATTCCTTTTTATGCAGTAGTAGTTCCATAAACTGATCAGATAAAACATAAGTACCTACTTTACAATCTAATTAAGTATATCTACTGCATATATAAAAAATAATCGTGGTTCGTTAGTCCCGCAAAAAATTGATATCTGCCGGGCCGAATTAGCTGATTTTAGTTTTGAAATGTTTGCCGTAGTCCAGGAAAGGTTTTAAAGGTGAGAAAATATGAAGAAATTGAAAGGAGGTTAGTTAAAGTACCTAGCAATTTCCTAAATTGTGACCAAAATATGAAAAATTCTTGTTTACATATTTTGATGGTTGTTTATTTGTTCAGAAATACTTTACATTTTTATTTTTCTTTTCGACTCATAATTTCTTTGTTGTGGTTTTTTTTCACCCATTCTGGTCTAAAGAACATAGTTCATACAGCCATGTATTCAGTAGTAGAAATCGTGTAAACTTTTTCTAAGGCAATACGAGGTTTGCCAGTTTTATATGAGTAACATTGGTGATATTATGCAGCGATAACAAATGATTTTAATACTACAGATTTCCGAAACGAAATAAAACTCAATTAAAAAAATGGATAGCTGCAGTACGCTTGGAAAGAAAAGAAACCAATTGGACGCCTAGCAAATATAGCAAAATATGCAGCATACATTTTGAAAATGAAGCCGCTCATAACTGAAAATGGAAGTCGTATGCGATTAAAATAATCTGCTTTGCCCATTTGTACTGTAAGTTAACTCATTTAATTTAATAATTTCCTGTAATATTTCTGTTCATAATTATACAGTTCACAGTTTAATTTGTTTATTATTAGTGATTACTAAATAAAGAATTTATGTTATCTCTAAGCCGGCATTTTATTTTCACAATATACTACCTCTACGATTAATTACATTACAGCGGAATCGTAGCCATATGTTATTTGCACATGAATTGCACAATGGTTGTAAACTATGTAGTCAGACCAGACCAAAGATATTTAGGAAATTAAAACTTTTTTTTGACTACACTACACATAAACATTGTAAGAGCTGAGTTTAATTTAGAGTTTAAGTTAGTTATCCCAGGGCCTACAGAAATTATTCAAAAGGGTTCGGTAACACACGTAAGTTTTATTTCCCTAAAAGGTACACAGTTACTTGGCACTTCTTATCTGGTAAGGTAAAGATAGGCGGGCTGTGCCGCCTGCAGGTAGAGGCGGCGGCCGGTCTGGAGTACTGGCCGGAGTCTGGCTGTAGAGGCTGACTGCGGCTGGAGTAGGCAGCTAGCACGAGCGGTAGTTGCTCGTCACAGCCACGAGCAACTACCGGATGTGGTGGGTGGACCCTGAAGAACGGAGAGAGAGTTACTGGAGGTTGGAAATGAGTCAGGAAGAAGACCTCCAGCCCTCAAAGAAAAGGGGTCCCCCGAAGTGGTAGGTAGCACGAGGTAAGATGGCTCCGGCAGGTGTACGGAACGAAGATGCTGCCGGAGTCCGAGAGTTGGGCCAGGTTTAGGGTCTGGCCCTCAAAAGCTCGTTGTCACCAAAGATCCGTAGAATTTCGCTCAGCCAAGGTCGGGCCGAGCGGTAGGTCCAGTAATCCAGCAGAAGGATATCCTTAATAGTTTTTAAGACTCCAGTATATAATATTTTCGGAATTGTAGTAGGTTCCCAATCAGCTGGCTCAAAGCTCAGTCTCAGACTATCCTGGCTTAGGCCAACAATTGTTTATATAGCAAAATTTTATCAATCAAAATAAGAGTTTCGAATATGTCGAATTATAAATTGATGAAAGGTTGTCCTTGAAAAGTGGCCAGTAATGCTACATTTTCCATGTGAGAGCAACCCCTTTCAAAGACAATTACAATATGCCTAAAAAGAATAAAAACAGAAAGATAAACAAACAAAATGTAAACAAATAAAATTACAATAGTATGAAAATGAAGAATTTCGAAGATAATTTTAGTGATTTTCAGGGTTTAAAAGCCAAAATGATGATACAAATGGTGATACAAGGATTAAGTTGATGATAAAAGGTATGAAAACAGGAACGACCGCTAGACGATCGTTACAACATTGAACTTAGCAACCTTATATTTTTATTTCCTAAAAAAACAATAATAGTTGATTCAAAATTATGGTCTGAGTAAAATTAGTTATTACTGCATAACAACATCCACGCGTCTGCTGGGTAGCTGGGCGCTGGTTGCCTGGCAACCGTAACATCCAATCGCGTGCAAGCATTTGTTTGTGACAGAGTGTAAGTGTAAGTGTTCGTTGTATTCTCTTTGATTTGTGTGCGTAAGTGGGACCAAAATCAAAGCCGTAATTGTAGGCGAGTTATTCTTGCATAGTTATTGTTGTTCGTAGCTAAATAAACAATGAAAATTTTATATCCATTGCTATTTTTTAAGGACCACATGATACAGACAAGACATGCCCTAAGATTGCTATCGAACTTTTATTGTTAATTTAGTAAACAGTCTTACTCTTCCTTACTCACTTTATTCTCCTAATGCAAAATAATCAAAAGAGGCAGATTAAAAACTTATTTAAAAGATTAAACACATTCGTGTAAATAAACTTTACAATAAAACACAGGACTCTCAGTTCTTTCTCTGATAAAAATCTACTTTACGGCGTTCCTTATCGACCTATCTCTTTTTATATAAAGAGCACTTTTTGAGGTTCCTTATTTAAAGAAGGCAAAACAAAACAGGTCCGTATTACTAGTTTTACATTTGTCTCTGTCCGTCCGTATGTCTGCCCATTGTAATAAAAAAATATACGGAGAAGACAGTTCACAGATCTGCCGTGTGGTGGCGGCATAGTATACCACCTTCCATGGCTTTAGGAAATGGCAACTAAGGGAACACCAAAGCATGTCGGACTCACGATACCCCTGACGTTACCCCTGGGGTTATCGTGGGACTTGTCAAAGTATACCGATACCCCTGAGGATGAAAACTAGTGATGTGCTGTCCTACCTATAACTCAAAGGTAAGTAAGATAATGTATACCAATAATAAAAAGAGACAAGATTTGTTTGTTTGTTTGTTTGTAACGAATAGGCTCCGGAAATACTGAACCGATTTAAAAAAATCTTTCACTGGTAGGAAGCTACGGTACACTATCCCCAAATGACATAAGCTATATAAGATTTTCAAAAAAATTAGGGATCCTTACTTAAGACCCTGTACTTTGAAGCTTCTTACCTAATTAGGTATGATGGTCCCCCACCCTCGCAGCTGTGACATGCGCGCGTCGAAATGCGAAATGTCGCGGCAGTTTTAAATTTTATTACTTTTCATACAAGCCGAAGTTAAATCGAGATGTTTATACCTACCGCACAATTTTTCTTTCCGATTTTCGTTTCAGCTAACAAGAATTTGCGTTTAGGTAAGGTATTTGTAATAACGAGTTTTTTTTAAACCATCTGAGAAATATAAAACAGATTTCTTAATTCTGAAAAATATAGATGTAGGATTTAGTTTAGACAAGTTATTAAAAAGTAACAAGATGTAATGAATTTCACTCTGTAGAAATAAATATCAAAGTAAACCCTTTTTGTAGTGTTTTCTCAATATAAATAAAACACCACTGGTTGTTTTAATTTTAAACAAATAACGATATAGTTTGAGTTGATAACTTTTTTTATTTGGAACTAAAATCACACCCTAAGGCCTCCTTTACGAAGACGCGGCGTGTTGTGCGGGATGTCGTGTGGGCTCCGACGCGGGCGCCACCACGGGCGCCGCCGCTGCGGGCGCCGCCGCGGGAGCCGACGCGTTTCCTTATACGATATCGAACATAGGCCTATGCGCGTCTCCGTAAACGGTCTCATACTATTGCTATACATTTGATTTGGGCGCAGCACGCCCCGCACGACGCCTCGCGCAACGCCCTGCGTGCGGCCTGCAAATGCGGCCTAAGGCTGGATAAAATATGGATGCCTTTTCTATTCACTCACAGATTGTATTGCCATATTGTAATTTACATGAGAACTGCTCGCATAAGTATATATATTTTTTATAAAAAAGTAAATTGTGCCTTTCCTCCAACCTTTTTGTAACCAAACTAATTTTTGATACTGTTACTTTTTAATTTATAGAAGAAGATTTTAAAATTGACATTGTTACCTTTCAAAAAGACTTTTGTTAACTAGGCAGTACATCTCAGCCGCTGTACACATTAACATGCATTCATTTTCTTGTAAATAGTGTACCTAACCATGTGTAAATATATCATCCCTTTTTCAACCTCTGGAGTTATTTCTACTGCAGGCGGGCGGACATAGGAGTTCTCTAAATTGGCGACCTACGACGATTGGATTACAAAAACCGCAAAATTTTCAACACTCGCCCCACCAGTTCCATTGTAAGTGGCGACTACCTGCCTTCTTCTGGAGGACTCTGGGGGACTTCTGGAGAAGCGCCTCGCCGACTAATATAATAATAATCATCATCATCATCATCTCGGCTGCCCAAATTCAAAACCTAGTAACTGGTGTTTTTGCAAAAAAACCGTTTTTGTCATTTTTCGACTTACTAGGCGGTATAGATTTGATATGAACCTTAAAACACCCAGTTTCTTACGTAATTTTAAAAATAAAATTTAGCAAGTCTACCCAATTTGGAAAAGTTATTGAAATTTCCATGAAGTACATATTCTTAACATAGCGCATGTCGGATTACAAATAAAAAAACCTAGCAACTCAACCGACTTACTAGGTTATGAATTTGAAAGCTGACTTACTATGTTTTGAATTTGGCGCCGATTATAAAATCAATCAATTTTGATGGAATTTAGTAAGTTACAAAAACAGTATATAAATTTGGCTGAATTAACCACGAGTCGTAACCAAATCGTTAACAAAACTTAATTCTGCCACAAATAAATCACTTTTATAACTTTTAAATGAATGCACTTCAAAAAATAACATTTTTCATTCGAAACGTACAACTAAAAATATAAAATGCTTTAAAAAGTAGAGAATTAACTCAGAGATTGTATTTCAAAACATAGTATTTCACACTTAGTTAATTAACAAAGTGTGAAATACTATGTTTTGAAATTGTTTTCATTGTCATATTTGGGTAAATTAAAAAAAAATAAAATAGTTGGATCGATTTAAGTGTGACTATAGTCAACAATATAGTCAAACTTTTGGTCAAACTCCGAAATTGCTATTGCGTCTGGTTTCTTCGGGGCAACGAATTAAAGTAGTCGACCCGTTTTTTGGCTCTCCTGAACATTTTTGTTAAAACGAGTTACTAGGTTTTGATTTTAAGCAGCCGATCTCACACGATAGCGTCCACTGCTGGACATAGGCCGCAACCTTTACCAGGTCGTCTGACCACCTTCAGGGGTGTGAGACCAGCGTTTGGAGGGTGATTTGAGGTGAAGGTGAACCTTGAAGTGAGGAGGGGGGGGGTAATTCCTTAAAATTAAACTGAAAAGCAAAAAATAAAATCTTTTCATCAAAAAATTAAACAGCCGAAAAAACCGAAATTGAATTGTGTTATCGGCGCCACAGATTCGCCGTGGCCACAAGGGTACTGACGGGGTAGGGAGCGGCGCGGCATGGCATCGGACCGCGCGAAAACGATGTTTTTTTTTAGTTTTTGCTGGTTTTTTGTCTTTTCGTTAAACTTAAAAATTCTTACTATAGTAGTATGTCTAAAATTTAAGGTCAGCAATTTTCATTCCAAAAATCAAATAAACACAATCAGCGGTTTAAAAATAAAATGGAAAAAACGGAACAAAAAGGGGTAACTTTGAGATATTTTTCTATCAACTAAAATTAATTAGATCCTGTTTCCCTTTAGTATGATGACTAGATTAGATCCTTAACTAACACATATATTTTTTTCAGAATGAAGACATCAATTTTGTATGTCTCAGATTGTTTAAAAAAATCTCAAAAACACAAATTTTTGAAGCACCAAGCCTTAAGTAAGGAGTTTGAGTTTAAACTCAAATAATGTAACCCAAGGTGCAATATTTTTTCCGTTGTTTACATATTTTGACAGGTAGTTTGTTGGTTGTTGTTTGTTTTTTATTCGCCGATTCTGGGCAGTCAAAAGAACATAGTCTATAGAGCCAAGTCTTCAGAAGTATCTATATTCTATGGCGTAACGAAGTAAGCCGGGATAGCTCGTTAGGTATAAAGAGGGCAGCATGCGTGCTTCGTTAAAACTCTTATGAAATTACTCCGCTTACCAATCCGCGATAGACATGTGTTAGCAGATGATGATAAGCTCAAACGGTACTGGCTTAGAATTTCTACGGAACCCTCGAAAGTTGTAAAAATAATCTTGTAGGTTCCTGACCAGTTATCATGACTTGTTGGTTTCGTTTACAGGGAGCAATTCCAGCTGTCAGAAACATGGAACTTTGATATCTCTTTTATTTTAGCATCTTTAGGCTCAGAAGACTGTGATTTATAGCAGTACCTACTACTGTGCGCCCCGCGGCATCGCTATTAGAGACCCGACAACCCCTATAGTCGTCACCCCAAGAACCTCTAAGCCCCGAGGGCTCTAAAAGGCGCCACAACTAAAAACCTTGGGCCGTTTGGTGAATTTATTCCTTGTTTTTTCACTTAGAAGGGATAATTTGGGATGTACAGCATCTGAATGAATGAAGAATTATCCACCCAAAAAAAAAATGGATTCATTCACCATCTGCTAAAAAAATTAACTCAAAGTGGCAGTTGCACCGGCGCGGTCACCGTATGACGCATGCCCATTGAGGCTTGGGCCTGGAAAGGTAGTTTCGGGTAGTTTTCGGCTCCCGTGGCATTTTCGTGATAAATCATTACCCTATCGCTTCAGTAGTTAAGACGTGTAACCGTAACATATAAACACACAGAGTTACTTTCGCATTTATAATAGGTACAAGTAAGATTTTTATCCTTACTAATAGACCTGAAACTGAACCAGTTATTAGGTATGGTGAGCTAGATCACCCCTTTAATTTATTCCCGAATAGTCAAAAGTACCCAGCATAAAACTAATAACAGTAGCAAATAGTACCTAACATAACTAAGAACTTTCACATCTAAATACAGAATGACTTTAAATTTGCAATTATTCGGGGTCTGTTAGTAAGTCCATCACACAGGGCCATCAATACAAAACTCATTAGCCATGTTGCATGCAGTAGCACAGAAACAGGCAAATCGGGTACTTCCCGCCTCGTCGGTTTAGCGTTTAACGTAAAAGTTGCTAGCGCAGTATGAGCTAATTAGTTGAACGCCACAAAGACATTGTCGGGGCACTGACATCCCATGTAGGGACGCTTCTGAGCCAAGCGGGAGGACGCGGCGTTTTTTCGATTGTTTCAAAATTACTACCAATAGACGTCCACTGCTGGACATAGGTCCTCTCCACATATTACCACAAGGACAAACATTGTGGAGAGAGTTTGCCGTAAATGTTACCCTTGGTGGCTGGCGGGTTCGCGATCACAGTTTGTCTCTTAAGTTTTTAAACGAAGGACTGCCCGTCCTTCTGCTATTCCCTTAGTCGCCTTTTACGAAACCCATGGATATGGTGGTGGTATTCTATGCCGCAAGATGATTAGATGGTTTATTTTTATATATTTTTTAGATAGTTGGTTTTTTCTAATAAAAAAAAACTCGAAAAACGCGGGTAGCTTTTGAATGAACTATTAGTTTTGCTATGACTTACCAACAACGTAAGTATAAAAAAGTGACTATTTCTTTTTTGCTAAAACAAAACACTTACAAATAAAATAAAATAAATTAGTTACCTATATTTATAGCAAACTCGAATTTTAACAAATAAATCAGAGAAAATTTTACTGACTGTAAAAACGCGAATATTTAAAATAGCCTTTAAAATTCTAAGCGTCTTTGTAATTTTCATCCAGGGTTCATCCTGTTTGCCGGGACGCCAGCAATTTAGCGAATATTCAGGGAGCTTCGGGAATTTTCCGAGTGAGACGCTTTATTTAGAGTTTTTGATCTCCTGCCCGGATTATCTGATTTTTTTCGTTGTAAAATTATACGGAATTTCAAATGTTTCTGCTTTATTCTATACTAGCAGGCGCAGAAAATTTCCTACCGCCTCCGATCTTTCCAGCTATTTTTTTTCTTTTTTAATAGTTATTCTGCTATTTGGGCCTGAGAAAAATCCAACAATTCAATAAGTATAATTATTATTATTAAAATACACACGTAACGTGTTACTTTAGTTTTATATAATACGAGCTTTCCCGGCTTACTTCGTTACGCCATATAATATAAGATACTACAAAAGACTTGGCTCTATAGACTATGTTCTTTTGACTGCCCAGAATGGCCGAATAAAAAACCAACAACAACAACAAACCACCTGTCAAAATATGTAAACAACGGAAAAAATATTGCACCTTGGGTTACATTATTTGAGTTTAGGTAAGGATCCCTAATTTTTTTGAAAATCTAATATAGCCTATGACACTCGGGGTTAATGTAGCTTCCTACCAGTGAAATAATTTTTCAAATCGGTTCAGTATTTCCGGAGCCTATTCGTTACAAACAAACAAACAAACAAACAAACAAATCTTTCCTCTTTATAATATTGGTATAGATTTATTTACCATTTTTTTAATTGCAAATCTGATTTGATGCGAGTTCTGCTACTGATGTGAGTTCCTGTTTCCCAACGAGAGGAATGTGCCATAGAATAAATTCATGATTCAAAGGTGGTAGACCGTCGTTAAACTCGTTGAATTTCCACATTCTCTCATCAGTGGCTCTAAGTCGCCGCACCAACACCGCGGCAGCCACACCCTGTCTCCTACGTCGGCTCGTTGGATCAAACCTGATGAGGGGGGAGCAAGCTCCTTGAATCACAAAAACTTAGAGACTTAACACCTAGTCCCAAAAGAGAAGGAAAACTAATAATAAACCCGGAGTGTTGCCTACGCTAAGGCGCAAGCCAGCAAATGCGGCCGACTCGGCACCACACGTACTGACTTGTCATTCCTGTGGATCATGTCGGGGAGGAGGAGAGGGTGGCATGGGTTCTGGGCAAGCCTATGTTGCCATAAAGACGTCTGTCCCAGGCGCAGTAGCATCCGCGGAGAGGTCACTCCGGCCACCTGCTCTAGGTGGATAACAACACGGGGAGAGGCAGTTACCGGTTATAAGGTGGCACGAATAGGCGTAAGTGCAGCCGCCAGGGGCTTCTCTCGACAGTAGGAGGATCCATCGTAGATCCATTGATCAGTTACCGCCTGCTTAAGTCTGGCAGCCCCAGACCAATAAGGTACTGATCCGCCTCAGCGTCAACTTGTTTCGTCTGGGTAAACGGAACACAAGCCTCATGGCTGGACGTTGACGCTGTGACATGACCACCTGCTCGATCTGTTTCAACTAAAAATCCCAAATTTAACAATAACGCAACTTTCATGCGCTTTGCGTCATGGAATGTCCGTACTTTGAGGACAGGCTTCCCGAACACCTGTGGAAGTTTAGACTGCGCACCCGAACTGCGCAAAACCTACCAGATTGACCTCGAGCTAAAAAGGCTCAACGTCGATATTGTAGGTTTACAGGAAACCAGGATCGAAGACGAGGGGTCAATCCGGGAAGCAAACTACACATTTTTCTGGAAGGGCAAGAGTTCCTCGGAGATCCGAAAGCACGGCGTAGGATTTGCGGTCCGTAACCACCTACTCAACGCGATAGAGACACCAGAGGGTGTGTCTGAGCGTATTATGGTCTTACGTCTTAACACAAAAAGCGGCTTAGTTACGGTTGTTTCCGCTTACGCTCCGACGCTTAACTCACACTCTGAGACCAAGGATCCATTCTACGACCAACTCGAAGAAACGGTGCGAAGGGTTTCTTCAACTGATCGACTGCACATTTTGGGTGATTTCAATGCCCGTGTCGGCCAGAATACATCAGCCTGGCCTGAATGCCTTGGTGCACATGGCATAGGCAAGCTAAACGACAACGGTCAAAGGCTGTTGGAGTTTTGCTCTAAATACCAGCTCTGTGTTACTAATACCTATTTTAAAGGCAAAATGATGCGAAAAGTCTCCTTGAGGCACCCTCGATCTAAGCACTGGCACCAACTGGATCTTGTCCTCACTAGAAGGAGGGACCTGCGAGAAACGCTTCACACGCGAGCGTTTCACAGTGCCGATTGCGACACCGATCACAGCCTTGTTGCGACCAAAGTTCGACTCGTGGCCAAGCGGATCCACTCATCGAAGCCTTCAGGACGAAGAAAGATTAATCTTTTTAGGGCTAAGGACTTGGAGGCGGTGGATTCGTTCGGGGCTTTGGTTCATGCGGAACTCGCAAATTGGGACCGGTTGTCGTCCCCGGAGGCCGAGTGGGAGAAAATAAAATCACTTCTCACCACAACCGCAGGCCAAGTTTTCGGTTACCAGAAAGCTAAGTCTCGCGACTGGTTTCTCGAAAACGAGGAGTACTTTATGCCTCTAATTGATTCTAAGCGTCAAGCTGCTTTAAACTACCGCCTAAACCCGTGCATTGCAACACGTAAGGACCTCAATGAGGCCAAAGCTTCTCTTCAGCGCAGCGCTCGATTCTATGCAAATGCGTACTGGACAGAGCTGTGCCAAGGTATCCAAGCGTGCGCAAACACGGGCGACATCGGTGGAGTTTACGCAGGCATAAAAAGAGCCCTTGGACCTGCTCCAAAAAAAACAGCACCTCTTAAGGAAGTCGATGGAACTGTTATAACAAACAGTAGCCGCCAGATGACAAGATGGGTAGAACATTACACGGGGCTTTACTCGTGTCCAATTAACATTCCGTCAGAGTCTGTGGAGTTAATTCCGAGACTACCGACCTGGCACGAGTTAGACTCCACACCCACTGTAGAGGAACTCCAGCTTGCTATCAAACAGCTCAAACGCGGAAAGAGTCCAGGCAAAGACGAGGTATACACCGAAATCGTCAAAATAAAGTGCCTCCTTCCCGTCCTTCATAACCATCTGGCCAAATGTTGGGTGATGGGCTGCGTGCCTCAGGACATGCGCGATGCTAATATCGTCACACTCTATAAAGGCAAAGGCGATCGCGGAGACTGTAATTGCTACCGCGGTATATCCCTTCTTAGCATTGTTGGTAAAGCTTTTGCTAGAGCTGTTCTAGGTAAACTGCAAAAGCTTGCAGACCGCGTGTATCCTGAGGCACAATGTGGCTTCAGATCTGAACGGTCAACTGTCGACATGATATTTTCCCTTCGGCAGCTTCAGGAAAAGTGTAGGGAGCAGCAAAGGCCTCTGGTCGTTGCTTTTGTTGACCTTAACAAGGCTTTTGACACTGTGAGCAGAGAGGGGTTGTACTCGGTTCTAGTCAAAATCGGATGTCCTCCAAAGCTTCTGAAGATAGTGCAGGCATTCCATGAGGGTATGGAAGCCACAGTTTTGCATAACGGCGACGCTTCTCCGGCGTTCAGCGTTCGCAGAGGCGTTCGCCAAGGTTGCGTTCTGGCACCTACCCTCTTCGGAATCTTCTTTTCTGTTATTCTGGAGGTAGCTTTCGGTGACGCGCAGCAGGGCATTCACCTACACACACGATGTGATGGTAGATTGTACAACATCTCTCTGCTCAAGTCAAAGCGTCACAGAGAGAATCTGGTAGTAGACAGTCTCCTTTTTGCTGACGACGCTGCTTTCGTAGCTCACGATCAAGATCAACCCCAGAGCCTAATGGACAAGTTCTCTAAAGCATGTGATCTCTTCTCGATGTCTATTAACGCCAAGAAGACCGTTATTCTCGCACAAGGCTGTTCATTGCCTCCAGAGATTGTGCTCAAGGGCACACCACTGGAGGTGGTTGGCAAGTTCTGCTACTTGGGTTCGCAAGTATCCAGCAACCTCTCGCTTGAGGCAGAGATCGACTCTCGCATTGGAAAAGCTGCAACCACTTTTGGTAGGCTCCGTGCAAGGGCTTGGGACAACAGGCATCTTACGCTAAAAACGAAGATGCTTGTTTACCAAGCGTGCGTGCTCAGTACACTCATGTACGGAGCTGAGTCCTGGACAACGTACGCAAAACAGGAACGCCGATTGAACACCTTTCATATGCGCTGTCTTCGAAGCATACTAGGTATTAAGTGGAGAGATCACGTGACAAATGAGGCTGTTCTAGAAGCGGCACAGCTCCCCAGCATCACTGCTACGCTCAAGCAGAGACGGCTGCGCTGGCTGGGACATGTGCATCGCATGGATCAGTCTCGCTTGCCCAGGCAGATACTTCTCGGGGAGATTGCCAACGCAAAGAGACCCATTGGCCGACCCATGCTTAGGTTCAAGGATTGTGCCAAGCGCGACATGGTCGCTTTTGGAATTTCTACCAACCAGTGGGAAGAGTTGGCTGAGGATCGGGCTGAGTGGCGCAGTCTTGTTCGCGAGGGTCAGACGAAGCACGACAATGCCTGGTTTCAAATATTAAAGGCAAAACGCATGAGGCGGCACGAGCAGGCCGCACACCCCCGACCACCTGGGGGCACGTACACCTGTCGAGAGTGCGGTCGCGGTATTCACTCTCGTATTGGCCTTTTCAGCCACGAACGGAAATGCCGTCGCGATACTACTTGAATCATCTGTCAAAGATGTTAAGGCCTATTATTATTATTATTAAACACGTGACATCCAGTCTAAATTGACATATGTCAAATAACTAAAATGCTCTTTAACTTTTTATGAATAATAGGGTAAGAGACTGAATTGACTGCTCCTTAGCTTAGTTGGCAGTGATATGGACTGAGATGCGTATGCATCTGGGTTCGATTCCCGGCGGGAGGGACATTGTTATGATGAATATCGATATTTGTTTCCGGTCTGGGTGTAATGTTCGTCTCTGAATATGTTTTGTGCACCCTAGATACAGGTTCTTCCTAGTGAGGGGCTCTGAGTGTGATGCGTTAGAAACCAGTTTAAATTTTATGCTCTCAGTATCTAAGTTACACCAAGCCAGACGTGCTAAGTTTTAATTATTTGTTTAAATTAAATTTTCTGTTAAAATAAAAAAAAAGTCATAAATCATCCTTTAAAACTCCACCTCAGCTTTAGACAAAAGACTTCGAATTTCTTTTCAATAATCCAAGAACAGAGATGATTGCAGCTGAGAGCACAGTGCACTATAATTACTCGAAGCCATAGAGATAATTTACTAGCGTAGGTACTGGATTCTCCACAAGCTCAATTTTTGCTTGAAAAATGCTGTGCAGCTATAGCAATCGTGGAAATTATAGCAAAGGCTACCCCAATTTTTTTTTTGGTGGAAAAATCATACTAGTATTATAAATGCGAAATATTGTGAGTGTGTATGTTTGTTACTTCTTCACGTCTAAACGGCTGGAGCGATTTAAATTAAATTTCGGTATACGGATACCACTGGATTTTTGTACAATCCAGAGATCTATCTACATATCCGGGTAACACTGCGGGGCACAGCTAGTAAAAATATATATTTATTCAATATAGGATAGAAGGTATCTCTTAACTTCACAACGAAATACCTTTAAAACATAATATCCTATACTGCAAGCGGCGAGGTGGTTCAGGAGCGCCCCCATGCGGCTCCATTCTTGTGGTTTTACGTAGGAGAGGGCTTTGTCCAGCTATGGACGTTGTTCGTTATTACATGTAGATAAAACTATGTCTAACAGTGAATGTTCTTCTTTATAACATTAGTGAGTAAAATAGTTGCCTAATAATGTTAGTGAAGCGAGCCAAGCGAGGCAATTATGGCAACACCAAACTCCAATGTTTGCCTTGTGGCAATATGCGGGAGGGCCCATAACCCAATAGAGGGCATACTAAGGCCTCGGTATAATAAATAGTACTACGTACAGTATGGGCACTCCCTGCCTCCCTCAGCAAGTGCGGCTCCCCCGCTCTCGGTTACCTCTTGGCTCTAGGTTACCGCTCAGTACAAATAAAGCAGAGTAAAGTTGCACGCACAGAACAAGGAAGACTGCCCTCTCGGTCGGACGTCTTATCTCACTACAAGCATGATACGCGTGCACGTACACGAGTTTCGGCTGTGAGCGAAGCAACGCGCTTTTTTCTATGAAGTGTCCGAGGTGTGTGCTTAGACTGACATTTGGTGTTTTGAGTTTGCTTGCTCAAGTTTGAAGTCGGTCAAGGTGTTCTCGAGAGCCTATTTATTATCTTGTCTCGGGCCGTCGACACTTCCTGTTTACATAGAACTCTGTACAAAGCACTAAAAGACTGATTACAGACAACTCCTGCAGTATAGACGAGGCATTCAGGTTTCTTGGAAAGCCATTTCTTGTATTGTTAGCTCTTGTTTTTCTACTTTTTACTCAAGATTTTGCTTTCTTAAAAACTTTTGTTTTTGACTCGAAATTGTTGTTTTCAGTTTTTTTGTTGTTTGGATATATAATTTCAGATGCGTTTCTTTTTTATACTAAAATAGTCGACCCGGCGAACTTCGTACCGCCAAACTTTTTACTATCTTGTGCATGTATTATACAAAACCTTTCTCTTGAATCACTCTATCTATCAAAAAAAACCGCATCAATATCCGTTGCGTAGTTTTAAAGATTAGCCATACATTGGGACAGACGCGGAAAGCGACTTTATTTTATACTATGTATTGATATTGATATTGATACTAATAAAAAGTTGCAGACGTTTACTGTGTATAATGCCTTTTTCCCCTCTTAACTTTTTATTGTACGACGCCTTAAGTATATCAAAAATGACATCTAAACTCATTAAGTAATTTCTTTTGCCATGCATGATCAACAAATATTCATAAACGTTCATTTCAAATCCTGTAAGTTACTGACGGATAATGAGAACAGAAAATACTTACTAACCCTCATAAATCAACTTGAGATACCAGGGGTCGGTCGAAACATAACATTGCTCCTAACGTTAACATGCCCTAGATTCCAAGCAACATTGTTACAACAATCTGACTTTTCCGCCTTGGCCACACAGAAGAGAAAGATTATTAGTTTTCGATGCGAGACTGGGCCTTTTTTACAAAACCCAGCGCCGGTTTCGACCCTTGCTTCCTTTGAGAAAGTTATTAAGTATGTAACACTGAATAGTCTTATCTTAAATGTCTCACCGTCGTTCAGTCAAAAACACTCTTAAACACAACAAAACCAAAAAATATTGACGCAACAAAAACAAAAAATATTGATGGGCTGTTTGCGTCCTTTTAATTAACCGACTTTAAAAAAAGGAGGTTATCAGTTTGACCTGTATGTGTGTATGTATGTATGTATGTATGTATGTTTGTCCGCGATTATTTCGAGTTTGGCTGAACCGATTTTGATGCGGTTTTCACAAAAGTATTTGTTACATTCAGGAGAAGGTTTTAGTAACTATTTTAACCGACTTCAGAAAAGAGGGAGTTCTCAGTTTTATGTATGTGTCAATTTGTTGAAGGCTGGTGTTTTAAAAAAAAGAAATTATTCGAATTATATAATTGTAAAAAAGGGTAAGTAAAATTAACTCCATGGCCCCCACTCGACTCTACTTTTGACACGCCACGCTTGCTACGCTTTCTGTGTGCCGAAGGCTTAACTAAGCTCAGTCACTGAGCATCCCCTAATCGCCTTCATGCCTCGTAGCGTTTCCGCACTAGCCTCAAATGTATATTTAATATATTATACAAACTTAGGTTATAATCTTAGTATCAACCTTAGGGTGAACGCACAAATGTTTAATTTTTAACCGTAAAAAAATCGGTCATCGTAAAACGGTTTGGTCGAAACAAAAGCGTTTTTTCTCATGTTAATTTTTAGCCAAACCCTCAGGGATGCTTCATGCACTTCTGCAACCATATTTTGGATATCTTCGGCTCTTTCAGCAAAAATAATCAGGTCGTCGTTTACACATAAGTGAAGATAAATAAGTAATATCTTATACGAGCAATATCTTGTATTAGGCGAAAGCTTTTACCTAAAGGAACTTGCGCGATTTGGCCGGTGACAATTATAATACCTTGTCTGCTAGTGGGCCCACTATTGAGGTAGCCACAGAACAAGGAAGATGCTTTCTTTGTATTCTCTTTTCCGTGGAGGTAGCGTTGAAGCGGCTTATTTAAACGTTAAAAATCAAGATTAAATGGACGTTGTACCTGGCTTCTTGTATTCTCTGTTTTTTATGCAAGAGAAAGAACGATAGATGACTATCAAACTTTCGCAACTACGATAATGATTGCGCGGCCAAATGCAACTCCAAACCTGATCTCATACAAGTTTAACTTCTACCTACCCATTTAATATATACATTTAAAATATGCACAATTTATATCCGCACGACGCGGAGAGGTTATAAGCAGCTCAGGTCTTATGTGTAAAATAGATGAATGATCACCATAGCATAGGGATGGCATAGAAGGCTTGGGGTCGGTGGGCCGTTTAAGGTGGCGTGGAAAAATACAAAAAACACCAGAGTTGTTATCCTCTTGTATCAAGGACGTGCCTCGCAAGATCTGCACTGATCCGCAGGGCTATGAACGCTACGAACTTCTTTGGCCTAAAGGCAATGATAAGTTAGGTATTTACTTACCGAAACAGCAGTCAGTAGGTAGTTTCAGCAGCCTGCAGCAGTAACCAGCAAGGATTGAAGCCAGTACAGCACTTACACATAAACTCGCGAACACTAAAGTTTTATTCTTCGAAGACTAAACTTTTCATAAAGTGTAACTATCACAGTCATATCACAAACTTAGCATAAGTATTAATTACAAGCCACACATGGTAGGAAACCGCTTCAGCCGAAACCGAGGCAGAGATGATCTATATCCACGAATTAATGTTTCAAGATTTGAAGCTCACATCCCGAATTCCCAAATAGGAACGAAACTGAAAATGTCCTACGAGAAAAAGTAAAACAAAAAACTAACCTTAAAATTCGACAGGCAGAATAATGTTCAGAAATAACATAACTTTTTATGTATAGTTACTGGACTAGAATCCTTCTAACTATAATGCGAAAGTAACTATGTCCGTTTGTTAGTTACGCTTTCACGCCTAAACTGCTCAAATAATGGAAAATTGGTGAACGGGAAACGACACGGACATAGCATACATTTTATCTCGAAAATACAAAATTTCCTTCCTGCTATTTCTTTCACTTTAACAAGAAATCATAAATTGATAAATCATGCCTACTTACTTCTCAATTATGGCACAAAATTGTATGCGGATAAAAATAAAAAATTACTAGAAAATCCATCGGAATTGCAAAGCACCTAGTCCATTTCCAAATCGTCATCCGCTGGTTATATTTTTTGCATTAAGAATATTTCTATCAAGTGCAAGACGAACTACGGATAGAAATGGTTCTGTCGATAATTTAACATTGCATTTGTCAAACAGACGGGTGCTAGCGTCACGCTAGAGTGTTAGCCTTAGGCCTCCTTTACGAAGACGCGGCGCGTTGTGCGGGCGCGCGGCGGGGACCGACGCGTTCCCAAACGATATCGAACATAGGCCTTATGTTGACGTCAACGTCGTCTCCGTAAACGGTCTCATACATTGCTATATAAACGCGGCCTTACGCAGCGCTAGAGCGTCGACTTGTAATGTACTCAGTATTACCCTGTCACCCAAAGCGCCAACGCTTGAACGCTCTGACGCCGAGCGCTCTGTGTGACATGGTAATACTGTCATAGTACTACATTACATTACAAATCGACGTTCTAGGCTAGCGCTCTAGGGCGACACTAAAGCGCCGTCTGTTTGACAAAGACTACTAGAGATCTTCTAAACTCTGATGCCTAATGACGATTTAATATCTTCATTGGTATTTCGTGTCTCCCATTGAAAATTTTATTGCGTTAGATAATTTGTCCGATCTCCTTATAAGCTGTAGTAGCTAGTGTGCCGCTACCATTATTTTAATTAATTGATTTTAAACTGGGCTTGAAACATCAAATTCTTAATTTTCCCGTGGGAATTTAGGGATAAAAAGTAACCTATGTCCTTTCTCAGGCTCTAGACGATAAAATTCATATACCAAATTTCATTCAAATCGGTTCAGTAGTTTTCTCAGGAAAGCGAGACAGACAGACAAAGTTACTTTCGCATTTATAATATTAACTAGAGGCTGCCCCGCGGTTTCACTCGCTCAGATTTATCATAAACACAGAAATCCAGTTTTTTCCCGTTCCCATGGGAATTTCGGGAAATCCTTTCTTAGTGCTTACCTACACTCCCTATGGAAAATTTCAGCCCGCTACGCCTAGTAGTTTCGGCTCTGCGTTGTCTGTCAGTCAGTCAGTCAGTCAGTAACGGAAGAGTTTTATATATATTGATAATATGGATTGTAGATATTTAATTGCAATCGTTTTTCTTCCTTTAAGTTTTCAAAAGGAATAAAAGTTACTGTAAAACTAAGTACGGGACCACAAAAGACTGGGAGTTTTTAAATATTCATCGCAAGTTGCTTCCGTTGGTTGCATGCAAAATGATCTGAGCAAACAGGGAGCGGATATGGCCGGACTTGAGCGAAGTACCTACTTATATGCATTTTAAAAACGTCTTTTTATTTTACACCTTTTGTCTTTTAACAAAGGTACAATGGCGGTCTAGGACGGTGTAACACTTCGGTTTTTCTCTATTGCAAAAAAAATCTAGGGTTTTTGGTATTATATAGTCTAGGGCGCACGAGACCATAGACAAATTTGTTACGCCCTTCTACTGTAAATTATATACAGAATTTTTGTGATTAACAATTGGTCGGAAAAAGTGGTTTGTTTAACAAAACCAATGCATATTTTCAAAAAAAGGAAAACTTACAAACCTAGATTATTTAATGCTGAAGCAAAAGACATAAAAATCATTGTAATTTATTTAGATTAAGGTAGGGAAAAACGTTTTTCTCCGAAACGCAAATTTCATTAAAAAATTTGCTCTCTCTGTGTCGCATGGTTGCGCTTAGGGAGCGACTAGGGCATGTAATATCGGAAGGTTTTCAATTCCGATACTGATATCGGACATTTTATCTCAATACCGGAATTCCGATATTAATATCGGAATCGTAAAAACTCAATAAAAATTACTCAAGAAACTAATATTTAAATCGTAACTGTATACAATTTTATTTTATTTGAATAACATGATTTGTGGAGTCAGCAATCAAGCTGAGATGATCTGTTTCTAGGTTTTTAATACAACAAATGAGAACAAAAAAAATTTTTTTTAATAAGTAAGTACTTAAATTGATTTGGAATTTTATAAAAAAATATATTACTTTATTTAATTTATCTATTATTTTTTTTACTAACTGAGTACTTACCATTCAAATATTCATTGTACCAGTACAAAGAACCAAATACCAAAGTAAACTGCTTTGAAAGAATGTTTCTGATTAAAAAAGGTAAGAATTGACGAATTTACACGGTACTTTTTATATTGTAGTCATGCAGAACGCTTAAAACAACTCAAATAAATATAAATGTCTTGTAACGAGATTCCGATATTGGCTTTCTTAATATCGGAGTTGAAAATATCGGAAAATTCTTCCGAGATTCCGATATTACGAGATTCCGAGATTCCGGTATTCATGCCCTAGGAGCGACAGCATGAGTTTTCTTAATATTTTTGGTAATATATTGTCCTCTTAAATTTATAAATATAAAATTGTAAGTTGCAACGAAGTTCGCCGGGACAGCTAACTAAAAATAAGTATTTAAATCAAATGATCTTCGTTTGTCTAACTTAAACTCGAGAACGGCTGGGCGAGCTTTTTTAGCTTCAGCTTCAGCTAGTTTTTTAATAAAATAGGTCATCTTTAGTTCCAGCCACAGAAGCATATTTCAGGCCCACAAGATCCAGCAAGCACCCTTCATAAAGTTCCAGTCGCATTGTTAAGTTCCATAAGTGTGTGTTGAACTTTAAGCTTAAACTAAAAGCTCTAAAGTTATAAGTTTGTCATTCGCTTTGAGGATTCTTTAGTCTGTCTCTCGCAAACTGTTAACAATTGCCTATTGGGAACTGGGAATAGCTGTAGTAAAAGGTCTACTATGTTTTAATGCCAATGCATTAATCATAACACTCAAAAGACCAGAAAGTGCTAGTATAGGGGTTCCTGAAACTCATACAAATACATAAAAACATACCCAGACCAAAAAAAAAAAAGGGATCCTTACTAACCCCAAAAAATATGTATGTATTTTTTCCTTATCTTAAATTCTATAGCGCAACGAAGTTCGCAGGGGCAGCTCGTCCTAAAAGTGGTTTAATTTAAATTTATGACAATGAATAAATAATGTTTCTGTTGACTTCAGTCAGAACGATAAAATTGTGTTAGCAATTTTCTCACAGTTCTTACTGAATTTTGTTAACAAAAAGATAAACACTCAGATGGCCGTCAAGCACTTTGTACAAATTAAATTAAGTAAACTTTGACTTAGTTATTAGGTACTCGAGCTGAGAATACCATAGACTTCATAGAGTATTTATATAGACTTTGTATGCAAATACAAATAAAATGTGATCATAGTAATAATAACGCATCACACTTATAGCCCCTAACTAGGAAGAACCTGTATCTAGGGTGCACGAAACATATATAGAGACAAAAATTACACCCAGACCGAAAAGAAACCTCAAAATTCATCATAACAATGTTCACCCCGCCGGGAATGAACCCAGGTGCACTCGCGTCTCAGTCCACATCAGTTAACTTACTGGGGACACAGACAGTCTATGGAGAGTACGATAGAAGTAGGATACCCTGAGAAAAACTAAGAAACGCCGAGTATTCCACAGTGCTCCCGCAGCAAATAACGAGCTGCCACTCGGGTTAAGCGAAAACCGCTCCATGTTTCACTAACTTCATTAACTCTGGAGCTCAGTTAATTCAGCTTGACGCTTCGGGTGTACTCTTTGCTATTGCCACCAGTTTCAGAAATGAAGTTAAATTCTCTATGCAAATTTAACGTTCTAAACTTTTGATAAGAACGCTCTTTTAGATGCGTAAAGGGTTAGCTTAGCTACGCCAAGCAAAAGTTAATAGTGAAATTACCTAACTATTGCGTACAAAGGGTTTTAATTAACTTGTACCTAATTTAAGACCTGTACTGTACGCACTTAGGTTAGGACTCAATAAACCTTAATTCTGTGAAAACGACATGTCTTAGACGTCTACGGCGTAGCTGATTCGTAGCGCATTAACGTAGCAGAGCGTAGCAAAAAACCGCTGTGAATCAATATATATAAAACTCTTCCGTTACTGACTGACTGACTGACTGACTGACTGACTGACTGACAGACAACGCAGAGCCGAAACTACTGGGCGTAGCGGGCTGAAATTTTGCATGTAGGTTCCTTAGGGAGTGTAAGTGAGCACTAAGAAGGGATTTCCCGAAATTCCCACGGGAACGGGAACAAACGGGAATTTTGTGTTTATGAGAAATCTGCGCGGGAAAAACCGCGGGGCAGCCTCTAGTTCGGAGATAATTTGAAATATTGCATTTCAATAAAATAAGCAAAGCATTATTGTCAAAACATTTTTTTGTTCAGTTAAAAATGTTTACGAACAGGAACAGAGAGATAAAACCTCATATTTTTCCAGCTTTGTCATTCCTGATTGCAATGTGAATTCCTGAATAATACCTGCACCGAAAATGGAACACGGAACAAGATATTCGAAATGAAAATATTTTTGTTTTGCTTAAATAAGTCAAAGCTATATTTTGTAATTTGGCCGACAAATACAGATACTAACCGTTTATGAAATAATATACCTTGTCACACTAACAATACTAGTGACTATAGAATAGTGATTTACCCCTTATTCCCAGCAGTTTCGAACCATGTTGATTTGGAAAAGTCGCTAGGTATGATAAGCTGACTCACTTTTCTAATTTATAACCACCTTGTCAGAAATGCCCGTTTAATAAATATACATTTTGTATTTTGTTTGATCTCATTTAGCTTTGTATTTAATAACACGTTTCCTTTAACGCTATTGGAGTTTTGATCTTTAATCTAAATATTTAGAGAATTCGGAAAAAAAAAAGGTAGCAGGACGACCTAATTGGATCTCTTGATTTTTGTTTCAGATATTTGAAAAATAAGAGTAGGCTCTTATTAAAAAAGCTCAGACAACGAATACTTACAAGACGTTTCGGTTGAATTTACGTTAAATTTATTCATATTCATTTATTAGTGCTTTATAAAAATATCACAAATATTGCAAAATATAAAAATATCACTTAAGCTACCTTAAATAAGATATTGCACAAATTGTAGTATTAATAGTATAGAAAAGTATAGTAAAATTTATTAAGTCTGGACTCTGGAACTTAGCTATTAAATTAAACTATAACTCCGTCGGCGGTGCAACGTGTCAAAGCTGCGAGTCGATGGCCGTCTAATGAAGCTTTGGCTAGTGATGGGACTCAAATAGATTTTGGCCGGATACCGGATAAGAAAAAAAGGATAAAGGAACTGAAGAAAACAATGTTTAATTATTTTTATTTCGATAAATATTTTGATTCTGTCCAAAATTATCCAAATTCAAATATTTTATTTACCATAATTATCTAAGCACCTACCTTCCCCTTTTATCTTGAATAATTTCTTAAATTATTATTTTTAATATCTAAGTAAGTAATGACCTACCTATTTTATTCTGAAATAGGTTTTAAATTACAATTTTTTGTTTATTTTTAGTTCGAGCACTTATATTGAATGAACTTTACCATCGAATAACTTAAAACGAGTTTTTATTCGTAAAAAGAGTTTCCGCTCCGGATATCCGGCTGTCCCAAGTTCGATTACCATCACTATCTGAACAATTCTCGTTAATTTAACTTTCCTGATGAAGTGTTGAGATAACGACTCGATCCATTTTAACGGTCAATTGCGCTAAAGGTGCATAGGGGTGCAATTAAGAAACTTTTTCTTTAAAGAACAAGTACCTATATTGGATCGCTATAAAACCGATTGATTTCTCGATTAAAACTATAATCTGTATTCATATTTGGAATTGTTAACAAATTAAATTGAAATAATGTAAGTAATTGTATAAGACTTACCGTATATTATTCATCAAGATACAGTAGGATTTAAGAAGCTTTACTGGAGGTCTACTTCTCTGGTTTGTTGTATGGTAAATACGTGATATCCAGTCTTAATTGACAAACGTCAAATAACTAAAATGCTCTTTAACTTTTTATGAATAACAGGGTTAGTTTTTCGGCGATTTTTTTTCTCTAAATGTGATTCTCTACCGGCCCCACGTCGGGCACCACTTCTGTAAAACCAAGCTTTTTCCCCTTGAACAATATTGAAAGCTGTAACAATGAAGCCAACCTGAAACACGCGTCCTGAAAGAGCTCAGCAAACAAGCTCGCGTCCGTCGGTAATAAAATTTAATGAAAGCTCGTCGCAATGAGAGCTTTGCGTTTAATGGAAACGGTGAAAATTTAAACTTATCGCTTTTTTTGTTTGGTAAATTTTTTTCGTCCATTAAATTGTGGAATTCGTAAAGATATTTTGTTTATTTATAATTTTATTTTGAAAAATTACGTATTAATTACTCATAATATACAGTGTGTCCGGGGAAGTTATAACATAATTTTAAGGGTGTATTCTATAATCAATTTCATCGATGAAAACACCCCATATGGGGGGTCGCAGCCTCACCCCCCCCTCAGTATGATGTTTTTAATTTTTTTTTTGCAAAAGTCGACCCCGCCTACTTTTAAATTCACAGTTAAAGATCTAAGGCTCACAGAACCTTCATTAAGGTCTTGATCGAAGGCTAAGTAGTTAGGCTACCTTAGTTACTAACAAAATAACCATGTATTGCTTTTACTTTTTTTTTTGAAGATTATAAACCAAAAAAAAAATTTTTTTTTTGTACATTTTTTACGGTTTTTCAGTTTCCACAAAAAAATGCAGATACTTTTTTTTATTTTTTGTGTTTTATTGTTAGCTTTTGAGTTGTTCTCCAAATTTGTATTAGATTTATTTCTCTACGTCTATTACTTCAGAAATTATCAACTACCAAACAGACCCTTCGCTTTTACCTTTTAATTTAAGATTTCAGTTTAACCCAATTTTATTAAAAAATAAAGTCAATATTTCATTCTTTTGTTAATTATTTTGGTAGCCTACCTACTTAGCCTTCGCACAAGACCTAAATTAAGAGTCCTTTTACGCGAACAGTGGCGCCACTCTTGAAAAACATTTTTTTTCTAAAGTAGGGCTTTTTTTCAGAAAAAAGTGCTCCCTTGTGCATAAAATCTTGGTCCCTAGTATTTTTTTAAAGTATTTAAAATAATATCTAGGTTTAGAATGTTTATGGATTACTGTTTTTTGCTAAAAGTAGCCACTTTTAGCAACTTTTAGGAACAAACAGTAATACATGAAACAGTATAAACCGAAAGTGGCCACTTTTAGCAACAAACAGTAAAAAATAAATATTCTAGACCTAGATATTATTTTAAATACAAAAAAATACTAGGGACCAAGATTTTATGCACAAGGGAGCACTTTTTTCTGAAAAAAAGCCTTACTTTAGAAAAAAATTTTTTTTCAAGAGTGGCGCCACTGTTCGCGTTAAAGGACTCTTAATTTAGGTCTTGTACGAATGCTAGGTAGGTAGGCTACCAAAATAACTAACAAAATAATTAAATATTGACTTTATTTTTTAATAAAAGTGGGTTAAACTGAAATCTTAAATTAAAAGGTAAAAGCGAAGGGTCTGTTTGGTAGTTGATAATTTCTGAAGTAATAGACGTAGAGAAATAAATCTTATACCAATTTGGAGAACAACTCAAAAGCTAACATTAAAACACAAAAACTAAAAAAAAGTATCTGCATTTTTTTGTGGAAACTTTGAAAAACCGTAAAAAATGTACAAAAAAAAATTTTTATTTTTGGTTTATCATCTTCAAAAAAAAAAAGTAAAAGCAATACTTGGTTATTTTGTTAGTAACTTAGGTAGCCTAACTACTTAGCCTTCGATCAAGACCTTAATGAAGGTTCTGTGAGCCTTAGATCTTTAACTGTGAATTTAAAAGTAGGCGGGGTCGACTTTTGCAAAAAAAAATTAAAAACATCATACTGAGGGGGGGGGGGTGAGGCTGCGACCCCCCATATGGGGTGTTTTCATCGATGAAATTGATCATAGAATACATCCTTAAAATTATGTTATAACTTCCCCGGACACACTGTATATAGGATTTTAAAATATTTTTAATTTTTTAAACTTCGGTATATAACAATACATATTGTAATGTAATTTACAACAGGACCATTCTAATGTAATGAACCTACACACTGCTGGACATAGCAGGTAATTAAAATGTAAATTATGTAACCAATTACCATAATAAGATTACTTATACTTCGCGCTTCGTCCTCGAGATTAGTACATACATTACATATTAAGTAGGTTAACACATGTAGTACCGCCTTAGGTCTCGCCACTTCTGCACTATATTTGAGAACTTTTTTTTTTTTTTTTTAAGGTAGGTTATAACTCTCCCGTTCCCCGGCGACCACGTCCCGCGCAGAGCCTCAGTCGCATTTTAGTGCTCGAGCCACTCGGTTCACTCTTTTATTTTCACAAAATTAAATTAAATTATATTTTCGGAAAATTTCTAAACGACGTTCTAAAGATTTAAGTGAATCAGTAACGTGCAAAACGTGTAAGTTTAAAATAACGTTAATACATAGTGATAAACTTTTGAAGAAACTCCAGCTTTTGCTATAGGCCAGCTCTGCGGATCCAAGGTAATCCTTCCTGCATATACCTATTTAAAAACTATGTTTTTGAAATTATTATTTTGTACGCTCAGGACAGTCATTCGGGCTTATCCGCTGTACCTACTAAAGTAATTGTACGTCCGTCCTGACGTAGAGTTATCCGCAGTACCAAAAATCAATTGTACGCCCAGGACGGTCTTTGGGACTTATCCGCTAGCTCAGGAAAGTCGTTGGGACCTATCCGCTGTACTTAAATTATTTTTTCGCTCAGGAAAGTCGTTGGGACTTATCCGCTGTATATAAATTATTTTTACGCTCAGGAAAGTCGTTGGGACTTATCCGCTGTACATAAATTATTTTCACGCTCAGGAAAGTCGATAGACCTATCCGCAAAATAACTTCACCTAACGTGAATACATAGTCTTAAAAGTTTTGTAACCGGAAATGGTGGTTAAGATTTTTCGACACAAACCTTCTTACCCGAATGACTTGCTCCTTACCGAAGAACGGGTTCATCCGTGTGTGATTCATGTATCAGAAATGTCGTTAGGACATCTTCGCCACATGCCGTTATTAATAATAATAAAATATGAAATCTTTACTTACCAATCTTTAACGATAGCATTTAGATCAGTGCCGTAAATAAGGTTAGAATTAGATACAGCCTAAACCTCCGCCCAGTTTTACAACTGGGTCTCAGCACCGAAGAAGTATCGGTACTGGCTCGGCTTTTCAGCCCGAATCCCCAGACAGGGATCCACCTAACGCCGCCCCCGCGGCCACCTTGCCTCCGCTGCAGCCTCGGCTCCAGCTTCGAACTACGAAATTGTTGTGAAACAATTAAGACACGCCCGA